>OY751494.1:978608-1162825 GCA_963565915.1 Entoloma clypeatum
TCATCATCGGTATCTCCATCAGACACCTTCCTAATCTTTCCAGAGTTCTTCTTCGGCTTGCGGCAGTTGCGCGCGATATGTCCTTCTTGATCGCAGTTGAAACACTTACGACCATCTTTCTTCTTTGGGGCTTTGCAGTCTTTGGCAAGGTGACCAAAGCGCTGACAGTTGTAGCAACGGGCTACTCCTGCTTTATCGATCTCCATGGCTTTGCCTTGACCGCCATAAGTGGTACCTGATCCGGTGCGTGTGTCGCCACCCCCTCAGATGACTAATGCATGTCCCTCCATCTGTCGTCCCTTGTTTCGGATCTCCTTTGCGTAATCAGTGTACGTCTTGCCATCGCTAGCCACTTGTTCAGAAATTCTGCGGTTGACGTTCTTTTCCAGGATGTATTTCCCAGTTTCTTTGCCAAGGTTTGACAGCTTCAAGATCTCTTCGAATTCGTCCAAGAATTCGTCGATGGTGCGTTTCTCCTGTTTCAGGACTTCGAGTTTCGCCTTGGCCGCTGCCGACTTGTTGGCAATAGAGAATCACGTAGCGATGTCGTCTGAGAATCCTAACCAGGTGATGTTCTCGCCATCGGTGGCAAGGTCGTCTAACTTGTTGCTGGCCCAGTGTTTACCGGACCCTTCCATCATGCGGGATAACACCGCAAGAATCTTCTGATCGTCGGACAGGCCCTTCTGGAACCTGATGTATAATTTGGTGGCTTTCCACCACTCGTCGAAGGTGTGTCTGTCTTTGAACATCCCAGGATCTTTGATGATCTTGGATGTATCCATTGTTTGTACTGTCGGTGCTTCTGCCATGTCTAGAACCTGCGGAGTAGGAGAGGTGTCGGATTGTTGGGATGAAGATGGGGTTCGGGATACAGGTAGGGGTTGAAAATCAGTCCCTGTTCTAGGCATCTGTTCGGTATCTGACTGCGCGGAGTCAAAAGTAAATTCGTCAGGGGACTCGTCGGCGGAATCGGTGGCAAAACGTTCGGGGTATTTCCTCTGTAGATCTCTAAGGAATCTCTGTTCCTGCGCGTCTGTTGGTCACGAGAAGGGGTCAAGTCTCTCGTTTCGTGCCCAACGGTTGTACTCGGTTTGTTGTTCTTCGATGGTGAAGTGGGCGTAGATCTGCTGCTTCGAGTAGGACGTGATGATGTGGCTCTGGGACGTCTCGATGTGAGCGTCCTAATCAATCTTCTGATAACGGTTGTCTGGACACCGATAAACTCTCTGATCTCTGTGATCCGACCTGTCTGAGGTCCTTCTTGAACGCGAAAGCTTTCGAGTTCGTTCTGTCGGGCGTTGTAACGTGCGATCTGGTGTTGCCGAGCAAGATGGATGCTCTCTGCTATCTCGCCGTGGGGGCGATGCTCGTCGTTGTCTAGTTCTTTGTCAAGCACCTGCTGTAGGATGCGACGGATCTCCGATTCGATGTACTGCTGGATAAGCGTAAAATCGATACTGTCTCGAGGACTTAGCTCCTCCTGTCGGGCTTCTGGCATGCTGAATGGGTTACTGGTGAAGTCTTCAAAGAAGCGCGACGTCTTGACTCGTCTGGTAGTTGCTCTCTTCGCTCTGGGCGAACCTAACGAGATTTAGCAACTTGTTATGCGTAACAAACCGTTCCAAGGTTCGGGCAGAGTATGCAGGAAGATGGAAAGGCGAAGAGCAATGTGATTGCTAAATCTAAGGAGTGTAGCTATGGTACATGAGGTTTATATAGTACTGACTATGAGCGGTAGCGAATGAGTCAGTAACTGCGGAAGGCAGTGCGCATGAGTAAGGCGACTGCGGAAGGCTATGCACTAATGAGTAAGCTGACTGCGGAATGAGTCAGACAGCTGCGGAAAGCGAGTCAGCGCGGGAGCGAAGTATACTAAAGGGAATAAAGTATAATACAATATGTGTAAGCGGGGGCCGATGAGTAAAAGTGAAAAAGTAAACGTATACGTCCGTAGTCGTTAGTCCGTAACAAGCACAAACCTTTCAAAGGCCAACACTGTATGGTTATCTGTCGCTCCAAGTTTTTACTTGTTTTGAGCATTGACATATAGATATACCTGGAAGCAGAGGTGATAATGCCTGCTTGAGAAGCAAGATTTTCTCGCAGTTATCAGCATTTGATCTAATCAATGCCCTTAGAATGAGTTTATGGTTTTATAAACCAAATCGAGTATATCTCGATGTGCTGATATTTGGACATCACAATTCTCAGGAACTTTCTGTTCCTTGAACCTTTTTCGTTGATCAATCTTGATCCATTGCACCCTGTACCTGATAAAGCGCCCTTTATGGCTGCCTTGTTGAAAAATACAATCGTCATCATCCAAACCATGCTTCTGATTTTTCGCTGGGGGATTACCTAAACGGCATAGGAATAACCTACAATCCTCAGCCAAAAACATGTGACAGATTTCATAATCCATCTCAGAATCTATGGGAGAGAACTCGAGCCCATTCACATTTCATTGAGCCCTATCGCGGCAGTTATAATGGAATAGTGTTCAACACCCCCAGGGCCGCTGGCATCGCCACCCCTGGGAACACCGTCACAACAGAACAAAATGAGGATCCACCTGTCAAAGATTATGACACAGCGTTTCCACCGCTTGGACCTTAGATCAGCATATCATTACATAAAATGATTTGTATTTTCTTTCGCTGTTGCAATAAATCCTGTTTGCGACATGTTCATGAAAGAAATACCAAGAGAGCTTGAAAAATGCATTTCACATTTTTAATGTTCAAATAACTTATATCCAATCATGGAATAATCCAGATAGTTAGTGCGCTTTCAAGCTGCCTACTATTAAAGGAAAAAGCATGAAGCTTGTTCAAAAAGAACACGCAAGTCATTAATTTGTCTTTTGCTGCATCTTTATTCCTTTACTTTGGATTGAAATTCCACTTTACAATCATTGCTGAAAGAGACATGCTAAAATCACGCCTCTGTCCGTAAATTGCATGATTGATTGGATAAATAGATGCTTCTAAGCATTTTGATAATGTTGTAATCTACTTCATTATTCATGAGATAGAAGAGTCTAAAAACACCCTTCAATCGTTGATTCAAGATTGGTCTAACCAACCAACCTTGTTCCTTCACTTTTTCCGCAACAACTGTTGCACAAAGTAGCACAAGATTGAGTTGAGCAACCATGTATGCTCCTCATCTTAACGCTCTCCATTTTTGCATGGGAATAATTTCCATTGTGAAATTAAAATAGGGTCCTTGTGACATTCTATTTGCAAAATGGATTAGTCATGGAATCTTGCAATAAACATTGCTTACAAATGGAACTGGAATGATCGCCTGAGACTAGCTATCTCAGATCAGCAATTCACACCCTTGTTGCATGAATTATTGGTTTCCCAGCCAAGTTCTGCACTGTTTCAGTTTGTATGCCATTTACGAAGCAAATGATTTATGTCGTTTCAGCATGAAACGATTCCACACTTGACTGGAAAAGGGGGAGAATATAGAGAAAAGAGCAATTCTTAATTGAACTTGCATTCTTGCGAACTTTGCATTGATTGATCTTATCTCATGCAATTGTTTTGCATACAACACTCTATAGGATGCACAGCGATTTACCCATTAAATCTGCGGCATCTTGAACAAGGATCTATCTTACTCCAAAGATAAAATGACATGTCGTCCAAAACAATGATATTTGGATAACCAAGACTGTCATATGAATCGATCCATTAGTCCTAGAGACTATTGTTGGGTTTTCATTTCAAGCAATCACTTTTGATTACTTGAAGAAGCATCTTAATTGATTGCTTACAAATATGCATTAAATTGCATATGAAATAGTTCTTGGTATACAAGATTACTATTGATTGCATGAACGCATCAAAGTGTTACTACACTTTGAATATTTGGACATATCCATGGTCACCGTCACCAGGTACCAAATAGACTCCCAGGGCTGCCAGCATCACCGCCCCTGAGGATGATGAACCTGCTGAGCTAAGCTCGCAATCATCACAGCTGCTCGGCATTAAACCAACGTGCTAGGTCACCTGATCTGCGCCTAATCGGCTGTGTCGACGACTTGGATTTAAACACTGCATTGTGCACCCTTTTGGGTTTGCCATCTTTGTTTGTCACAAATCAAATATTCCCCATCCAATGCGTTATTGTTGTATCATGCAACAAATCATAGTCAATCTGTGTTAATGTCTTAGAATGGTATTCTAATGACCTCTGAACATAAAATCGGATGTTCAAAACACATGTATCACCACATACAAAAGAACTACAATTGCAAGTCAAACACTTGACTATAATTGCAATAATACTCGCACAACAGTTGGCTTGATTGTTTAATCGCCTATAAATCTGTTTATGGAAATACCATTTCAGGGGGAGATCTACCGATCTCTATTAAAACCCTAAAATCGGAATAATCCATAAGATGCTTGAGCCGCCATAATACTTTGCAATGCTCAGATATTATGGGATATATTTGAGCTATCTAAACGTCCTCTATGACGCTAAACTAGATCCCACAGTGGATTTGAACCTATATAGTTCATCCACGTCCTAAGTCTGGAGTAATACACTTGACTCAGAAGATATTATCTATAAGTGCACCTTTGTGCTGCCGTGATAATATTACATACTCAAGATTGATGGCATGCCTCATCTATGATTGTTAGCGGTCTTTGACGCAACTTCCAGAGTATTAATAAGCTATACCAAGCTTATGTCATGCTATGCATGATCCTATCAATTGGTTTAAATGACTATTTGAACGATATAGATTAAGTCTAACAAGCTCTTAAATGAGTTACATCTACCTGACTTATTAACGGCCCACAAGCCGATCTATACATGGTAATATCAAAATGTCAACCATTGATCCAGTCTGAGATGACAATAAACTATTACGTGGTTTGCTGATGCAATCAGACTAAACATCTGACTCAGCATGGTCCGTGTGAGATAGGCAAAGCCTTAAATACGCTCCTCAAATCGAGTTTTAGAGCAGGCTACCATGGCATTCTTCGCCTACTTCTCCACCGCCTTTTACACTCGCTTCGCACATGCCGACCATCTGGCGCATGTTGCCTCGACCACAACCACCACCACCACCACTACTGCAGCTGGCGCCGCCGCTGCTTCTTCATCGCTCTCTGGCAGTAACACTGCCATGACCGCCGACGATAAGACGTAGGAGAAGAAGTAAAGTAGATAGTGGTACAAAGTAATTAAAATAATAATTACTTGAAAAACGCCTTTGAAAACAACTCAAGAGCGCTTGACACAGTCGCTTCTGAGTTTGGTAGTTGACAGATCTTGCTGAGCATTGCTCGCAATCATTGTTGACACCAACAATGTTCTCAAACAGTAGCTGCTTCTAGTGCCATCATGGCTGCATGTTTATCGCGCCATCCCATCTCTCTCAGAAGTGATCCTTTTGATCCTTTTGATGATCCCTTTGATCTCAGACTCTATATCTGATGAGAACATATCCATCTAAGAATTGATTGGATACTATGGTCTCTGATATAGACCTTAAATGACAGCGTATGCTTATACGACACGGCAAGACACCCATTTAGTCTGAGCAAATGAAGTCTCGACTACCATCCATAAGTTAAGATTTGAATATCTTCTTATACAAGTATTGAACTCTTATGGGATCTCACTTGTGGGGGTGTGTTGAACATTCAAGTATGGATGTATCGACAGTCAATCACGTGACTACAATCATGTGTTTTACCATGTGGCCTGACCACATGAAGTGTTCTAAACATAAAACAATCAAGACTCGTTCTAGATCTCTGAGTCATCTCTTTGACTCAGGATGCTGCGCACCACAGCCTTGATGCTGTGTACCAGAGATGTTCCATCATGTTCTAGCCAATAGCGTTACTAGCTCGTAGTTGGTCTGTGTGCATTTCTATAAGTATAAATACTGCATGTAACTAGTGTAGTATAATAGGCTTTACAAGTTCTACAACTTCTATCATTGCCCACTCTTCAAACATCTCAACCCCCTTCGCTTCAATGTGAGTATCATTAACCAGGCTTCCTCTGCATCTGCAAGGCGTGCTGTTCAATACCAACGACCCCAACTGATGACCAACAGCCTCCCTTTGTGCCCAACACCCCCCTCTAGCTCCCAACATCCCCTCCTCGTGCCCAACAGCCCCCACTCACACCCAACGGCCTCCCTTCATGCCCCCTCAAGTGCCCAACACCCCCCTCTAGCGTGCAACGTCCCATCCTTGTGCCTAACGGCCCCCACTCGCCTCCAACGGGCCCCTTCACACCCAACAGTGCACTCTCACATCCAACGGCCTCCTTTCGCCCCCAATGACATCCCTCGCCTGTCTCTCATGCCCGAAAGCTGTCTTTCATGCCCAACTGCCTCGACTCACACCCAACAGTCCCCACTCGTCCCCAATGCCCGTCTCTCGTGCCGAACGGCCCCCCAACTCATGTCCAATGACCTGCACTCAAACGCCCAATGACATCACTTGTGCCCAATGCCCAATGCTGTCCACACGCATCCAATCACCCCTCTCTCCTGTCCAACAGGACCTGTAGCCACATCCAATGGCCTCACTTGCGCTCAATGCCATCCATGAGCATGTGAATTGTGCGGCTGGGGAGTGGGACAGACACAGGGGTTTTTTTTTTCTGTATTTACTGTAGTTAGACCAGTCTTGTTCTATAATTTAAGATTGGTGAGACTAGTGGGACCAGTCTCCCATTGGTCTTGTCTTATTTTCTGTCATTTCCATATGAGTGAGAGAGTAGTTTCCATAGACTGACTTCTATGTCAATAGCTCAGATGACCTCTTGCTTTGTCTCAAGGTTACTGGTTTAGACTGGTTTAAACCAGTTAAACCTGGTTAATTTTTTTTTCCAAAAGTGATTAACTTAAACCAGTGGTATGTCTGAATCTGATTAACTCAAACCAGTTGGTTAACTAAGGCATAGCATGAGTGCACTCGTGAGTTACCAGGATCTGTACTCACGGGTATTTTACATGTTCGAACCCATACTCGGATCCGCGAAGATCAGTTCCCACGGATGACTCAGATCTGTGGGTTCAACACCCGTGAGTTCTTCGGGTACTCGCAGGTCATCAGGTTCTTCAGGTACTCACAGGTTTACCTTGAGTACCCGTATGAAGGATTGATAAATCCCAGTCTGAGATGTCCAGGCTCGGGCTTGGCCTGAAGCCCAGGGTTTGGGCCCAGCTTGGATTCTCAGAAATGCGCACCTTAATATAAATTCAACCATTGCACCTATTCTTCTCATCTTCTAGACTATTAATATATACATACAATAGAGTATTTATACCAGAGGAACAGTCTGAATGGTGCCTGTATCAGTAGGTAGGTTCAATTCCCATCAAACCTCTGAGCATGCCACAAAAGCACTTCTAGTAGCACATCCACTCAATGGATTCCTCTTGTCTCTATTGCCCCTTCTTTAGTACATATAGGAGTAGGCTTCTGCCTCAGTGATAAGGTGGGTGATATTTAGATTAGTAGATAGGCTCCAATATCATCAAACCCCCAAACACACAACAAAATCACCAATATTATAACAAGCCCTTAACATATTCTTATTATCTCTTTTGCCCCTTCTTTGGCATGTATGTATGTATATTTCTACCGAATAAATAAGGTGGACAATCTCTGGTTGTGATCCTACCTCATAATCCTCTCAAAACCTCGAAACACACCAAGATCAATTTTGTTTGGCACAACCGTGGGACGTATGCCTCTCGTCTCCTTTGTATATTATACAGGACATATATAGGTAGCCTTTGACGCCAGGGATAAGCCTGGGGACATCAGGAAAAACACGAAATATAAATATAACTGTATTGCACTGGATTATCCAAACTTTGGTATAATATGACAAATTGCGCCAATTATGTCAAACTGGCCAATTTAACTCTTGGGTTCGGATAATCTAGACATACTTGCATAATATAGTATCTATTTCGCAAGATATAGGATGTTTCTAGCCCATGAAAGTATCAATAAAGTGCTCCAAAGCTCAATATTAACACACTTTAGAAGAGGATTCCAATGACATTTTCAGCTGACCATGCACATTCAAGAAGGCAAACGACTTCGATTGACATGTCTACGTAACACACAGATCTATGTAATTAACGAAGCTAGATGGGCATGGCATGAACTTGCATCCCTCAGCCAAGCTCGTCAAGCGCAGGACGTCTGTCCCCAGACAAATTGAATACATTGTGAAGTGTGCAAAGGATAGCAGGGTGATGGAAGAGCTTTGCAGGATGTATGGAGCCATCCTATGATAAATTGAGTAAGATACATCATATCTGGGTGAAGTGGGGATACTTACCTTGCACCGAGCATAAATACAGGTACTAACATGCTACTAACGGGCTAGTTTGAATCGCACACTATAAAGAGAATGATCAAATCAGAAGGGAGGCAAGTGTAAGGGCGACCTTACGATCCAAGACTCAAACTCAGATACTTGCAAGGGAGATCTGAAGTTTAGATTGAGCGGTCTGATAAGTAATACAACACACACCTTGCAAGGGATATCCGAAGAGAAAGTTCTGAGGATTCCCCTGCAAGCTAGCAAGATAAATAGTAAAATGAGATATGAAATAAGAGATAAAACGAGACGCATGAATGATGAGCAATGATTGGGAGTAGGGATGGGGGATGAATGGAAACAAGATGAATGATAGTACCTGCGATCTGACGTGCAGAGTAGCGGATGGGCGCAGAGTCATCGGATGTGGAGAGGTGGATAAGATGTCGGAGGCAGCGGATCCGATTGGAGGACGTCGGAGATGGTGGAATAGAAAAGAAAGGAAAAGTGAAAGTGGTTGCCCTTACAGCAAGTGCATGTTTGCTTATGGTAAGGCATTGAATCGGTTGGTCTGTGTACTGAAGAGTGTGCTGGTTGACTCAGGCATGCCATGGGTGTGGACGGGGAGCCTCGTGCCTAGTGTTTGAAAGTTTGGTCCGGTCTTGTTTTTGACCCTCAAAAAAGAAGAACCGAGACCGGTATAGGTTCCTAAAATTCACCAAAATAGTAAAAACAAGACCGAACCGATGTGAAACCGGTCATACCAGTTCAGACCGGTCTTCACCCGCGGTTGGTATTTTTTTCATGTCAGAAATTGGTCAAAGAATCACTGAAAAATCAGAGTTTAACTGCAGTTGGTGAGTATACCAACTGTGGGTGACTTTCAGTCAAAGACCGGTTTAAACCAGTTCAAACCAGTTTTTTAGCGGTCTCTGAAAATCCTGAAAAAAGATGAACCGGAAACCGGTTGTGATCCAAAACCTTATAGACCGAGACCGCAGTCCGGTCTCAAAACCGGTTCATTACAGTCCGGTTTTGGTCTGGTTATAGGTTCTTGAGACTGAACCTTGAAACACTACTCGTGCCACTCCTCTTTGTTGGCGATGTGTGTTCTAGTTGTTCATGGATTAGTAATGTTGAAGCATGAAATGGCGAGAAAGAAAACGGACTTTAACAAGGGGACACCTGTGTCGCGATCAAGGATGTGGAGGTCCCTAGAGTTTTTGTGTGTAATGTTGTGGAACCCAAAGGGCATGCAATCACATGCATTGGAAATTTGGGGCGCAGCTTGATGGCGACAGCAGGACCTCTGGTCTATGACCCCAGACATGTGAGCACTGAGGACGGGTTCATGGCTAGGTTCTATCACTGTAAGGTAGGTTGGAGGGGTGCAGGGATGGATTGTTTTCAAAACTTACTGGATAGCAAATGGTAGGGGCACAGAGGGAAAGGTATGGGCAAGAAGGAGGGAGAAGGTGGTGGTTGGGAACGAAAATTGATCACAGCCAAACAGCTAGGCAATAGCATGGATATGAGTAACCCTCACGGGTTACGGATAAGGGTACACACGGGTACGGGTACGGGTACACATTCCCCTACCCGTGAGCTTCAAAACAAGCCAGAAATCATCGAAAACGGTTAAGTATTGAGTGAGTTATGAGCAAAACAGCAAACTGGGACTGTTTTGATCATAACTCACTCAAATCTTGACCGTTTTTGATGATTCTTGGCTTGTTTTGACGGGTAAACCCGTCGGGTTACGGGTACGGGTCGCCAGGGGTACGGATACGGCTACAGCGTGAGTTATCCTTGGGTTTATCCGTGCCATTCCCTACAAACAGCAACCAAACATTCAACAAAGTTCCGGCAGGGTTTGAAATGACTTCGCGCAACTTTCAACTGCAACAACCACTTCCACCCACCGCCCACAGTGCACATCATGTGAAGCAAAACATTTTAAACAGTTTGGACATGTCATCCGCGCGCTAGCATACATATTGAATGAACTTGTTTATTGAATATTTATTGAAATTCATATTTATTGTTCTTGTTCAAGACTTCCTCATTTTAAGAATACTCATTTTATGTCTGTGAAGTTGTACAAATATACTAAATTATCCCTGGCCTTGTAAATGTGGTGATATCATGTATAAAGTAGTCTATTTCGCAACATCCGCATAATTTAGCCAAATTGACATTTTGGGTTCTTCCTGATGGACCCCCAGTTCCATCTGGGCAAATGCCAGCTCACACCTGCATTTTCAGCAGAATACACTTTCCATACCCACAAAGCAGTCATTGTAAGGGGTTTCAACTCATTCTAATGTATTAATATAATCCTCTAAGATGTATTCACAGTCCCAACTTCATTTCAAAACACCATTCTATTAATTTCTATATGCTAAACCCATATTCTACAACTTAGTCTACTCTTATACTATTAATGCCCTATGTTATGATGAGTAGATTAGTTTCAGAAATTACTCACAAGTACCTGCGCGGGTACCTGTGCACTCCACAATGCGAACTCGGATCCACACGGGTTTCATCCCACAGATGACTCGGATCCGCCAGTGAGGTGACCTGCGAGTATTCCCACGGGTCTACTCGTGGTGACCTGTGGGTAACCCAGACTCATGCTATGCCTTATGGTTAACCAAACCACTGGTTTGGTTTGGTCTGGTTAGTGGTTAATTTTGTTTTTTAAACTGGACTTTTGAACACTACTCAAGCAAGGTGATTTCCACATGAAATGTTGCTAGGTAACTCATGGAGCTCTCTCCACTAAAGGGGGGGTGCTGGTAACGGACTCCACAATGGGAGCCACTACTGCTTTCGCCTTTCCTTTTCTAGTCGATGTAGATACTGGAGGAGAAGGGGGGGAGGCGCTGTCAAAGACATCAGTGGGAGCGACAATGATGTTGTCAGAGCTACTGTATCGTTTTCGGATTCGATAAGAAATGGAGCCCGTTTTGCTTTAGCCGTCTTCATCATACACATAGGTGCAGGGGAGATGTCGCCATCTGAATTGACAGGGGGAGGACGAGCCTTGTTCTTGGCTTTCTTAGATGGTGTTGGTGTTGGAGGAGGGGAGGCGTCATCGGACTCATAGGCATGTGTTTTTTTCGGCTTTTCACCTGGCATCTTCATCAAACTATATGATATTAATAAACGGATCACGGGAAGCTACAATAAAGAAGGCAGACCTTATATCCAAACAATGAGGAAGATCAGAATCTGACTCAAAACTCAAGGCCAATGACTTTGCCTTCCTGGTGAGGTCCCGTGTAAGGTTTGAACTGCAGTTTTAAAAAGAGAGAGAGAGAGAACAGGATCAGGACATATGTTAGGATGGAAAGAAGAATGACTGACACTACTTTTGCTCTGGTAGTCTTCAGCTTCGTGGGACTGGGTCTAAGTCAACAAAATAATTAATTGAAGATTTAACATAAAATAGGAGTTTGCATGTACGTTTTGGCCTTGGCAGCTATAATTGCCTTTGCCTTTTCTGATGGGACAATGGGACGACTTCAAAAGAGTTAGACAGAATGGTTAATGAAAAAAATACACGAACCAGGAGCGCCTGCTAGAAAAAGTGTACAGCAAGGTTAGTTTTTAGCATGGGAGAGGTTGAACTCACGTTGGGAGATCGGCAGTATCCACATCCCTGAAGCCAACCGTTTGGATGGGTGAACATGAAATCAATGCAAGAACTTACATGGCTGTGCCAAAATTGATAGCGGGCTCTGGTGAATGCTCCCTTTTGATTGAGACTGCTAGGAGAAGGAGGTGAGGCCTTGCGAGTGTGCTTTTTCAGAGAGGGGGCGGGAATATCAGATTCACTATAAGGATACGATATTGTCATCCAGTTCCGAGTATAATACTGAACATAACACACACTTACGATTCAGAATCACTGATGACAAGAACTTTGTTATTTGCTTTCTGCTTTGCAGATGGAGCCACCGGCTCTGGGAAGCTGAAAAAGTGTCATTACGTGCAGTGACAAACCAGGAGTGCAGGAACATACCAGCTGGCAATGATCTTGGCATGTGCCAGCCCAGGATCACGAGGATTAGCGGATGGTGGTGCACTAGACAAGGTCAAGTAAGCTGCATGGAGAAAAGAAATGATGGACATACAGGTCACATTTCTTGGAGAGAATCTGTGCAAAAGTTAAATTCCTGGTTGATATGGGCAAACATGAGTGAATATTTAGGGAGGAGAACGGATAAGCACACCCCGTATGTGACTTCGATGCTAACGAGGATAGGGAGTTGGTATTGGATGACATAGTAGAATTTGTGTTATGGTGCAAAGTTCAAACGGTCGTTTCCCAGATTCAGTCTATTTCTGGTAAGCCACACGGATCAGCATCATGACATCTGTGATCGCGCGTCGTACACTGTGATGCTGGGCATCCTGCTCATTATTATGAGTCCTCCGAGCCCTCATATTGTCCATAGTCAATAGAAGTGGATGGATACAGTGATAGGTCATAGTATATCATTATTAATGACTGGTCCCCTCAATGATCTTATCCATTGAGAAATAGAATGTTTTGTGTCAAGTTTTGGTTAAGCCCTCAAAGTGACTGTTTCCAAGATCATGACCAAAGGTGGTCCAGTGGTATTTAGACACTCTTAGGTAGCCAGTAGTACCATCAGTTCCAATAGAATATGTTTGTGAAGGGGTCAGCATTATATTCTTATATTGACAAAACTGTGGGAAAAGTGAATTTTCATGCACAGCCACACAGCAGTCGTATCATCGTTCACCCTTCATCTTCAGATTCTTTGTTTTCTTTGTACATTTCGCAGGTGGTTGTGATGACTCATCCCTGGCCAGCTCTTGGGCACGCACTATCAAGGACTGTGACATGTAGATTAAAATGCGGGGGGTGTTTTACCCTGCTCCGATCATGCCCAACTCATCCCGCTTTTTGCCAGAAATTGTCGAGATTGTGAGGGTTGATTACAACCACTGTTTCAAAATCAGGTATATCAACACCAACGGAAAGCTTGTCTGTTGCGATTGTAATCTTCAAATGATCAGATCCTTCGAGAAGCTCAAGTGTGCTGGAGTTGTACTCAGGGAGTTGAAAAGATGGATTTTTTGCTCAAGTAGAGCGCCCCAAGGATCCAAGTGCCAGAGGTAGACAGCCAGTGCAAAACCAATGCAGATGGTCGCACAGAAGATGAGAACTTTACCATTCTCACAAAGAACCCAATTTAATTGCGGGAAGCGCTCCCGATGGGGGTGCAGGGTACGGACAATGATTTGACAGTCTGGCCGGGCGTTGATGAAGAAATAACAGACAAAATTATCTTAGCCTCCCTTTATGATGGTGTCCCCCCTTCGTAAGTTGACATGATGTGATGTTTGTTGCTTCATTCTCATTGTGTACCCTCTTATGGCAGAACTTCTTATGTTTACAAGCCATTTCAGGCTGCCAGTGCAGGAGAATTTGAGATGTATTCAGCATCCTTTGTGAAAAGCACGATTTCAGATGATGATATACTGTATGATTTATGATGTCTCTTTATTTACATGTTTCCTGACTCTCTCACCCCAGGAATGTGGCAAATTGTCTTCAATTTAAGTGCTGGAATCACATCATCAACATGTCGCACATGGACGCCGCACAGTTTACAAAACGATCAACGGGAAAAGATACCGCTGCGCCTCCTGATAAGCTCCAGGCTGCCAACGGGACTCCTGTCATCGGTCTGATGGCAATCGTCATTGAGGATTGCGAAGTCATCTCTCCCGGCTATGTACAGACTGGTGCCACGGAATCGTACCGCGTCTGCCAGGCGACTGGTCTACCATTTATGGGTTCTTGGGATCGTGATTCTAACATCTGGGGGGAGGTTCTTAACTTCACAGGTCCCATTTACGCTCCCGTCTCTGGGTCGGGTATCTCATTTATGTCTCAAGGAGAAGGCAAAGGTATTGTACCGTTCTCGTTTGCTTGATATGATAACCTTTCTGATCTAAATTATCCAGCCCATGCCATCACAGCATCTCCAATGAAACCAAAATCTGCAGCTGCGGTCGCACGCTCGCCAGTAAAAGCAAGGCAGACTCCTACCTTGTCGTGGATGGCATCATCGTCATTGTTGAAAAAGACAATCCAAGACTTGCTTCCATTTGACAAGCTGCATAAGCATTCCTTCATGTTATTTCCTCCTTGCTTGATTGACGCTGTTCAATGTTATCTTCAGCCCAAGACACGGTAATGGTAAACTCCCATTCGACTTCTCGGCGGATCACTGAAATCACTTCCTTTATATACCGATGATTCTGGTGAACATGCTGATGTTCCTGTCGGCGCCGTGGTCATGGTAGTTTACTCTGTTGGGACATACAATGGTAGTAAAGGCCACGCACTTTCCCTAAATTTGATATTCATGATTGTTCTTGCACTACCTGTTGTTCAGTTACCATGATCATGTATCCGTGTCGTCGTCAATATCTGCACCATTATCAATAGAGCATTTGCCTGTCAATTGAGTTCTGAAGATATCAATTTGGATCTAAGGAAACCCCAGGCACCTCCATAGTGTCCCAAAGCCGACAAATCTGCTAGGACACGTCATCGCATCTAATGGTCATGTTGATGTTTGGATTGTTTGGATTGTGTTTGCTGGATCAGATGCTTCGCCTTGAACTGTATCTATCATCAACAATACCTTTATTCTCTGATATGCTCCCATTGTTCGGCTTGCTGGCTCTTCTTTGGGCTCTCCTCTTTTTCAGTGCTATGTTCATCCAGAAAGACTATGCCATCATGATGTTTTCTACAAACTCAAATCTGTGAGTCGACTTTGTTTCCGGCATCCTTGTAATCTAATCGTCATCTCCAGTCATGCCTTTGGATGTGGATATGATGCTATTCGCATCTGGGATGTTTATCCTTCCACCCAGCTGTCTCTTCAACCCTGTTACGGACTAACAACTACGGACGTATACGTTTACTTTTTCACTTTTACTCATCGGCCCCCGCTTACACATATTGTATTATACTTTATTCCCTTTAGTATACTTCGCTCCCGCGCTGACTCGCTTTCCGCAGCTGTCTGACTCATTCCGCAGTCAGCTTACTCATTAGTGCATAGCCTTCCGCAGTCGCCTTACTCATGCGCACTGCCTTCCGCAGTTACTGACTCATTCGCTACCGCTCATAGTCAGTACTATATAAACCTCATGTACCATAGCTACACTCCTTAGATTTAGCAATCACATTGCTCTTCGCCTTTCCATCTTCCTGCATACTCTGCCCGAACCTTGGAACGGTTTGTTACGCATAACAAGTTGCTAAATCTCGTTAGGTTCGCCCAGAGCGAAGAGAGCAACTACCAGACGAGTCAAGACGTCGCGCTTCTTTGAAGACTTCACCAGTAACCCATTCAGCACGCCAGAAGCCCGACAGGAGGAGCTAAGTCCTCGAGACAGTATCGATTTTACGCTTATCCAGCAGTACATCGAATCGGAGATCCGTCGCATCCTACAGCAGGTGCTTGACAAAGAACTAGACAACGACGAGCATCGCCCCCACGGCGAGATAGCAGAGAGCATCCATCTTGCTCGGCAACACCAGATCGCACGTTACAACGCCCGACAGAACGAACTCGAAAGCTTTCGCGTTCAAGAAGGACCTCAGACAGGTCGGATCACAGAGATCAGAGAGTTTATCGGTGTCCAGACAACCGTTATCAGAAGATTGATTAGGACGCTCACATCGAGACGTCCCAGAGCCACATCATCACGTCCTACTCGAAGCAGCAGATCTACGCCCACTTCACCATCGAAGAACAACAAACCGAGTACAACCGTTGGGCACGAAACGAGAGACTTGACCCCTTCTCGTGACCAACAGACGCGCAGGAACAGAGATTCCTTAGAGATCTACAGAGGAAATACCCCGAACGTTTTGCCACCGATTCCGCCGACGAGTCCCCTGACGAATTTACTTTTGACTCCGCGCAGTCAGATACCGAACAGATGCCTAGAACAGGGACTGATTTTCAACCCCTACCTGTATCCCGAACCCCATCTTCATCCCAACAATCCGACACCTCTCCTACTCCGCAGGTTCTAGACATGGCAGAAGCACCGACAGTACAAACAATGGATACATCCAAGATCATCAAAGATCCTGGGATGTTCAAAGACAGACACACCTTCGACGAGTGGTGGAAAGCCACCAAATTATACATCAGGTTCCAGAAGGGCCTGTCCGACGATCAGAAGATTCTTGCGGTGTTATCCCGCATGATGGAAGGGTCCGGTAAACACTGGGCCAGCAACAAGTTAGACGACCTTGCCACCGATGGCGAGAACATCACCTGGTTAGGATTCTCAGATGACATCGCTACGTGATTCTCTATTGCCAACAAGTCGGCAGCGGCCAAGGCGAAACTCGAAGTCCTGAAACAGGAGAAACGCACCATCGACGAATTCTTGGACGAATTCGAAGAGATCTTGAAGCTGTCAAACCTTGGCAAAGAAACTGGGAAATACATCCTGGAAAAGAACGTCAACCGCAGAATTTCTGAACAAGTGGCTAGCGATGGCAAGACGTACACTGATTACGCAAAGGAGATCCGAAACAAGGGACGACAGATGGAGGGACATGCATTAGTCATCTGAGGGGGTGGCGACACACGCACCGGATCAGGTACCACTTATGGCGGTCAAGGCAAAGCCATGGAGATCGATAAAGCAGGAGTAGCCCGTTGCTACAACTGTCAGCGCTTTGGTCACCTTGCCAAAGACTGCAAAGCCCCAAAGAAGAAAGATGGTCGTAAGTGTTTCAACTGCGATCAAGAAGGACATATCGCGCGCAACTGCCGCAAGCCGAAGAAGAACTCTGGAAAGATTAGGAAGGTGTCTGATGGAGATACCGATGATGACGATGAAACCATCACCATAGAGACCGATGAGAAGGATTTTCCCGAAGGGTCCGATTAAACGACGCTAAGTCGCGACCCTTATCCATTAAACGAACTCGCTTGCCTGGTGCAACTACAGACAATATAACTTATGTTATCCCTGCAAAGCGAGCCGTTGCGTCAACTAAGATTGTCAAGGGAGATAGACCTCCGAAACGACGAGAGATCAAGCTGCAAGCTCAGATCAAAACACGACGAGGACCAAAGGCCATTCGACCGGAGGTTGATAGCGAATGTGAACGCACATGTATCCATCCCAGAATAGTATGCGAACAGAACCTTCCCACACGAGGAATGAAGCCCATATCAATCCTAAATGCAGATGGATCGCCGAACCGACAACAGAAAGCAGAAAAACTTGCCGAAGTCAAGCTGGACTTAGGAACACACCAGGAAACCATGGAAGCAATGGTATTGGACATTGGGAGAACAGACATGCTTTTGGGACATGACTGGTTGGTGCACCACAACCCCACAATCAACTGGACGACCGGCGCTGTAACATTCAACCGATGCCCATCAACATGTCAAACCAAACACTCGGATTTCAGGGTTAACCTTAATGGTCGCAAACATCGGGTTCGCATGGTGGAAGTACGAGACAAGGACGCGCCCAAGAAATCAGATCAGAATTGGAAGCCCGGAGACCCCATATTGGAAGCAGTTACTCCCACACCACCTCCCACAACCAAACGACCCTCATACGTTGAACGTTTTGCCCATCTCTTTGAAAAAGAAAACTTCGACAAGATCCCAAAGGAAAGAGAATGGGACCACGGCATCGAACTTACACCAGACGCACCAAAGGAGCTAGGAGGAAACACGTACCCTATGACCCAAAAGGAGCAAGAAGAACTGGACGAATTCATCGATGAAGGCCTGGCAACCGGAAAGATCCGACCGTCCAAATCCCCTTATGCATCACCCTGCTTCTTCATTAACAAGAAAGACGGTTCCAAACGATTGGTACAGGACTATCGCACGGTCAATAAATTCACGGTTAAGGACAAATTCCCACTCCCACGCATCAACGACCTCTTGGATGTATTGAAGGACGCAGTCTACTTCAACAAAATGGACATCATGTGGGGATACAACAACGTGCGGATCAAGAAGGGTGACGAATGGAAAGCCGCCTTCCTGACCAGCCAAGGATTGTTTGAACCATTGGTCATGTTTTTCGGTCTCTGCAACTCCCCGGGAACGTTCTCTCGGATGATGGCCAGCCTGTTCAGGGATCAGATCCGTCGGCGCATCTGTGTGATTTACATGGATGACATAGTGGTTATTGGTAAAACCAAGGAAGAACTCGCCCGGAACACCGAAGAGATCTTGCAGATTCTGTCAGACAATGACCTGTTCCTAAAGGAGAAGAAGTGTCTTTGGGAAGTAACGAAATGCCCCATATTGGGATATGTCATTGGAGAAGGACGTGTTGAGATGGAAACTGAAAAGGTGGACACAATCCGGAACTGGCGAGTACCCACATCAAAAAAGGAAGTCCAGAAGTTCCTGGGATTTGCCAATTTTTATCGACACTTTATTGAAGGATACTCAAACATCGCAAAGCCACTCACAACACTTACGGGAAATACAGCATTCACGTGGGGACCAGCGGCGCAAGAAGCATTTGAAGGTCTCATACGGGCAATCATGACGGCACCAGTCTTGGCATTGCCCAAACCGGACGGACAGTTCAGGGTCGAAACCGATGCATCGGGTTATGCGATTGGAGCAGTACTTTCACAGAAACAAGATGACAAGTGGCATCCTATCGTGTTCTTGTCGCGGACCATGTCCGCGGCTGAACAGAATTACGAGATATATGACAAGGAACTCTTGGCAGTCATGGAAGCACTGAAGGACTGGCGACATTATCTACTTGAAGCCAAGGAACGTTTCGAGATCTTAACCGATCACAAAAACCTGGAGTATTTCCGGCGTCCTCAGGACCTAAACCAACGACAGAGGCGCTGGAAGATGAAGTTACAAGACTATGACTTCGAATTGCGACATGTACCTGGGAAGACAAACACGAAAGCAGACATCCTGTCACGATTACCCTGGTATGAGACGGAACTTGAGCCGCAGGACAGCGACCAAATGCTCAAGGAGGGGCTATTTTTGAAACGATTGGAATCAGAAGATGTGATACAAATGGAGATGTTCACGGAGGAACAATTCTTTGAAGGGGGTGAAACATCTGATTCCATCAAAATCGGAAACATCACAACCATCGAAAACCCATGGATCGCATGCATCAAGGCCTCGAATCGCATGGAGACAGAAGTAGCCCAGGGTCTGAAGAAGAATCCTCACTGGTACCAGCAGGAAAATGGCATCACCTACGCAGGAGAACGAGTCTATGTTCCACCAGACCCACAATTGCGCCAAGAACTGATGTTTGAAGCGCACGACGCACCAGTGGCAGGACATCCAGGACAATATCGAACACATGAACTCCTCACTCGCACCTACTGGTGGCCCACCATCCTACATGACGTAAAGAAGTATGTGAAAGGTTGTGACACCTGTCAACGTAACAAGATCAGCCGCCAAAGGAGACACGCCCCTCTACACCCTAACGCCGCGCCAAGTCAACCATGGGAAGACATAGGGATTGACGTTGTGGGACCGATACCAGAATCTGATGGGAAGAACGCAATTCTGGTCATCACGGACAGACATTCAAAGATGCTTCATCTCATCCCGACAACCGTGGAACTATCGGCTGAAGGATTAGCCAAGATCTATCGGGACCAGATATGGAAGCTTCATGGGATCCCCAAGAAGATCATCAGCGATAGGGGACCACAGTTCGCTGCGAAGTTCATGGAGATACTCTGCCGCATGTTGGGGATCAAGAGGAACCTGTCCACCGCGTACCACCCACAGACTGATGGACAGGCCGAGCGATCGCATCAGGAAACAGAAGCATTCTTACGAAACTTTGTCAACCATCTACAGGATGATTGGGCGGAATGGATCGCAATCGCAGAGTTCCAGTACAATGACAAAGAGCACCAGGCAACGAAGCACACCCCATTCTACCTCAACTACGGTTTGCATCTGTGGAAGGGAGAACTCGTGTTAGAGGATACCAAGCCGGCTGCCAACGACTTCTTGAAAAAACTCAAACAGGCACGAGAAGAAGCCAATGCTGCGCTGAAACAAGCACAGGATCAGATGAAGAAGACAGTTGACACACGGCGAAGTCCGTCTCGGGACTACCGCATCGGAGACAAGGTGTGGCTGGAAGGAACTAACATCAGGACCGATCGACCCTCAAAGAAACTTGATGCACTCCGACATGGACCATTCAAAGTCCTAGAGAAGAAAGGAGCTAGCGCGTACCTTCTTGATCTTCCGAAGACTTGGAAGATGATTCACCCTGTGTTCAACGAGACCCTGTTGTCACCATATGAAACTCCGAAGTACGCCATCCAGAAAAAGAAACCAGCCCCTGATCCGATCATCGTCGAAGGACGAGAAGAGTACCATGTGTCTATGATCCTGGACTCTCAAAAGTTCCACGGAAAGATCCAGTACCTCGTCCAGTGGGAAGGATATGGCCCAGAAGAGAACACATGGGAACCGCGAGCTAATGTTCAGAACGCTCAAGATTTGATCCGTGATTTCCATCGGCAGAACCCGTCGCGTCCACGATAAAAGACACCCGTTGAAATCAGCCAACAACATCGACCTCATCAGTCAAAAACCCACCGAGTTCCCCGCTCCGTCTTCAAATATAGCTACTCCATTCTTCCTCTATCTCTCCAACATCCTCCGCACCATGTCCAACATCACCGCCGCCTCCACCAATGCTTCCGATATCAACCCCACCATCACCACCCTCATCGGCGAAGCGCTCTCCATGCGCGACCAGATCCATGCGCTCGAAACCTCCGTTGCCGACATCCTCCACCGGCAGATGCATATCCGCCTTCATACCCTCTCCGATTTACCAACCGCCCCCACCGCTGAGGAGAAACTCATCCTCAAAAACTATACCAACACCCTTGCTGTCGAGAATTGACGCCTTCACCTCGCCGTTCGAGGTTTAGAGTTTGCCACGGCGGTAAACGATGAACTGATAAAGGATTGGGGTAACCGAGTTGACCCTGCCTGGGCCGATCCAAATGGCAACGATGGATGGGAGTAGGTAGTCTGTGAGGACACAGACCTTGAGGAGGGGAACATGTTACAGACTAACGACTACGGACGTATACGCTTACCTTTTTACTTTTACTCATTGGCCCCCGCTTACACATATTGTATTATACTTTATTCCCTTTAGTATACTTCGCTCCCGCGCTGACTCGCTTTCCGCAGCTGTCTGACTCATTCCGCAGTCAGCTTACTCATTAGTGCATAGCCTTCCGCAGTCGCCTTACTCATGCGCACTGCCTTCCACAGTTACTGACTCACTCGCTACCGCTCATAGTCAGTACTATATAAACCTCATGTACCATAGCTACATTCCTTAGATTTAGCAATCACATTGCTCTTCGCCTTTCCATCTTCCTGCATACTCTGCCCGAACCTTGGAACGGTTTGTTACGCATAACAGTGCTATTGACAGGACATGTCACAGCATGTGAAATGTAGACTACGACTGTGAGCAAGCTCAGCAGGTTTTGTCATACATGTTGCACATAAGCAGTGGTGGCAGCCGAAAAGGCGCACAGCACACTAGCTATACAAAAATTGTCCAAATATAGACATAGGCCGTAAAGGCGCTAGTCTAAATCAAGGACTAGAGCACTGGCAGCAGCTGTGAGCAAGCTCAGCAGATCTGATGCTGATAAGACCAGAGGCAATCACATGCGACGAGCGGGATGCATTCAGCACTCCAGAGCGCTCAATAGCCTTGGACATCAGAACTAGGTGCAGCCGAAAAACGGCGCTCACTAGTCTGGAACCCCCAAGTATCAAAAACAGATAACTAACTTAAACTAGCTTATGCTACTAGTTTAAAGAGGACAGACGGCAGCAGCCTGAAAGGTGCGCATGTCGTCGCTCACTGGTCAAAGACCAGGTTAGTATCGTACAGGCATAGTAGTTGCAGCAGCTCCATTAGAGTGCGCTAACTACTCTAGGACTTAGAGGGATAAACCCAAGCCTAGGGGCTATCTGGGGCCCATAACCTATTGAACAGCACGCCTTGCAGACGCAGAGGAAGCCTGGTTAATGATACTCACATTGAAGCGAAGGGGGTTGAGATGTTTGAAGAGTGGGCGATGATAGAAGTTGTAGAACTTGTAAAGCCTATTATACTACATGTTATGATCGTATTTTCACTTTTTACTTTATCTTATCTTATCTCGATCTTATCTTATCTACATCATATCATACATGAGGACATCTTATCATTATCGTGCAGCATGATGCTGCCACAACGCAGCCTCATGGAATTTACATATATAAGTAGGGTACTTTCACTTGTATTCGATAGCTTGTTCTCTTGAGATTCCCGCTGGGTCTCTTGGCAATACAGTTCTCTTATCATCTTTCCACTTCGTTCCTAAGTTTGGGCTCGCGACGTCGTTTGACTTAGCGTCACCTCAACAGAAGAACAAGCTCTTTCTACTCGCCCGCCCAAACACACACTTCCCACTCCATCATCACTATCCCCGCCGTTTCGCACTTTTGCGTTAAAAGTCACACTTCGTTATTACATGCAGACCCTAGCGTTAAGGGGGATCTCCCGGACTTCAGGGATAAGAAGAGAAATGCTTGGTGCACCCACTATATCTAGCATTGCCATTTGAGACACATAGGGAAACATTGAGCCCGTCCCGTGTCGAGGTGACCAAAGGCCGACGCAACTAACCTTCGGGAAAGCTGCTGGCGCATGTGACGGTTGGAGAGAGCAGACCATACACGTCTAGATCGCAAAAGGTGTTCCAACCCCCGACCCTATTTCAGGATATCGACCAGTCCAGCGCACATAGGGGATCTGACCGCGTGGACTTCATTTTTCCTAGATCTTCCTTTGCTTGGGTAAATCGGCTACCTGGGTAAACAGATCGCTCTTTGGGTTTTTTTTCTTTTAGATTTTTTCTCGCCTAAGCATTAGAACAGGGTCGCGCGCCCGACGCAAGGTACTACTGTTCAAAAAACAACCACTCCCCCTCATCACACCATCATGGCCAAAGGCACCAATGCCCAATTCGATGAAGAATTTGAACAACACCACGCACCATCACCCTTACCTCCGATACCACTGTTCAATCACCCCCCCCCCCACAAAACAACAATCGTGGAAGGAAATTAGAAGTCGCCGCGGATTCCGGCAAATACAATGGATCCAAAGCAACGTTCACAGTATGGTGGACTAAGATGGTCGCATGGCTCAGGGTCAACCGAGAGCTATTCAATGGAGAAGAAGAAGTGTGCATTGCAGTGTGGTCGCGATTGGACGGTCCCACAGCAGGAGTTTACGGGGAAACCCGTTTGAATCAATGTATGGAATCAGAAGATTGGCCAACATACCGAGAGCTAGTCAGTGAAATCACAACGAGGTTTCGTCCCACCACTGAGATCGAATGGGCCCGATCCAAAATAGAGAGCTTTAAGCAAGGTTCAATGAAGACCGATGATTGGATTACGCAATTCGGGACCCTGGTGATCAAGGGCAAGATCGAGGAAAGGCACGGTGTAACCCTTTTGGAAAGGAACGCCAAAGAATCTATCATGCAACAACTCTTCCAGCAAGGGAGGAGAAAGTCCACGGTGCAGGGCACCTGTGAAGAAATTTTGGCAATCGGCAGAGCGGAAGAGACCTTCGCAGCAAGACTAGGCATGAGGACTGGCAATAACTTTGGACAACAACATAACACATGGGGCAATCGGCCTGCATATGGACAACAGCAGCAACAGAGGCCCTTTGGGCAACAACAGAATGGGGGGTACCGTCCTCAACAACAAAATGGTCAACAACAACAACAGCAGCAACCACGACGGGATCCAAATGCAATGGATGTCGATAGGAACCAGAGACGCGCTCCTGGTAATTGTTATAACTGCGGCGGACAGGGGCATTTTGCCTGAGATTGCAGACGGCCACAGCACAGGGTACAAGCAGCAATGATCAAACAGATCGATGAACAAGAGGAGGAGGAAATTTTGAGACAGATCAACGTGAGGCGTCAAGCGCGCCAAGCTAATAATCGACAGCAGGGCCAACCGGCTCAGAACAATGGACAGGCTGCAGCGCAGCAGGATTTTGTAAATGTCAACCAGTAATTCCCCCGCTGGCTCTGACAAATCGATATGAACAATTGCCTATAGACTCTTACATATATAAAGACACTGTAAATTCTTGGTTTCAAAAGCTTACGGACGCAGCAGTTACATACAATAAAATACTATTGGACAAACCCAAAAAGGTAAAAACCCAAAAAAATAGCACAGATGAATCGGACTTAGATACACTTGTAAACTATATCATTGGGGAGCCCTCGGCAACGAGGCTTGGTTTGTCCCCTACGGATGAATGCTTAATTCCCTGTTGCGATGAATCAGATAACTTAACTAGGCAAACAGACTCTATGGGGGAACCATCTTTTATTCGATCCGCTTCTGTGGAAAAGGAGCTTATGATGAAAATCACACTGGAAACATTGCAGGACAAACACACATTTGATGTTGAAGCATTATTAGACTCAGGGGCGACAGGGATGTTCATGGATCTGGACTTTGCCAAAAAGAACAACATTAAATTAAGGGAACTACCTTTCCCCATTCGGGTCTACAACGTTGATGGCACGCTTAACCAAGGAGGTTCGATCACGCACGAAGCAGTCATGGCTATGCGGTATAAAGGACACATGGAGATAGCAGTGTTTGAAGCATGCAACCTAGGAAAAGCTAAAATTATCGTTGGACATACTTGGCTAAAACGTCATAATCCAGAAATCGATTGGGAAAAAGCGGAAATTAAATTATCCAGATGTCCAGAAGAATGTGGCATGCGTCGAACACGTTACTTAAATAAAACTGCAAGGACCAGATGGGGTGGAAGGATGGAAGAAGTAGTAGAAGGAAATGAGGAAGAAGTGAAGGAGGAAGTAATCCACATGCTCAGGGCAGCTAAGGGAGAACCCTCAGATGAAGTACCGGCGGAACAGGTTGTCCCCCAGAAATATCACAAATATTTATCAGTCTTTGAAAAGAAAGCATCAGAGAGATTACCAGTCAGGAAACCATGGGATCACGCTATAGACTTAAAACCGGATTTCGTACCAAAAAAGGCCAAAGTCTATCCCCTGTCACCAGATGAAAGGAAAGAAGTATCCAAATTTGTAAACGATCAATTACGCAAAGGATATATTTGACCTACCAAGTCACCACAAACTTCGCCAGTATTCTTTATACCCAAAAAAGATGGAAAGAAATGAATGGTACAGGATTACCGACATATTAACAGCTGGACCGTTCACAATAATTATCCACTCCCGTTGATTCCGGAATTGATCGATAAATTAAAGGGAAAGAAAAAGTTTACCAAAATGGACCTCAGATGGGGATATAACAATGTACGCATCAAAGAAGGAGACGAGTGGAAAGTGGCATTTACAACCCCAGATGGAGCCTTCGAACCAACAGTTATGTTCTTCGGATTAAATAATTCCCCAAGCACGTTTCAAACCATGATGAACGACATATTTAGAGACTTGATTGATCAAGGAGACGTAGTTATCTATATTGACGATATATTGGTAGCAACTGTAGGAGAAAAAGGACACAGTGAAATTGTGGAGGAAATTCTAAAAAGATTACGGGAAAACGACTTATTCTTAAAACCGGGAAAATGTTTCTTTGACAGAGACGAAATAGAGTTCTTAGGGTTAATTATTGGGAAAGACGGAATTCGAATGGATCCTTCAAAAGTAGACGCCATCAAACAATGGCCGAAACCAACGAAAGTCAAAGAAGTCCAGTCGTTTCTAGGATTGGCCAATTTCTATTGAAGATTTGTCAAAGACTTCTCTAAAGTGGCAGGGCCATTACATAAATTAACAAGGAAAGAAACAATCTGGAATTGGAAAGAGGAACAGGAGGAAGCGTTTGATATGCTAAAAAAATTATTTATGAAAGCACCTATATTAGTATCTCCCGATCCAGATCGGAAGTTGAGAGTAGAATCAGACGCATCGGACTTTGCTACAGGAGCAATTCTATCTATGGAATGTGAGGATGAGAAATGGAGGCCATGTGCCTTTCTATCTAAAGGATTGAATGATGTGGAACGAAATTACAATGTACACGATAAAGAAATGCTGGGCATAATTCGAGCACTGGAAGCATGGAGACACCACCTTGAAGGAGCCAAACATGAGGTCGAGATCTGGACCGATCATAAAAACCTCAAGTACTTCATGAAGGAACGAAAGCTTAATCGCAGACAAGCACGCTGGGCGTTGTATCTAACACATTTCAATTTCAAATTAATACACAAGGCTGGCACCTCAATGGGAAAGGCGGATGCTCTTTCGAGAAGGGTTGATCATAGAAAGGGGGTGGAAAATGACAACGAAGACGTAACATTATTAAAACCCGAATACTTCCACTTGCGAGCAATGGATCGAGGTCACATACTTATTGATGGACAAGAAAGTAAACTATTAAAACGCATCAGGGATGCCAAGGAGTTTGATGAACAAGTGTTGAAAGCAGTGGAAGAGTTAAAAAAAAACAAATACCAAAACATTGCGCGCAGATGAATGGCACGAAGAGCAGGGACTCTGGTTACATCGAGGAAAAGTTTATGTTCCGAAAAGTCAGGAACTCAGGGAGGAAATAATTAAATTACACCACAACAACCCAGTTGCAGGACACCCAGGGCAGTGGAAGACCCTGGAATTGGTTACACGTAATTATTGGTGGCCTAGTATTACAAACATGGTCAAAGCATACATCGAGGGCTGCGACAGATGTCAACGATCAAAAAACGTGCCTCAACTGCTAGCCGGTAAATTAAAAGCAAACACGGAACATGCAGGACCATGGAAACATGTTACAGCAGATTTTATCATAGGACTCCCAGAAGCTCAGGGGTACAACGCAGTATTAGTTGTGGCTTGCAGATCGACAAAGCAATCACACTTTATCAAAACACGCGATGAAGTCTCAGCAGAGGGATTAGCTAAACTATATCGGGACGAAGTCTGGAAACTTCATGGACTGCCGGAATCGTTAACGTCAGACCGAGGACCACAATTTGCGGCAATATTTATGAAGGAACTAAATAAAATATTGGGGATCACAACTAAATTATCAACGGCGTATCATCCACAAACAGACGGACAGACAGAACGCATCAACCAGGAGTTGGAGCAATATCTAAGATCATTTATTTCCCATCGGCAAACAGATTGGCCCGAATGGATGGCAACCGCGGAGTTCGCCTATAATAATAAAATTCACACGGCAACTCAGTTTTCACCGTTCTATGTAAATTATGGGTTTAACCCTAGGATGGGCGTAGAACCTCGGAGGGCAGAAAAGTCAGAACCGGCAAAAGAATTCGCAGAGCGAATGAAGAAGATTCATGAGGAGGCAGAAGCAGCGCTAGTAAAAGCACGAGAAGAGATGGAACGGTATGCGAACCTGAAACGGGGTGATGCACCAGTTTACAAAGTTGGCGACAAAGTTTGGTTATCGACTAAAGACCTAAAGTTGAACCGACCCTTAAAGAAACTTGCCAAATGATGGATTGGACCCTATACCATAACCCAAATCATTTCGTCACACGCTG
Organism: Entoloma clypeatum; assembly: GCA_963565915.1. Lineage (NCBI taxonomy): Eukaryota > Fungi > Basidiomycota > Agaricomycetes > Agaricales > Entolomataceae > Entoloma > Entoloma clypeatum. The sequence continues at coordinate 1,006,665 of OY751494.1, forward strand.
TAGAACTTAAATTACCAAAAACTTGGAAAATCCACCCGGTCATCAATGTATCACAGGTCCGATTATTTAAAGAACCACTATTTATATCACAAAGGGTGCAGGCACCAAACCCGATAGTTATCAATGGCGAAGAGGAGTACGATGTCGCTAAAGTTATCGACTCAAGGTTGAAGAGAGGGAAGCTGGAATATTTAGTGCAATGGGAGGGTCTGACTCAGGACCACAACACGTGGGAACCCGAGGATCACCTAGAACATGCCAAGGAAGCGGTGGAGGACTTCTTTAAATTAAACCCGAATGCACCCCGGCGCTTACGCGCAAACATCTTTGAAGGATTGGAATTTAAACCATATGAGAATTTCACGGACACCCCGAACGACATCATATCTCACCTGGAAGTCGAGATCTAGAAAGGGGGTAATGTTATGATCGTATTTCACTTTTTACTTTATCTTATCTTATCTCGATCTTATCTTATCTACATCATATCATACATGAGGACATCTTATCATTATCGCGCAGCATGATGCTGCCACAACGCAGCCTCATGGAATTTACATATATAAGTAGGGTACTTTCACTTGTATTCGATAGCTTGTTCTCTTGAGATTCCCGCTGGGTCTCTTGGCAATACAGTTCTCTTATCATCTTTCCACTTCGTTCCTAAGTTTGGGCTCGCGACGTTGTTTGACTTAGCGTCGCCTCAACACTACACTAGTTACATGCAGTATTTATACTTATAGAAATGCACACAGACCAACTACGAGCTAGTAACGCTATTGGCTAGAACATGATGGAACATCTCTGGTACACAGCATCAAGGCTGTGGTGCGCAGCATTCTGAGTCAAAGAGATGACTCAGAGATCTAGAACGAGTCTTGATTGTTTTATGTTTAGAACACTTCATGTGGTCAGGCCACATGGTAAAACACATGATTATAGTCATGTGATTGACTGTTGATACATCCATACTTGAATGTTCAACAGTTGGGTGCCAGAGGGGGGTGTTGGGCACAAGGACAGGCCATTGGGCATTAGAGAGGGCTGTTGGGCGCTTGAAGGGGCCAGTGGTGGCCAGGTGGAGTGGAGGTGGGGGGAATAAAGAGTGTGGGAAGGTTTGGCAGTCAACTTATAGTTTGACTTTTGGCAATTGCCAAGCGTGCTCGGCAGTCAATGCCGAGTGATGTGTGTCATTGAAAATTGCGCCCTCAATGCCCAAACCGTGGCACCACCAGTCCCAAAAATTATTCATAACTTATGTAGAGATACTTGAAAGCAATAGTAAGTATTGTTATGGATTCGCTATCCATGGCATTGATCGCTCAGACAAGATACAAGACATAGAAGCCTTATCTGATTAATGGCCAGTTTCATCTTATCTATTGGTTTCATGCTTACTATTCACTTTTACATCATTCGGGCCCCAGCCTCCGCTTACTCACTACAGTATGGTCATTGTTACCATATCTAGATGGTTACTCTCACACATCCTTGACATCGTGTTACTTATTGGACTATACTTAGATACACTGACTCATGCCGCAGCAGTTACCATAGACACCTACTCCGGGTCTGCTTCTGGAGTCAGACCGGAACCGCTCTAGAGTCATCTAGATGACTTGACCTTCTAGTATATATAGGGTAGATACATTGCATGTATTCCCCAGATCTAGCAATCACCTTGGTATCCGCCTTTGCTACTTAAGCCTCTCTGCCTAAGCATCACATGGGTTTGTCAACCATAACAAGTATATATACAGTTACATACATTAGCTATGTCTGGTAGAGAGTCTATGTAGCAGAATAATGTATCAAAACACACTGTGAATCATGATAAACAGTGCAGCATGAGTCCCCTTAAACACAAAAAGCAACATTTCTTACTTCCTCCTTTCCACAACCACATTAGATTACATATAATATATATATACTATTTAACCATTGCATGTGAACCTATTGAGACCATTCAAACACAATTCAAGGACTTCATAAGGTGAATATGAGCAAAATAGGTTGAAAATTTGACCAAAGAGATTTATTTCAGCTTTGGATTCTCCACATTGAGGGGATCTTATCACACATTTGTTTTTCAAGTTTGGTCCATTCCTTGGGGAGATATACAGTGCCTCACAAAACTGATTCAATGTTTGCTACTTTGTGAATACCTTCAAAATAACTTTGCAAATAATGCCAATCAAAAGAAGGTATTGGTACCTGGTTAAAAGCCCTGCTTCAGGACTCTTGAAATCTGCAATAATTATGTAATTCCCATAAAAAATGATCAATATATGATCAAATTACTCCAGGGACTCATTGAATCAGTTTTGTGAGTATGTACAATAAATACAGGATTTTATATTTTAGTACTTGGTATTACCCCCCTTAGCTTTGATTACTGCCGCTACCCTTCTTGGCATACTTTCTATCAGGTTTTGACACACTTCTGGCTCTATATTATTCCACACCTCTGCTGCTCTGTCCCAAATCTCCCAGACTCCCTTGGGTGATGTTGGATATTCATTCAACTTCCTTTTAATATGAACCCAGAGGTGTTCAATAGGATTGAGGTCTGGGGACTGTGCAGGCCAATTCAGCAGAGCAATATTCTTGCTGTTCATCCATTCTGCAAGTCTCCCCACACCTTCCCAACCCATACAACCCCAAACCATAATATTTCCTCCCCCAAACTTGACTGTGCCCTGAACCTCTCTTTCAATAAGCCCCTCATCCTTCTTTTTCCAGACCCATTCCTTGCCATCTGACCCAAACCTGTTGATTTTGGTCTCATCTGACCAAATGACCCTCTTCCAGTCCTCCACTGTCCATTCCCTGTGCTTCATAGCAAATGCCAACCGCCTCTTCTGATGTATGGCCTTTAAGAAAGGTCTTTTCTTCTTTGTTACAGCCTTGAATTCATGTTTTCTGAGAACCCTTCTCACAGTTTCTGGGGAGACAGGATTGGAGATGACAGTGTTGATGTGTTTGGTAGCCTGCACAGCATTGGAGGCTCTCCCTGAGGTGATTTGTGAAAGTATGTTTCGTGTGTTGGTGGGAGAAAGCTTGGATGGATGACCACCAGAAGAGAGATTGCAATGAAGAAGAAGATTCTGAAGCACTCTGGAGACAGTTGGTTGGCTGACACCCAGGTTAGAGGCAATATGACGAGTGGAGTGACCATTGGAGGCCAGAGAAAGAATGTTTTCCTTGTGGGAAGAGGAGATAGGGCGCATGATTAATTATGGAGGCTGTTGAGGTTGGATTCTTCTTATACAACTTTTCTTGACAACCCATCAGGGTTCTATTCAAGTTCCATCAGTAAGTCATGACAACTGGTTACCATACAACCAGTGAAGCATTTGATTCTGATAATTGCCATAGGTACTCACAAAACTGATTCAATGAGTTGCTGATTTAATTTAATCATATCTCCATGGATTCTGATCTAAATCATATGATTCCTTTATATTCTGAAAGCCCTGAAGTAGGGCTTTCAATTATATACCAAAGGTTTAATTCAATTGGTATTCTTTGCAGAGTTATCTTGAAGGTATTCAAAAAGCAACAAACATTGAATCAGTTTTGTGAGGCACTGTAGCACTTTCACTGAAATCTGTACATTTCATTATTTCTATTTTATCTAGACTTCTAAAAACCATACAAGGTGTTTCAGAAGGTGAATACATATCTATTGATGAGTTCTATCATATTGAACTATTATTAGACTATGAGGAAGGCACTGCACAATGCATTTTGCACATTGTTTACTATTATTTGGTCAGAGCACGGAACATCTATAACTTAAAATCTGTGGCGAAGTTTCATAAAATAAATACTTACACAATGACATATAATTCCCTCCTACCTAATTGATATAGTATAAACCCTTACTTGTTCCTGTGTAGACATAATAAGCAGATGTGCGATGTTTTTGGGAATTTGTTTACATGTATTTGACACATTTGATGTGCGCGTGATGCACGTCATCCAATGTTGAAACAACACATCCACCCATTGCTGACTCTGCAATGAGGGCACACATGCCAAAAATCATGTGTTTGGATAGTTTAATCATGTGTGAACCTATGTCAACAGCAAATTAACCAAGTAACATGGCTCTTGTGGACAATACGTGATATTTGTATGGTGTTAAGTAGGTGAAACGTCGGAGCTTCGTCGGAGTCCATCAGAGGTCGGACGTAGGACTGAGACCGGAGCGGAACTCCAGAAATGTGGAGGAACGACGAAGGGGAGGGATGTGGCTTCAATGTATGTGTTGCGCCGCCGTTTGTTGGATAAGGTGTCCCAATTTCAGGAGGTTGGAGGAGAGATCGGAGGTGCAGAGGTCCTCAGAGAGATCTCAGTGAGGGACACACTGACATGGAAGTGGTCGGACGATGTCGGAGTTGTGACTCAGACACAGTACTGAGCTCATCGAAGGGTAACGATGGAGGAAGAGCAGAAGATGATGATGTTGTTGGCATATTGTACCACAGCGAGGATCTCTGGCATGAACTGAGAGTAGAGGAGTGAACTTGGTTGATATTTGAAATGAGGAACTACAGGTATGGTACGAGCTTAAATATCTAAATGCGATTACTTTACAGAGATGGTCGGAGTAGGTCCGGAGTTGTGACGTAAGTTGCCAGCAACTGTATCGAACATCGGAGATGTCAGTCAACAGACCATGCGGAAAAGGCGATGCATAAGTAAACGGGAATATGAATATGAAATGCATAAAGGCATGGAGTTATGAATATGAAATGCAAGATGGCAACGTGCGGAGATGCAGAGGTAATGGATGTCCGGAATATTGGAGGACGATCGGAGTGAATCGGAGACTTGGAGACGGATATAACATATGGTTTAACTGAGTTTACTGTTTAACCAACAAATTAACCAAACCAATGAAAGATTAACTGGTTAATGATGGTTTGGTCTGGTTTAGATTTTTTTCTGAAATTTTCTTAACTGGTTAATGTTTAGGTTAATGGATTTGTGGTCAATTAACCAAACCAAACCAAACTTTTGAACACTATGCTTGAGGCCAAGAAAGGAGAAAACCGAGTCCATCCGGGCTCCTTTTTGTAGAGTTGCTGTTAGCCCAATGAACACAACTTTTTCAGGGAGGCAAGCACGCATCAATCCAATTTGCTGGAAGGCTGGATGGAAACTCACTCCCCAGGTGATCAAGAGATGGATCTCATCAGTCGCAAGAGCATATATACGGTCTTTTGATCCTTTTCTCTCCAAAAGACTCTGAAAGCCTGTAGTCGAGAGCATTTCTGGAGAGACAATGATTATGGCCACACCCTCAGATACAATGTTTCAAATATTCTTGCCCTGTTGTTTGGCATCAGATTTCGTCACAGAATTGACAGCTTTAGCTGTCAAACCAAAACTGATCATCTTCTTCTCCTGGATGCATCTCATAAGTTTAAGGGTGTGAGATACAGCTTCAATGGCATGCCTGATCCTCCTCTAAGGCTGTAGTAGGTGATATGACCACGATTACTGGCTGTTTTGGGAACTGGAAGTTTGGTGGACAGAGTGCAGGATCTTCAGTCAAAGCTTGAAGAACGTGCAATAACTGTTGAAACTTTTCCATCACGTAGATTAGATTAGATTAGATTACATCACGTGACCATTTACATATCTTCGATTACATACTTATTTGGTTGGTACAAACAGTAGTACGGTATATAAGACCAGGAAACTGTCAATATCAAAAAGTTGTCTCTTGACTCTTAACCAGCTCCATCGCTCTCATCAGCCTCAACCGCTCTCACCAGCCTCACCCTCCCAAACCATGTAAGTGGCTAGAACGGTTAAGTAGAGTACTTCCACACTGTAGCTGTGTTGCTCAGTACGCCTGTGGCTAGCGCCCAGGTGGAACTTCAACAGGTTATGGGCCCCAGATAGCAGAGGGACTTGGGAACGCTGGCAACAGCAAGTACCTGCCCACTCTACCCTGGTTGACAGGAGAACCGATCGTAAGATCTAGGTTCTGAGTCATACTTCTTCACACATGAACCTGGGAACGTCATTACGACAAGTACCTGTCATGAAGCGTCCCTAAGGGGATTGACTTAGTACACATCATGTGGAAACGTTGATTGTACCTCACACACTTCTGACAAAAAGGATTTTTCCCACAACCGCTATTCCTAAAGGGAATATGTTCTGAGGAATCATTTATTTGTTTTCTCTAAAAATCAAATTCATAAAGAACATCACTGATTGGGAAAACTCCTTTTAGATTCATTAAAAATGTCTACCTCTCGCTCCGCACTTGACTCCATCACCGTCTTCGACGGTATCGACTACCAAAGCTGGGCTGAAAAAATGAAGTCCTATCTCCTCCATCAAGGAGTCTGGCGCATTGTATCTGGCGACATTGAGCGCCCTGACATCGCCGACTTCACAGTCACGGTCTCCACCCCTGCCTCCGCCACGTCTACATCTGCAACCCAACCTCCAGTAATCACCACCACTGTTGACCAACCTAGCTTCCACAAAGAAAGAAAGGTCTGGATCAGGGATGACGACATGGCCCTGGGTTCCATCCGCCTGAAAGTCTCCGAGGCAATCAGGAGGCACATCAAGGACGCCTGGACATCATTGAAGGATGCATATTCAAAGGTCTCCCCTGCCACCATTTTTTGCGATTTCAAAGCCGCAGCCTCTTTCAAACTGTCTGGTCGGGACCCTGTGCCGGAGATCGAGCGCCTTGGGTCACTCTTCGCTCGCCTTAGCGACTCAAAATTCGTTGTGCCTGATCTGATGCAGGCTATGATCTTGGCAAGTGCCATTCCTGATGCTTGGTCGTCTCTCTCCACCGCCCTCTTTCAGGTCTACGATGCCGATGACTTCACATGGCAAGCCATCACCGACAGCATCGTCTCAGAGTACAGGCGCAAGTATGCGATAGGGTCTACTCGGGCGTCCAACGAGCAGGCCCGGAAAATCTCCAGGACTAAGCGAAAGGGGCAAGACCCCAAATGGGAAAAGCAGACAGCGCCAAGTACCTTGCAGAACAATGCTGACGAGCAGCCTAACTCGACCAACCCAAGTACCGCTTCTGAAAAGAAGAAGGGAAAGGGACGCTGGCGCAACCAAAAAAAGCGCGCCAACAACGCGGACAACGAGTCCAACCACGCAGAGGAAATGATTGAGTTTATTGCACCAGCCATCGAACAACTCCCTCGTCGATCTGCCCCTTGTCCTCTCCCTCCTCATCATGCACCTGCCTTCACCACTGTAACAGGCCGCGGGAAAACTTCGAGTACCGCGCAGCCCGAGTCGGAAAGAATGCAGTCACTCCTGCAACGCATGAACCTGCCTCCTTCTCAGTACACCAGGCTTCCTTCCAGAAAGCCATCAGCGTGGAAAAAGAACGAGAAGGTGAGAAAACTCGCTCGAGAAATTGGTGCCAGACCCTCTGGGTCAAACCTTCGTATCCTGGATACCGTCATTCCAGAAATCGACGAAAGGCCGGCTAAACAGCGTCGAGTTACTCCGCCGATAGACCAATCGCTGAGGATGATGGACATCGACCAAGAGCGAATGGGGCCAGATGAGTTTGTAGACGAGATTGAGCTTGATGGTTCGTCAAAACCTTCTCTCAAACCTTATCAATTGCGGAACGCTAATAATACCTCTCAACAGACGTATAATATATTAGCCAGTACCAGTACAGTTTGCGTAGATCACTTCAGCAGTGATCTACATAAAAAATATATAAAACATTTTGCCTCCTGTACACATTGTAAGGAAAAAGAACATGCACAATGGATATTAGATTCCGGTGCTTCTCTACACTTCACGCATGAGTTCAAAGACTTCGCATACTATAGACCTCTCACGGTCAAGCGATTCGTCCAAACTGCTGCTAAAGGAAAGAAACTGGAAATACTCGGAGTTGGGGCTGTTCCAGTACAGCACACCCTAAATGGGGAAGTTAAAACCCATCTTCTCAGACCGGTATTCTACATCCCGGACATGGACACATGCCTATTGTCCCTAGGCGTCTTTCTTAACCATGGTTACAAAGTAGACGGGACTCATGGAGAAATCAACATCTCCAAAGGGCTGAACAAAATCCAGTTTTCGCCCCACATCCTTGGTCAAACCATTTACTGGTTAGACACTGAAATACGCTATGACCAGATCCATGTGATCTCGAGCGAAATCACTGTCGAAACATGGCACAAGTGTCTTGGTCACCCAAATGATCAAGCACTCCGAAAGATTCCCACCAGTACCAAAGGGGTACCTGAAACACTAGTACGTGAGAAATCACAGGAAAGTTGCACAGGCTGCCTCAAAGGGAAAATGCCGAATCAATCATATCCCAATTCGATGACAAGGGCAACGAAAACCTTTGATCTGATCCATTCCGACCTCAAACAGATATCCACGGCATCATACCACAAATATAAATATTTCCTTACGTTTTTGGACGACTTTTCATCCCACGTCTGGGTCGTTTTGCTTACAAAGAAGTCAGATGCCATCACGGCACTACGACAATTCCTTGCGATGATCCAGAATCAATTCGCCGCCACTCCTAAGAAATGGCGAGTTGATGGAGGTGGAGAATTCGACAAATACAAGGATGTACTTGCCGATCATGGAATTCTGATTGACGTCATGCTCCCATATCAGCACCAGCAGAATGGTAGAGCAGAACGGATAAATCGAACTCTATGGGAGAAATCTCAGGCCTTGCGCTTCGACGCTTGCTTACCCCCTATGTGGTGGGAATTCTGTTTGGAACATGCAGCGTTTCTCTACAACAGAACCCCCATGCAGCATCTTGAATAGAATACCCCTTACTTCAGGGTGACCAATGAGATCCCTGATATGTCAAGCATCAGAGTCTTTGGATGTCAGGCATATGTGTATATCCCAAAGGAAAAACGTAGAAATTCCCTGGAGTCAAGATCACGATTGATGATTTATCTCAGATCAAAACCAGGAGTCAAAGGATACCGTTTCATGGATCCTGAGACTAATACAATTTTCATGGGTGGGAAAGCTATCTTTGATGAAAGCAAGTACCCTAGATGCCACATCGACCCTTTGCCAGAAAACCATCCAGAAATGGAAAACCCAGAACCGGCTGATGAGTTTGAGGACCTCATCCCCGGAAATGATGACAATGACAGTCATAACAAAACACCTCATGACCCAGTTCCCACCGGACAGGATCACCCTGAATCAGACGATGACCTACCGTCCAGTGAGCCTGACGACGAGCCACGAGTACCCACTCCGGAACCTGAACAAGTACCAGATCGACCGATCAGGGAACGTCGAGTTCAAAAAATGCCAGGCAGCATCTATGGGGAAGACACTCCCTCTACTGATCTTGAAAAATTAGATCAAAGATGTAGACTAGGCGGTCAAACGGCATGGATGAACGATCTCCTAATGGAGGCAATCTTGATCCAAGTTGGCATCATCGAAATGTCACACAAAGACATATACCCTCTTCAAAACAAAGAAGACTGGTATGCGGCAGAACGAAAAGAGCTAGACATGCTCAAAAGCCGCGGGGTGATCACAGAGTTAGTACCCCTACCTGCAGGGAGGAAGGCTCTAAGGAACAAATGGGTTTACAATGAAAAATCCGACGGGCGTCTGAAAGCGCGCCTTGTTGCAAAAGGCTTCTCACAGGTAGAAGGGATCGATTTCGATCAGATCTTCTCACCGGTAGTGAGGTACGAGACCGTCCGGTTGATTTTGGCATTGACAGCCCTTGAAGGGTGGTTCATGACATTCTTGGACGTCTCATCAGCCTTCCTCTATGGAACACTCCATGAGGAAATTTACATGCGACAGCCTGAGGGCTACATAGTAAAAGGGAAAGAACACTTTGTGTACCGACTATACAAAGCCCTATACGGTCTTAAGCAGGCCACATTAGCCTGGTGGAGGGAACTCAATTCCTCCATGAAAAAGCTCGGTTTTGTCCGGCTTCACTCTGATGCGGGAGTTTTCATTCACACAAGTACCAAAGGGGAAACTGTAATCGCTGTCATTTATGTCGATGACTCTGCTTTTCTCAGCACAAACCGGGAATACACGCTAGAAAAGAAGAAGGCCTTCATGACAACATGGGAATGTAGGGACCTAGGCCACCTAGTCCCTGATGGGAAACCAAAAGAATTTCTCTCTATCCAAATAAGGCAACGTGGGAAGAGGATCTTCATTGATCAAGTACCTTACCTTGAAAAAATTCTCGCACGAATGGGGATGAGCGAATCCAATGCCACCCACACCCCACTCCCGACGGGCTACAAACCCATGAAGTCCGAAGATGAACCCAATGCGGAACTCAGATCCAAGTACCAATCCGTCATCGGATCACTATTGTACTTAATGATCGGAACAAGACCCGACATTTGTTTCGCCGTGATCAAAATGTCCCAATTTTCCGCAAACCCTACCAAACACCATTTAGAAGTGGCAAGGGATATTTGCAGGTATTTGAAGGCAACGAAAGATTACATGATCATGTATGATGGTGATTCTGGGAAAGGAATCTATGCATTTACAGACTCCGATTGGGCGTCAAACGAAAACACCAGAAAGTCCACCACTGGTTACTTCATATCGCTGGCGTCTGGAGCAGTAACATGGGTTTCATCGGCGCAAAAAACCATTGCCCTCTCTTCCACAGAAGCAGAGTACATGGCGCTATCAGATTGCAGTCGCGCAGTGACATGGCTTAGAAGCATGCTTGCCGAACTTGGAATGCAGATCGGATCAGTTCCGATCTATGGAGACAACAATGGCTCCGTCTTTATTGCATCCAACCCTGTAACTGAGAAGCGATCCAAGCACATCGACATGTGATTCCACTTTGTCAGAGAAAAAGTATCCGAAGGGATTATTACGGTCGAATTCATCGAAGGAGTGAATAACCCCGCAGACCTTTTAACTAAGAATCTGGGGAAAATCCTCTTCAACAAGTTTATCCCGTACTTTGGATTACTTAAAAACTAGACGAAGAAAGAGTATCTATATGGGAAAAAGTAAAAATGTATTTAGAAGTATGTACTAAATATGGGGGGGTGTTGAAACTTTTCCATCATGTAGATTAGATTAGATTAGATTACATCACATGACCATTTACATATCTTTGATTACATACTTATTTGGTTGGTACAAACAGTAGTACGGTATATAAGACCAGGAAACTGTCAATATCAAAAAGTTGTCTCTTGACTCTTAACCAGCTCCATCGCTCTTATCAGCCTCAACCGCTCTCACCAGCCTCACCCTCCCAAACCATGTAAGTGGCTAGAACGGTTAAGAAGAGTACTTCCACACTGTAGCTGTGTTGCTCAGTATGCCTGTGGCTAGCGCCCAGGTGGAACTTCAACAATAACATATATATATAACCCGATTTTCCTGCTCCAGTTGCAATGATAGCGACCATATTGACCCCATCGAGGCATTGAGTGATGCCATCCAGTTGATAATCATGGGGCATGAATGGAAGGCACTTTCAGAGGATTTCACGGCAGAGGGCCCATCCCGGGGGGTCACAGAACCTGAACGGTGCTTCTGGTGATGGCTCGGTCATTCGCTGGTGGTGTACGTCGCGTGAATACAGTGGCTTTGCAGAATCAATTAAGAGACGCGTTTGGCTGTGGGAATAAACACATGACTTTTTCGTGAGAAACTGTTTTTACTACGGTATGGACTATTGTGCATTGTGGGAAATTTTCTAGTGGCTTTCACCTACTCCAAAATGCTCGTATTATACGAGACAGCGCTAGGCTACTGCCTGTTCAAAGTCTCCGATGCAGCAAGAATAGAGAGTGGGGACCTATGGCAGGAGTTTGAATGTCCAGAGCAGGCGAATAAACTGTGCGTTTCGTCACTTTTATCTCTCGACATAGTGAAGAGTTTGCTGATTCTGTTTCTTTGGATTTTTAGACTGAAACTAAAAGCTCTACATCGGTTCACATCGACGGCGACGGCCGTTGAAGATATCACAGCACTACAGAGCGGCAAGATCGGAAAAGGGCTGAAGAAATTCCTGACGGATGAGGTGATTGGCAAGGGCAAGGGCAAGGAGTCCCTGCTTGTCGTGGATCCGCATCTTGGTGCGTACCAAACTTTTTTTTTTTTCTGTTGCTCTGAAAGATCAAACTTCTTACTCATTTCGCAGCCCGCTCTATCTCAAAAAAACTCAGCATCAACGTGAACGCAACGACCGAATCACAAAATGAGCTATGGCGGGGTATTCGAAATCAAATCACCGCATTGCTCGACGGTTTGGACCCGAAAGATTTGGCGACGATGAGCTTGGGTCTCAGCCATTCACTTTCTCGGTGATTGGGGAAAGTTCCGAGAGAGATAATTTTGGCAACTGACCTTTTTCTCAACATAGATTCAAACTCAAGTTTTCACCAGACAAGGTTGACACCATGGTCGTGCAAGCTATTGCGTTATTGGATGATCTTGACAAAGAAATCAACATCTACGCGATGAGAACAAAAGTACGTACTCAAATGCGCCCCTCATCTACGAAATGCTCACTGGAGCGCCAGGAATGGTACGGTTGGCATTTCCCGGAAATGGCAAAGATCATCTCGGATAATGTGGCGTATGCCAAAGTCATCCGTGCCATGGGTAAGTCCACGATCGACCCGCCGCTTGATCATACCTCAACAAACCTTTTTTCAGGTTTCCGGACAAACGCAGCAACAACATCATTTGCCGCCATCCTTCCCGAAGATCTCGAAGCCGTTCTCAAAGCCGCCGCCGAGATTTCCATGGGCACAGAAATTTCAGATTCTGACATCGCCCACATCCACTCCCTCTGCGACCAGGTCATCTCCATCTCTGCTTACCGAACGCAACTCGCGGAATACCTCCGGAATCGAATGAACGCTATTGCGCCTAATTTGACTGTCCTCGTTGGCGAGCTTGTCGGAGCACGGCTTATCAGCCACGCTGGTAGCTTGCTCAGTCTGGCAAAACATCCTGCTAGCACTGTGCAGATCCTCGGAGCGGAGAAAGCCCTTTTCCGTGCTTTGAAAACGAAACATGATACACCAAAATATGGGCTCATATACCATGTACGTCACCGCGAACGCACATTTCAAATTGAGCTATATGCTGATGTCTTTTGAAGGCTTCTCTCGTTGGCCAAGCCCCACCGAAACTTAAGGGAAAAGTAAGTCGGATTCGTGTCTTCCCCTGGCCTATATCAACAAGACCTTTTTCCCACAGATGGCACGTATGGTCGCCACCAAAGCCGCACTATCAATACGTGTGGATGCCCTCACAGATGCCGATGGAAAATCCGAACCCACAGCACCCTCAATAGGCCTCGAGAACCGGGCCAAGCTCGAGTCCCGCTTGCGCGCCCTCGAATACACGGGCGACCTCCAAGGCTCGAAGCGTTTCGGTGACAGCGGCAAAAGGCAGCAGCAGCGTTTCGAGATGAAGGGCGAGACTAAGACGTACAACGCGGCTGCGGATGCGGTGGACCTTGTGCCGACGCAGCGCGAGGACCCGATGGAGATTGCGAAGAAGGTGGTGGCGGATGTGAAGGAGGAGAAGCGCAGAGCGAAGGAGGAGAGGAGAGCGAAGAGGAGGGCTGAGAAGGAGAAAGAGAATAGTGACCGGGATGATGATGATGATGAGGAGGAGGAGGAGGAGATGAAGGATGGGATGGAGGTGGATGGAGAGGTGAAAGAGAAGAAGGGGAAGAAGGAGAAGAAGCGGAAGAGGCGAGAAAGTGAGGCGATGGTTGTTGATGGAGAGCCTGAGTTGCAGGTTTGTCTTGGTTTCTTTCTGCTCGTGTTTCTCGGTCGTGGCTCACATGGCTTTCTTGGCAGGCGGAGACTGAGGAGCAACGAAAAGCAAAAAAGCTGGCACGTAAAGCCGCGAAGGCTGCTGCGAAGGCTGAAAGTGACTCGCCGAAGAAGAAAAAGAAAAAGTCGGACGCGTAGGCTGTTGGAGAGGGCTATGTCGCTGTTCATATATCTATCTGTTTCCTTCCTGTTCAATCCTTGCATTATTCCTGTCAAATATTCCAAATGATACATCCGAATTCATCAACCTGTTATGTACAGACAGACTCGAGTTCATCGTGAGAAGAGGTTGGCCATTTGAGTTGTTCTCCGTCACCACTTATTTGCATACTCCGTTAATACCTAATGCCTACTGATATTCCGAGGCCAATAATCGTCGTCACCGGTGCAAACGGGTGAGCCAAACACATAACTAAAATAAGTCATACTGAATGATTTCACAGCGGTGTAGGTTTTGGTATCTGCCAACGACTCTTGTTCCAACTCTGTGACGCCCATCCGACCGACACCCTGCCACAGAGCTTCGTCAAAAGCGCGACATCTTTGGATGTTCCTCCGAAATGCGAGAGCTTGACACTCGTCATGGCGTGCAGGAGCAAGCAGAGGGCCGAGGTGGCACGAGCTAAGCTTTTACGACTCCTGGACACGCATGTCTTGACTCTTCAACAACGACCTGGCTATGACGGGCACGCACACAAATTCCGGGAGAACGTCGCGATTGATATTGCCATCCTGGACCTTGCCGACCTTGGTAGCGTCTTCGCGTTTACTACTGAGGTGTCGTCGAGGTGAGTTTTTTGGTTCTGCTCTTAGAATTCGTGGTGGATGTATCTTGATGGTTTGCTTTCCGGCGCGTCAGATACCCTTACGTTACACGTCTGATATGCAATGCTGGGATTGTCGGCTTCAGCAGTCTGGACTGGTTCCAGTGCATGAAGCAGATGTTCACGGACCCGTTAATGGCGATCACTGCACCGACGTACTATCTTCAGCATAAGGGCCAAATGAGCAAAAACGGGCTCGGTATGATTTGGCAGTGTAATCTCTTCGGGCACTACGTCCTCGTGCGCCAAACGTTTCCTCATTCCCTTCGTCTCTTCGAAAATTAACTCCTCCATCATTTTCTCAGTACCGCTCCCTACAACATCTCCTCGCTGCATCACCATCCTCGCTCGGTTCCCGCGTCATATGGATGTCGTCCCTTGAAGCCTCGCCCACATTTTATGACGCCGACGACTGGCAGATGAAACGGACCGAACACTCCTACGAGGGCACGAAATACCAGATCGACCTCCTCGGCACCCTCCTCGACCGCCGCGCCCTGTACTCTTCAGAACCTCAACCGACACGGCATTTCGTCACCCACCCGGGCGTGTGTTCGACGAACGTCAGCCATGCGCTTGTGGGCCCGTTCATGGACATGTTCAAAGTCCTCTCGTTTTACATCGTCAGTGATTCTGCTTCCCCGCTCCCCCCCCCCCCCCCCCCCCCCTTCTCATCTGAACTTGAAATGATTTTAGGGCCGCTTATGCGGTTCACCGCATCACACCATCGACCCGTACAAGGCCGCCATCGGCGCCGTTCACCTGGCACTCGCTTCTCTGGCTTTCATCACGTTGTGGCCTGCGGCTATAGGGAAAAACGACGGAGACGTGCCGCCGCCTGGGCAGCCTGCGAAGTTCAGCGCTGAGACGGACCGGTGGGGCTCGGAACGGGTGGGACTTGATGTGGTCAAGGAGTGGGAGAAGCAGAAGGATGAGGGCGAGATCTTGCTGGCCAAGTGCGAGGCGTTGTTTCAGTCTTTTGGGCATTTGAGGGTTCTGGATGAGGTGGTGGCAAAGTCCGAGGGTGATGATGCGTGATTTAGATGTGTAGTTGATGTGAGTACTTAGTTGGGTTTCTTGTATGTTGAAGGCCTATCGCTCTTTTTGGGGTCTGGAATGCAAAGCTCACGGCATCCAAGAACCAGTTAATCAGAGAGCGCCGTCGAGGGCGGCGCAAGGAGGCTGTTGCTAGGGGCTGGACTTGAGTGAGAGATGTCCCGCCGCTGGTTTCGAACACTCGGCACCAGCTTCCAGACCGTTCATGTTCCTTCTCAACATCCCCAGTTCACAATGGTAGTAACTACGTAACTTGATCAAGTCTTAAGTTCGAAGTCGGAAACTGCTTCATGATTCCTCATTGCAGAGCATGCACACTTTGCGGGTGAGCCGCTCGGGAGGACTTGTCAATGGGACTCGGCATTTTGGTACCCGTGCTTCAAGTTGTGAGCCCCTTCATGGACATGTCCAATGTCCGAGCTCTTCGACTTTCATCCCCACTTCAAACCCTGTTCTGCGGCTTGCCACTTCACAGCCGTGTTGAAGCTTCCACCTAAGTATCGCCTGCACCATGGCGAAAAACGATGTAGGCCTCAATTTAGTGTCCCGACCAACCGATGTAGCTCCGAAGGAGTTGCACGTCACACCAGAGGGAGATGCAGGAGGATGAGGGTGGAATCCTCAGGCTGCTGGCCAAGTGAAACCTTGGTTCCAGCGGGCCTTGGGTCATTTAGGGGTGCCGAAAGTGATGTCGAGAAACGCTCATCCGAGTCCTCAATTGAGCATTGAATGCATCGGCAGGTTACAGTGAGTGACGTTCTTCTATTTTTTCTCCATCTTGCATAACGAAGGGGTATTCACCCTCGGGAACCACAGATACATAACCTTGATCTTGTTCTTCTGCCAGTGGACACTCATAGGGCATACATCGACCAACTTACACAGTCAGTTCGCCATATGTATTAGGCCCTGTACTCAAGATCTTCCGGTATCATGATACCAGCTCATTCATCATTCAAGGGCACGAGCCTCATCCAAGCGCCAAGCTCAAGACTAGCCAGCCAATCGATCAGAAGTTATGATGCAGCCGTGCCACCAGGCGTCGTAAGGTATTGCAAAATTCTCTCTCTCTTTGCCATCGCAGGGAAAACTTACTGACGAAGCGGATGCCACGGTCATCCGCAACAGCTTTACCCAAGCTTTACCTTATGTCATGTTCCCGGGTTCCTTCCAAAGCCAGCTCGAAGGCGCAACCAATTTTGGGGGCCAAAAAAGTTAGTCCCACTAGTGATGGACACTTCTGAGGTGCTTCTACAATCAGATAAATCAGAACCTTCTACAAATCATTTCCCGGTTTAGCGCGGGAGATCATACAAGCACTCGTCTGACTCTTGTCAAGGCACTGCTTCCCGCAGTGTCGTTTCATTACAAGACCAATGACTATGGATGCCCCTCAATCGGAAGTCGCTGCGAATCGTCGAGGCCATGGTGATACTTCTATGACGCCATCTGTGAGAATGAATCCAAATCTTCGTTTTGGCACGTATGAATGTTCAAGTTCAGATGTGGCTGTAGGGATGGAGTCTGGACGGCCTCGGATCCAGAACATGCCAATACCGATTGCAAGAGGAGCAAAACATGGACACCGCCACAGGGCAGGGGCTTAACGCGGACGCAACATTCAGTGGTCATCGGGCCATGGTCATGCATCGACATAGTATCTCAATTCGTGTCCAACTCACACTAACAACGACCGGCACGTTCAATTTCGCATCGGACATCCCTCTTCAATTCCAAGCCATAGCAGTAGGCGATTGGCTTCGCGGCGATCTGCCCAAGATCATCAACTCAAGTTTGATTGAAGGATGAGATCACCCGTCAATTGAATGGGCCTCACTTGCTCTTTTTATGCGACCTGTCGCACAATGGGCTCCTGTGGCGCTGTGCGACCCCAAACCCCGTTGAATTGGTTCCTTGACCTGCGGACTTCGACCACCAATGAGAGCCAACAAAGGTTACCACATGACTTCATACGAGAGGGCCTCGACATCTGCCTAATCTGCGATCGGCGAATTGAGGGGACACATCGAAGAACATGTCCCTTAATTCCGTTCGCAAGTCCAATGTGACATTCGATCTAACACCTCTCCGCCCCCCATGAGCCTGATGCTCCGAGAAAACAGCGCAACCCGAATGTATCTGGCACTTGCGAAGCCCAAGTAGGTAACGCCAACTTTCCTTTATAAGAGCATCAATTGACAATGTATGTCTCCATCTCTCGCACACCATGCCTCATCTTCCTGCCCTGCCCCAGCCGAAGACCAATTATCGCGCCGGTACTATCGCGACCCGAGTGCGTAAGAACGCCAAGGACCTCACACAGGATGAATGGGCTCGTTTCATCAATGCCCTCAAAGGGATCAAAAATCGCAGTCGGCCTGGAGGTGTACTCTCGATCTACGATGAATTCTCCGCCCTTCACATGGGTGCAGTCGAGATTCACCGCGCATGGAGGCGCGAGCATCCAAATGTCGACCGTAACGATGTGGGCAACTCCGACCCTGCTCATGATAACCCTTCGTGAGTTACGTATTGTCACATCCTATCTTAAATCTAACTTTGCCTCGCGCGCTAGGTTCCTTCCATGGCACCGACAGTTCTTGCTCGAGTTCGAACGTGCATTACAGTCTGTGGATCCTTCTGTAACGCTTCCTTAGTATGTCAAGTCGCCTAGGCTTTCACTATGATGCGTCATTCAAACTACTTACAGCTGGGATTGGACCGATCGTGAATTCAACAAGAAGTTGTTCAGTTCCGCGTACATGGGCGGTAACGGTGGCTTTGATGGCAGAGGAGGCGCTCTTGTTACTGGTCCGTTCACTCTCGACAAAGGCTGGGTCGTCAACACTGCCATCCATCGCAATGCCTGGTTTTCGCGAGGCCCGAATGGAACCACGTTGAAAGACCCCGTCACTGGTGACTGGAAGGTTCAACCCTCCTTGGGCCGATCCGTCGTCCGGTACCTCGGCGACTTTGAGGATCTGGCTACACCTGCCGATGTGATCGAATTCACGAAGCGCAAGCACATGTTTGGTCCCGAAAAGCTCGTTTTCCGATCCGACCTCATCCCGGTCAATCCAGACGATGCAGACCCTGAGGACGAGCCGCCACTTAGCAAATCGCCGTTGCCCCGCGGTACCATCCATATAGGCGGCGGTACCTTGCCCCTCTCAGCTTTTCCCAAAGATTCTTGGATCAAAAATCGCACGAAGCTGTTGGTTCAATCCGAGGCTGCCAATGATGATCCTAGGAAGAACATTGGGGATAGCGACCGATCTTTCCGTATGTTTATCCTCGCACGATATTCGTCGGCGCTACGGGTGCAAGTCTAATTCTCATTTCATCAGGCGAGGATGTTCAAGGTTTTAGATGGGCCCTCGAAGCGTCTCCACACATGCACAACCGTGAGTAGCCCAATATTTCCCCATCGAACTCTGCAATCTCACTTTGGCTTTAGAAACTCACGACTGGTTCGGCTATCACACGACTATCCTTCAGGACGACGAGATCAGCGGCGCATCCTCGATGCCCAATGTTGCTTGTTCTACCGCAGATCCCATGTTCTTCCTGCACCACTGCAATATCGACAGACTTTGGGCCGAATGGCAGGATTCTGGACATTATGGATCAATGTGAGCACCCTGTCTCGCTTCTAAAACACCTCAACACCATCAACTTGTTTTTCAGCTTTTACCCCAAGCGCGGAGATCCTTTACACGTCTACGATGACGTTGAGGGGGAACCGATTGGGCCTTATACCTATCCGTATGGTCACAACCTAGACGAGTGAGTGCTAGCGTTGCTAGCTCGATCGGGTTTGCCTGAACCACTCGCAGTTTGATTTGGCCTTGGGACAACAACAGGATGGAAACTCAGCAAGAGCTTCAAGAAATGCTCCCCCAGTTCCCATACACCCTTACCCCGCGTGACATGTTGGACTATAGGTGGGATTCAAGCTTTCTCGCGCGCTTTTCCACATGGAAGGCTCACGTGAATATCTCAGGGGTTTGGGTTATACCTATGACACCAGTACTCAACTCGCGGTCAATAGCGTCACGCCAGTCAGGGTCTATCTGCCTGCGATTGCGGGTAAAGTGACGCGCCAGGTCTTCCAGCTCGCCATCCAACGTAAAGCTTTGTACCTGATCGCGGCCTGGAACAAGGGTTTTGACAAGGCGGACCTCGAGATCGCCGTCTACGAAGAATATCAAGAGAAATATGAAGGGAGGTTCATCACCGGCGGATTCCAAGGAAAACCAGTCCCACCAATGATTGTCATTGGGGGAGGGGAACCTGTCCCGGATAGCGTATCATCCAACCAGGTGTACGAGCTCTCCCGACACACCTATTATGTCGTCGTCACTGCTGTCGTTCCAGAACCCCCGACAACACTTCCTGATGGCCCTCTCCCAAACTCCCCTATCGACGCTGTCTACGAAATCGGTATTGCAACGAACCCAACCGACTTTAAGATTCCCGACATCCCGATCGCCTCTGGTGTAATCAGTAACCCACAGGTACCAGCCGAGAGCGCCGTCTACCTCGCAAAACATCGCTATGCTCCCGTCAACCTGGAAGATGGCGTGGCTCACACCAGGCTCACGAGAATCAAGGGTGCCCACGAACTCTTCGGAATCATAGTTCCTACAAGCGGATGGTTCGCCGACATTACTTTCGAGGTCGTACTTTTCTCTCATCGTTTTTCCGTCCCCTTTTACTGATTCCAGTATTATTTTATCCAGGGCATGGATGCTCTCGTCCAGCTTTACGGTCCATTTGACGAGGACAATGACAGTCTTCCCCACTTTGACGACAACGGCTTGCCCGTCCCTGGCGACAACGCGACCCGCCTCAGCGCGCAGCTCCAAATCGCCTCGAGTGAAGGATGCTGTGAGCGCCGTGGCTCTGGCATTTCCAGCCTCGTCACCCCAGGTCGTTATGTCCTCCTCATCTTCCATTGCTCCATTGGCATCAACGAAGAGCGTCCGTACCAAGTCACGTACAATCTCTACCACGGTACACCGATCCCTCCTCTCCGTCTGCAAGAGACCGTAGCGTATCACCCTCGCGGATGGGGACGGAGCGTCAACCTCTCTTATCGCGTCACTGTTGATAACTCCGACACCCCACTTGTCACTCGGCAGGGCGAAATCTATAGGTTGATTGTCCGAACGGACGATGCGCGGACCCAAGAGCAGGTCAGGGTAGCGGTGTTTACGTATCATGAAGAGGCTCTCCCGCCGTGGTATGGCGTCGAGCTTCCCAAGAAAAAAGAGGAGGACAAGTCGAATATCAGCTACAACTTTGCGTACTGGGGCAAGTCGGAGGTCACGTTCGAGCCGGAACAGCGACAGGTGGGTTTTTTTTTTTACCCTCGTTCCACGCCTTTTGCGATGTAGTATTGACACGCGTGAATTTACAGAAATTGTTCGTCCGTGTCACCATTCTGAACGGATATCGTCGCACCAGCATTAAGACCTCTCTGGTCCGTATCCAAGGATGAATGAAGGAATCATACATAGGAATCTGATATGAACGACATGTACTTGTATCTCGCCATCGCTGCTGCTTTGAACATTGTATAATACATTGAAGAAAGATTGAATGAATTGAATTGTGTTTTGCCTGGATGCCCATACTGTACTATATACGTATATCTCTTTCCTTCTGGGTTGCAGTCTGTGTGTTAGTAGTGTATGTGGTTAAAGACGATAATTGTATGCGCATACTTATGCACCCTGAATCATACAAATTGAGCTCCAAGCTCTGCTCTCTCCATACAAAATAATATCACCACACATCGCTTCTTACGAGGTATATGTGAGGTATACAGTCCATAGAATTCCGATCAAGATTACGACTCCATTTCACAAAAGAAAATAACATATGTAGTAATCCCCCCCTAACCAGCCCCCCTCTTCTGTTAGGGCTCAGGGAACAACTCCTGCGCTACCCGCGCCGCCTCCTGCTCCGCCTCGCCCAACGGCCCCGCAGGCTTGACTTTCGATTTTTCCTCCTCAACCTTCGCCGCATCATCCACCTTTTGATCCAGCCCATGCTCGTCCTGCGAAGCCTTAGCCTTCTTCTCCTCTTCCTCCTCTTTCTTCTTCTCCTTCTGCTTCACCACCACGACCGTCTCCTTCTCCTTCTCCCTCCCACTACTCTCAGTCCCCTCCACTACATGCTTCCCATGC
This sequence comes from Entoloma clypeatum, assembly GCA_963565915.1. Taxonomy (NCBI): domain Eukaryota; kingdom Fungi; phylum Basidiomycota; class Agaricomycetes; order Agaricales; family Entolomataceae; genus Entoloma; species Entoloma clypeatum. The sequence goes on from OY751494.1 coordinate 1,028,577, forward strand.
ACCGCGCCCCCACCCTGAACCGCGCTGACCTCCTTCTCCTTCTCCCTCTCCGCCGTCGTCGGACGCTGGTCCGCTTCTTCTTCCGCAGCCACAACACTGGCGCTCTTCGCATCCGCCTTGGCCGCAAACACATCGTGCCCTGGCTCAGGCTTGCCTTCCGCAATGGACGTGTGGTGTTGCTGGTTCTGGTTCTGGTTCTCCTGTGCGTTGTTGGGTTTGTTGTCTTTCTTATTATTATTGTTGTTGTTGTTGTTGATAGGGTCTCCGGCATCCACCACGACCTTTTTGTCCGGGACAACGATGGCGGGGCGTCCGCCCGCCTCGCCCCCGACAGTAGTGGCCACTTGGGATGGCTGCGGGGTGTATCCAACGGCGGCGTATTGCGAGTACTGCAACGTGGGGTGATGAGTGAGTTTTGATACAGAAATACAAGCGAGTGGAAGAAGACATACGTCGTCGTAGAGGTCATTACTACAAAGAAAGAAAGAAAAAGCGGGTCAAAAAAAGAAGAAGACATACTCAGCGAAAAAAAGAAAACAAAAAAAAGCCAGAAAAACCCACCACCCAAAATCCCACGTCTTCACCCACTTCACCCTGCTACACTCCCCCTTCGTCCACTGGCTCCCATACGCCAACGGGCTCAACCGCGAGAACTGCCACACCGCAAGAACGATCAGCAAAGCCGCGATCTGGAGCCTCACCCTCGGGCGGAGCATCGACGTCGCAAGGTCAAACACCGCACACGAGAGCAGGATCGCAAAGTACAGCGCGGGGAAGTAGTGGTGCAGGAAGAGCTGGCGGCCCATGAGGAAGAATGGGAAGTAGTGCAACGACCAGCCGAGGAAGAGGAAGCCGCAGAGGGTGTCGTACTTGACGACTTTGGCTGGGAGAAGAAGAGGTGGGGGAGGGGGAGGGAGGAGGAGGGGTTGTCAACAAACTTATTCAAAAAAACAAGGAGGCGAGAAGACATACTGCTGTCGAAATCGCGGTAGCCGCGCTGCGCACGCAGGATGAGCAAGCCACGGACGAGGGTGTATGCGACGACTGCAAGCGTGCTGAGCCACCATACGAGAGGGTTGCCGATGAGGTAGATCTGCTTGTGGTCTCTGACCCAGAAGTTCTATGCAGAGAGAGAGAATGAGTGCATGAACAAATGCGTTCATTTTCATTGGCCTATGATAGGGAGGTTATTGGGAAGACTTACGATACCACGGGTGAGACGAGGCCACGATTGGGGGCGCGAGTCAAACGTGTGTCGATCTGTCAGACCTTGGTTGGTCGTCCACATGACTCGTTGCAGCTCGAGGAACTTCGAGAGGAAGCCAGGGGTGTTGTAGTTGACCCTCGGTGCATCAGCAGGGACTATGAACGAAAAAAGAGAGAAGAGATTGAATTCCAAGGACTCTTGAAAGAAAAGAAAAAGAAAAAACCACATACGTTTTACATGATACGCCGTCTCAATATACCACAACGAGTTCTCCTTCGCCGCATTCTTATTGCACGTCACCTCCTGCTGCTCGAACCCCCAGTCAGGCAGCTTCACCTTGTGCGAGAACAGATAACACCCCGTCAACGCATGCCGCAGCCTGAACACCGTCCTCAGCGTCCGCAAGCGCTTGCTCGACTCCCTGTCCCTCTTATCGCCGCGCTCAAGCTCGACGTACCAGTCATCGTTCGCGTCGCCCGAGAAGCCGGGCATACCGTACGCCGAGACCTCATTCTGGAAGTCAACCTCGGACACGGGCGGGCGGTGGTCGTGCGAGTGCAGCTGTTTGTCAGTGGAGATGTGCTTGAGCTTGATGCGGGAGAGTGGGGTGATGTATTGCAAAGGCTCGGTTGTCCAGTCAAAGTCGTTGGCGGTGGCGTTGAGGACGGTCCAGTCGTTGTTGGCGTCACGGTGTGGGTACAGTGTGATTTGTTGTTCTGTGAGTTTTTAGGTAGGTCAGAAGGGGTAGGGTCGGGGGAGGATAACGAACGTTTGCTTCCGCCTGGGTAGTTGTGTGGATGTGAGTGCAAATACCCTCCTTGCGTGTTCAAATGTCGGATCGAGACCGTCGAGCCCACAGCCACGTCTAAAAAGAAAGAAAGGCGGGCGTCAGTCACGACCTAAAAAAAGCGGTCCGATAGGAATCTCATTGCTCACCCGCAAACGTATCGTCCATCCCCCGCCCACCCAGCGTATGCTGGAACTCCGAGCTCATGAACCCGTCCCCATCTCCCGAATTCTCCAAAATCAGGAAATGGATCTGGAACATGGCCATATAAAACACCAGCGGTACCACGATCAAACACACCGCCCGCGCCACAAAATGCCGCACAAACAGCCTCGGGAACACCTTCAAATCGCCCAGCAGATTCCAGAGTTGCAGGACGGTGCTGCACCCGACCGTCGCGATTGTGAAGAGCCCGACCCACTTGCAGCTCAGGACCGCACCGAGGGAGAGGCCCGTGAGCGTGAGCCACGCCCACCAGGACGAGGTGAAGGGCTGGTGCTTGTCCTCGTTGGAGAAGCCGCACCAGAGGAAGGTGGTGAGCGCGGTGAAGAAGATGAGCGGGGAGTCGAGGAGGATGTGCCGGGACTGGGTGACCATGCCGTTTTCGAAGGTGAGGAAGAGGGAGGCGAGGAGGGCGGTGGTGGCGCGGCAGTCGAGGGCACGCAAGGTGAGGTAGGCGAGCGGGATGGTGGCGACGCCCAGCGTTGCGGGGACCATGCGCATCGCAACGTATGGCACATCTTCGTATAACCTGAGTAAACAAACATGTATGTCAGACGGACTGGTGCAGCGTTGGGAGGGAGGTTTGAATGTAGAGCCTCACTTTCCAATTTCCTTGAACTCGAACTGACCGTCATACCCAAAGACGAATGCAGATAGCGTGATCAAGAGTTTGGCCAGCGGAGGATGGACATCGACAAAGTACTGCGTCTTGATATATTTCGACGCAAACTTGCCGAAATGAACCTCGTCGAAACTGTACATTCCAAACCCCAAACTCAGCTGAGAAAGGGAGACGGTCTAATGACACGAAACGACACTCACACAACGCTGTTGGGATCCGAAAGCCTGAACAGCCGCACCCCCGCCGCCACCAGCACAATCAAGAACAGCAGCTTCCACTCGCCCGGCGCAATGTTCAGCCCGCCGGGCGGAAAGTGTTTTGTACGCCCAGGTGGCAGCCCTCTCGATGCCGCCGCTCGCCGCGCATCCGCATCCAGATGGTCGTCTCGTGCATGGGGGAATCTTTGGGGTGGTGGTGGTGGTGTTTGTGGGTGGTGGGTGCTGCGAGGTGGTGGTGATGCGGGGCGTCGTGCTCTGACGTGGCCCGACATTCGGCAGGATCGTTGAGGAACTTCTGACGGGCAGAGGTTCTATTAGGGTGCTTGATAGAGTTTGAAGGGGAAGAAGAGTGGTGGGACGAATCAACTTGGGGTCGGTGAGACCGTGAGGAATTCCGAATGGGACGCAGTTGAAATCTCAAAAACTCGGATATTCATAACAAGTATGCTACGATGACCTCTTATACTGCTTCGCGTCTCCGTGGTGTGGCCCGAAGGATATCGTCGACACTGAAAAAAACACACGTAACCAATCACACCTTTGTACCAATGGACGGAAAAACATACCGGATGATCATCTCCGCAGCCTCGCTGGCACTAAGCACAACCTGGCGCTTCAACTTATAACTCTCCGTGACGCCCAGCTGCCTCATCGACCCAATCGACCCCTGCTCCATATCTAACAAATATCAGCTCAGCAACCAAGCCTCAAAAGGACCCACATACCAAGCCCAGCATCCGCCTGCCCCTCATAATGCGCCGCCCTCAGCTTCGTAACAAGGTCCGATGAGTCCAACCCCGCATTATCCGCCAAAATCGTCGGTATCTGCCTCAACGCCCGCCCAAACGCCTCCGTGGCGATCGCCTTCTTGCCCTTGATCCTCCGCACCTCCTCATCCACTGCACAGCTCATCAACATCTCAGAGCACCCGCCCCCGAGCACCGTGCGCGTCTCCTTCACCGTCTGCGACAGCACAGAAAGCGCATCGTGCAGCGACCTCTCAGCCTCGTCCACCATCTGTGTCGTTGACCCCCGTAGAACGACCGTGCATGCCTCGCCCGCAGCGACGCCTGAGAATTTGATGAGCTATTTATTCAATATAAACTCCAGATGAGCACCAAAGTCGTGTAGAGATAGCTCGTCGAGTGACACACCTTGTCCTCCCCGATGATGATCTCCTCAATCAAATCACAATGCCCCAGCTGCACCAAATCCGGCCTGGCAAACGTGCTCGCGATCTCTCCACCAGTGACCAGCGACAGCCTCTCCACGCCCTCAAAATCCGCATGCTCGATCACCATGATGCCCTTCTCCGCCAGCAGCGATTCGGGGTAGTTGTAGATCAGCTGGCGGTTCACAAAGACGTTGATGCCGTGTGTGGCGATTGCGTCGACTTTTGCTTTCATTTTTTCCTGCGCAGTGGAGGTTATGGTTACTAAGATTAATGATGTGGGGATGATTGCGCACTTTTTCTGCGCGTTCGAGCTCTGCGAGTTTTCCTGTGCCGTCTACCTTGACACGGGCACCAAATACTTTTATTTTGTCCGTGTCCATTGCTGGATTGTTACTTGTTTAACATGAGAACCTCTGCAATTGTGGCAATGGCACTTACAGGTGTTGGCAATCAAGATTTTGCAGTTTTCCAATCGTTTTGGGGAGTTGACGGCGATCGTCTTGTCGAGAATGAAACCTGTAGAATTATATAAAATCAGATTGGGAGGAGGTTTGTCGATATGGGACTCCTGCCTTCGTCGAGGTATGAGTCGGTGAGTTTTCCGCCGACTTTTTTGATGATCTGGATGTGCTCGAGATCTACCGATCCCTGACATAAAAAAAAACACGATGAGACTCTAGACACTTTGGGAGTTGGTATACGCTCCCACCTTTAATCGAAGGACGGCGTCGACAGCAAGGTTCGCAAAGTAATCTTTATCCTGCGAAAGGACCTTTGACGACAGCGTCGTCCGTGCAATGTTGAACAGATCTTGCCGGAACACATTCGGATCGTTACTGCTCAAACACCAAGCCAAAAGAAAAAGCTCAGAACCTGCACTGTCCAAAACCAACCAAAGACACTCACAAGTTATCCACCGCAGCCGCTTCCAACGCCTTCAACGCCGCATCGCTCGCGATCCTATACCCCTCCACCACGGTCTGTGGGTGTATCTTCATCGCAATCAGCTTCTCCGCCTCCCGCAGGAGCTCCGCCGCCAGCACACACACGCTCGTCGTCCCGTCGCCCACCTCGTCGTCTTGCACCTTCGAAATGTTCACGAGGATCTTCGCGGCGGCGTTATCGAGCTGGATCGCCTTGAGGATCGTCGCGCCGTCGTTGGTGACGTTGATGTCGCCCGTCGAGGCAGACTGCAGGATCTTGTTCATGCCTTTGGGGCCGAGGGTGGACTTGACGAGATCCCCGAGCGCGAGGGCGCCGATGAAGGAGGAGAGACGCGCGTTTTCGGCTTTTTCTTCGGTCGCCTGGGGGTTGATTGGAATCTGTGTGGATAAGGGGAGGGATGGAGATTACCTGCTCGCCGAATATTTGCATCGCCATGGTTGATGGGTAGATGAAGATTTGATTACGTAAGGGAAAAAACACTTAGCAGCACTGCCTCTGGGCCTGCACATCTCTCGCATTTCACAATCTCGTCGACTTTCTCGCCTTGTTGTCCCAGCATCCCAACTATAACCATAGACGAATCTGTAACGCAGAGATTGCAAATATCTGGCTCGTCAGCATTGAATATTGAATATTACCATAGACGACCACATTTCCGACAACTCCCAGTCCTCTTCTGTTCAACCCTTTGCTCCTTTGGAACCTTTGTTATCCGCCTGGCCATTCAAATCCCCTTCTAATCCCTCCATTCTCGGCGGCAAACCACATCCTGGGGAGTTTGTTCGCTGGTGAACTCCAGGACACTCCCGACGTCCATGTTGACGCACATTCGGGAAAACCACTGATGGGGTTTGCTGATCATGGCCTGCCCCCACGCAGCAATCCACAGGCATGAGCCTTGTCAATAACTTTCCCTCACACCCCGGCAACCTCCAGGCGCCTCCACTGCAGATTAAATCTTCAAATGTCATCTTGACTATTGGTGGCGGCCGTTTCTGGGGCCGCAATGATGGATGGCCATTGCTTCTCGAGCCAAGGGTCGATTTCGAGACAATATCGCTTTCCGAACAAGAGGCTACTTTTGCTTGTCCTGTCCTAGGCTGCGAAAGCACATTTACCAGAAGTTTCAATCTCAAGGGTTCGTTCTCGTTATCGATCTCATCTCACCTTATCAATCTTTTCGCTCGGCAGGTCACATGTGATCTCACCACGAAGAGAATCTATTCCAATGCCATTGGCCCGAGTGTGGCAAAGCCTTCACAAGAGTAAACGACATGAACAGCTTCACACTACTCGTAGGCCCTTTGCTTGTGACGAATGTGCAAAGCAATTCGTGAGGCTGGATGTTTTAAATCGCCATTGTACGTTCGACTGCTGCTTCCGCTGCCCCTCCAACTAAGGCCTGTCCACTATTACAGTCGTGGACAGCCAAAGACGACAACAAATTTAGCATGCAAATAAAGTCTTAATGGAGTATCTCAACACGTTGAGAAGTATATTAAAAGCATGGCCACAGCTACTGAATGAAATCCAACGAGCCATTTTCTCTAAAACCCGGATTTTTATTTTGAACACCGAAAATTTGGCGGGACCCCTAAAAAATTCGCTAAAAATATGAAAAAATGCGCAACCGACTCCTTTCGTTGAGTAGTATCTGAATCCCGAAGATCGAGACCATCCAACGAGCCGATCTGCTGCAAATTAAACATGATGCACCGGAGCCAGGCTAAGCCATTAGGCCTTTCTTGCTTGTTGAACAAGTCATTATGGCCAAGAAACTGTGTCGCAACATCTCCGGACTCCGTAATCAGCAACCTGCAGCAGCAGTGAGTGGCCAACATCAGCATTTGGGCACATTCTGCTTATACAGCTTATAGCAGCTTGTGCAAGCTGCTCAAGCTGGTAAGCATCTTAATGAGCATCTTAAATCAGCTTGTACAAGATGCTTCGACCACTTATTTCTCATCTTGAGAATGACAGTTCAGTTCAGAAATCATTGTTCAAAAATGAAAATATCATATATTCGGGGTATCTGATACAATGATATACAAATGAACACAACTACATTCCCTGCATGGGCTATAACCTACACTACCCTGGCCAGTTCCTAGAACACCAGCCCCTCAGTGAAACTATGTTGAGGCGGCCACTGGGTGCGAGTGGAGGCTGTTGGGTTGGCAAGAGAGAACTGTTGGGTATGAGAGACGTGGCTTGGGCACGGCTTGGGCGCAGAGAGGCAGTTGTTGGGTGCGAGGGAAGGCCGTTGGGCATGAGTAGAGAGTGTTGGGCACGATCCATTGGGCATGAGAGAGATCCATTGGGCATGAGAGACACGGCTCTTGGTGCGGAGTGGCAGTTGTTGGGCACGGGTGGAGGCCGTTGGGCATGAGAGAGAGCCGTTGGGTACGAAGTAAGGCCGTTGGATGCAAGGGACGCCTGTTAAATGTGAAAGGAGGGCTGTTGGACACGAACGTTGGGCACAAAGCAAGGCCGTTGGACATGAAGGGAGCTGTTGGGCATGAAGCAAGGCCGTTGGGCGCGAGGGATGGCCGTTGGGAGCAAAAGGAGGGCCGTTGAACACAAAGGAAGCTGTTGGGCACAAAGTAAGGCCGTTGGACACGAAGGGAGCTGTTGGGCACGAAGGGATGGCCGTTGGGCACAAAGCAAGGCCATTGGGAATGAGATGCAGCCATTGGGCGCGAGGGATGGCCGTTGGGCATGAAAGGAGGGCCGTTGGACACAAAGCACGGCTGTTGGGCATGAGGGGAGCCGTTGGGCAGAAAGGGAGGCCGTTGGGCACGAGGGAAGGCCGTTGGGAGAAGAGAGCGCCGCAGTTGTGGAATGACAGATGGGAGGGGAAGAAGACAAACCTTGGATCATTACCGTTGCCATTGTGCAACAGAAGTTGCCGTGACACGTCATGTGTCATGTGTCACAGCAATGTCCAAACATTCCAACATCAACAGACCTTCCCCCGTCGCACCTCACACCACCCACAGCCATGCACCCACACAGCCACAAACCACGTATGCCCAGTTCCTGCAACACAACGACGTGAACAGACTCTTGAGGAGCGCGGGGTACGGGGGTGCAAGGAAGGAGGTGTACGGCCGGATATGTGCGATGAGTGTCACGGTGCTGGGAGTGTGTATATGGGAAGCGAGGGATTGTGCTTTGCCCGTCTTTTGGATGAGGGCCCCTTTGTTTTTATATGAGTTATGATGTCCTTGTCGCAACACACTCTGTTGAAGTTCCACCTGGGCGCTAGCCACAGGTGTACTGAGCAACATAGCTACAGTGGAAGTACTCTACGATACCGCTATGGTCACTTACATGGTTTGGAGGGGTAAGGCTGGTGAGAGCGGTTGAGGCTGGTAAGAGCGATGGAGCTGGTTAAGAGTCAAGAGACAACTTGTTGATATTGACAGTTTCCTGGTCTTATATACCGTACTACTGTTTGTACCAACCAAACAAGTATGTAATGAAGATATGTAAAGGTCACGTGATGTAATCTAATCTAATCTAATCTACGTGATGGGAAAAGTTTCAACACCCCCCCATATTTAGTACATATTTCTAAATACATCTTACTTTTTCCCACATATATATATAGGTACTTTGTTTCGCCTAGTTTTTTATCAATCCGAAGTACGGGATAAACTTGGAAAAGAGGATTTTTCCCAGATTCTTAGTTAAGAGGTCTGCAGGGTTGTTCACTCCTTCAATAAATTCGACCGTAATTATCCCTTCGGAGACTTTTTCTCGGACGAAGTGGAATCGCATGTCAATGTGCTTGGATCACTTCTCAGTTACAGGGTTGGATGCGATGAAGACGGAGCCGTTGTTATCTCCGTAGATCGGTACTGATCCAATCTGCATTCCAAGTTCGGCAAGCATGCTTCTCAGCCATGTTGCTGCGCGACTGCAGTCTGATAACGCCATATACTCTGCTTCTGTGGAAGAGAGGGCGATGGTCTTTTGCGCCGATGATACCCATGTCACTGCTCCAGACGCCAGTGATATGAAGAAGCCAGTGGTAGACCTCCTCGTGTTTTCATCTGACGCCCAGTCGGAGTCTGTGAATGCAAAGATTCCTTTCCCTGAGTCACCATCATACATGATTGCATAATTTTTTGTCGCTTTCAGATACCTGCAAATATCCCTAGCCACTTCTAAATGGTGTTTGGTGGGATTTGTGGAAAATTGCGACATTTTGATCATGGCAAAACAGATGTCTGGCCTTGTTCCAATCATCAGATATAGAAGTGATCTGATGACGGATTGGTACTTTGATCGAAGTTCTGCATTGGGTTCATCTTCGGACATCATGGGTTTGTAGCCCGTAGGAAGTGGGGTATGGGTGGCGTTAGATTCGCTCATCCCCATTCGTTCGAGTATTTTCTCAAGGTAAGGTACTTGATCGATGAAGATACGTTTCCCGCGTTGCCTTATTTGGATAGAGAGAAATTCTTTCGGTTCCCCATCAGGCACAAGGTGCCCTAGGTCCCTACATTCCCATGTGGTCATGAAGGCCTTCTTTTTCTCTAGCGTATATTCCCGGTTTGTGCCGAGAAAAGCAGAGTCGTCGACATAGATGACGGCGATTACAATTTCCCCGCTGGTACTTTTGTGAATGAACACTCCCGCATCGGAGTGAAGCCGGACAAAGCCGAGCTTTTTCATGGAGGAATCAAGTTCCCTCCACCAGGCTAATGCGGCCTGCTTAAGTCCATATAGAGCTTTGAATAGTTGGTACACGAGGTGTTCTTTCCCTTTTACTATGTAGCCCTCAGGCTGTCGCATGTAAATGACTTCACGGAGCATTCCATAGAGGAAGGCTGATGAGACGTCCAAAAGTGTCATGAACCACCCTTCAAGGGCTATCAATGCCAGTATTAGTCGGACGGTTTCATATCTTACGACTGGTGAGAAGATCTGATCAAAGTCGATCCCTTCTACTTGTGAAAAGCCTTTTGCGACGAGACGTGCTTTCAGGCGGCCGTCGGACTTTTCGTTGTAAACCCATTTGTTTCTTAGAGCTTTCCTTCCTGCAGGCAGGGGTACTAGCTCTGTGATCACCCCGCGGCGTTTGAGCATGTCTAGCTCTTTACGTTCAGCCGCATACCAGTCTTCTTTATTTGGAAGAGGGTATATGTCTTTATGGGACATGTCGACAATGCCAACTTGGACTGATATCGCCTCCATCAGGAGGTCATTCATCCATGCCGTTTGACCGCCCAATCTCCGTCTTCGATCTAATTTTTCAAGATCAGACGCTGGAGTGTCTTCCCCATAGATGCTTCCTGGCATCTTCCGAACTCGTCGTTCCCTGATCGGTTGATCTGGTACTTGCTCGGGTTCCGGAGTGGGTACTCGCGGTTCGTCATCAGGCTCATTGGCAGGCAATTTGTTGTCTGATTCAGGTTGATCCTGTTCAATGGGAAGTGGGTCATGAGGTGTTTCGTTGTGACTGTCGTCGTCATTGCTGCCGGGAATGAGATCCTCAAACTCATCAGCCGGCTCTGGGTTTTCCATTTCTGGGTGGTTTTCTGGCAACGGGTCGATATGGCATCTAGGGTACTTGCTTTCATCAAAGATAGCTTTCCCTCCCATGAAAATCGTGTTGGTCTCAGGATCCATGAAGCGGTATCCTTTGACCCCTGGTTTCGATCCGAGATAAATCATCAATCGTGATCTTGATTCCAGGGAGTTCCTACATTTCTCCTTTGGGATATATACATATGCTTGACATCCAAATACTCTGATGCTGGACATGTCGGGGATCTCATTGGTCACCCTGAAGTAAGGGGTTTTCCATTCAAGACGCTGCATGGGGGTTCTGTTATAGAGAAATGCTGCGTGTTCCAAACAGAATTCCCACCACATGGGCGGTAAGCATGCATTGAAGCGCAATGCCTGAGATTTTTCCCATAGTGTTCGATTGATCCTTTCTGCTCTACCATTCTGCTGGTGCTGATATGGGAGTGTGACGTCGATCACAATTCCATGATCGGCAAGTACATCTTTGTATTCGTCAAATTCTCCACCTCCATCAACTCGCCACTTCTTAGGGGTAGCGGCAAATTGGTTCTGGATCATCGCAAGAAACTGTCTCAGTGCCGTGATGGCACCAGACTTTTTCCTAAGCAAGACGACCCAGACATGAGATGAAAAATCGTCCAAAAACGTGAGGAAGTATTTGTACTTGTGGTACGATGCCATGGATATCTGTTTCAGGTCTGAATGAATCAGATCGAAGGGTTTGACAGCCCTCGTCATTGAATTGGGGTATGACTGATTCGGCATTTTCCCTTTGAGGCACCCCGTGCAGCTTTCCTGTGATTTCTCACGTACTAACGTTCTGGGTACTCCTTTGGTACTAGTGGGAATTTTATTGAGCGCCTGGTCATTTGGGTGGCCAAGGCGTTTATGCCAGATTTCAACAGTGATTTCGCTAGAGATCGCGTGGATTTGGTCATAGCGTATTTCAGTGTCTAACCAGTAAATGGTTTGTCCTGTTATGCGTAACAAACCGTTCCAAGGTTCGGGCAGAGTATGCAGGAAGATGGAAAGGCGAAGAGCAATGTGATTGCTAAATCTAAGGAATGTAGCTATGGTACATGAGGTTTATATAGTACTGACTATGAGCGGTAGCGAATGAGTCAGTAACTGCGGAAGGCAGTGCGCATGAGTAAGGCGACTGCGGAAGGCTATGTACTAATGAGTAAGCTGACTGCGGAATGAGTCAGACAGCTGCGGAATGAGTCAGACAGCTGCGGAAAGCGAGTCAGCGCGGGAGCGAAGTATACTAAAGGAAATAAAGTATAATACAATATGTGTAAGCGGGGGCCGATGAGTAAAAGTGAAAAAGTAAGCGTATATGTCCGTAGTCGTTAGTCCGTAACATGTTCCTCTCCTCAAGGTCTGTGTCCTCACAGACTACCTACTCCCATCCATCGTTGCCGCCTGGATCGGTCCAGGTAGGATCAGCTCGGTTGCCCCAGTCCTTTATCAGTTCGTCGTTTACCGCCGTGGCAAACTCTAAACCTCGAACGGCGAGGCGAAGGCGTCGATTTTCGACGGCAAGGGTGTTGGTATAATTTTTGAGGATAAGTTTTTCCTCAGCGGTGGGAGCAGTTGGCAAGTCGGATAGGGTGTGGAGACGAATGTGCATCTGTCGGTGGAGGATGTTGGCGACGGAGGTTTCAAGCGCATGGATCTGGTCGCGCATGGAGAGCGCTTCGCCAATGAGGGTGGTAATGGTGGGGTTGATGTCGGAAGTGTCGGTGGAGGTGGTGATGTTGGACATGGTGGAGATGAGGTTCGAAAAGTATAAGAAGAACGGCATGTTGGGCGAGAAGAGTTGGAGCGGGGAACTCGATGTGACAGAAATCGGTATGGAAAATGGATTTTGCGGTTTATCTTTTATCGTGGACGCGATGGATTTTGTCGATGAAAATCACGGATCAAATCTTGAGCGTTCTGAACATTAGCTCGAGGTTCCCATGTGTTCTCTTCTGGGCCATATCCTTCCCACTGGACGAGGTACTGGATCTTTCCACGGAACTTTCGAGAGTCTAGGATTGTGGACACATGATACTCTTCTCGTCCTTCGACGATGATCAGATCAGGGGCTGGTTTCTTCTTCTGGATGGCGTACTTCGGGGTTTCGTAAGGTGACAACAGGGTCTCGTTGAACACAGGGTGAATCATTTTCCAAGTTTTCGGAAGATCAAGAAGGTACGCGCTAGCTCCTTTCTTCTCTAGGACCTTGAATGGTCCATGTCGGAGTGCGTCAAGCTTCTTCGAGGGACGGTTAGTCCTGATGTTAGTTCCTTCCAGCCACACCTTGTCTCCGATGCGGTAGTCCCAAGACGGACTCCGTCGTGTATCAACTGTCTTCTTCATCTGATCCTGTGCCTGTTTCAGTGCTGCATTGGCTTCTTCTCGTGCTTGTTTGAGTTTTTCCAAGAAGCTGTTGGCAGCCGGGTTGGTGTCTTCCAACACAAGTTCTCCCTTCCAAGGATGTAAGCCATAGTTGAGATAGAATGGTGTGTGCTTCGTCGCCTGATGTTCTTTGTCATTGTACTGGAATTCGGCGATTGCGATCCATTCAGCCCAATCATCTTGCAGATGGTTAACAAAGTTTCGTAAGAACGCTTCTGTTTCCTGATGCGATCGTTCGGCTTGTCCATCCGTCTGTGGATGGTATGCAGTGGACAGATTCCTTTTGATCCCTAACATGCGGCAAAGTATCTCCATGAACTTCGCGGCGAACTGTGGTCCTCTGTCACTGATGATTTTCTTGGGGATTCCGTGGAGCTTCCATATCTGATCCCGATAGATCTTGGCTAATCCTTCAGCCAATAATTCCACGGTTGTCGGAATGAGATGAAGCATCTTCGAATGTCTATCCGTGATGACCAGGATCGCATTCTTTCCATCAGACTCTGGTATCGGTCCCACGACGTCAATCCCTATGTCTTCCCATGGATGACTTGGTGCTGCATGGGGGTGTAGCGGAGCATGTCGTTTCTGTCTGTTGATCTTGTTGCGCTGACAGGTGTCGCAACCCTTTACGTACTTCTTTACATCATGCAGGATGGTAGGCCACCAGTAGGTGCGAGTGAGAAGTTCGTGTGTTCGATACTGTCCTGGATGTCCAGCCACTGGTGCATCATGTGATTCAAACATTAGTTCTTGACGCAGTTGTGGGTCTGGTGGAATATAGACTCGTTCGCCTGCATATGTGATGCCGTTTTCCTGTTGATACCAGTGAGGATTCTTTTTTAGACCCTGGGCTACTTCTGTCTCCATGTGGTTTGAACCCTTGATGCGTGCGATCCACGGATTTTCGATGGTTGTGATGTTTCCAATTTTGATGGAATCAGATGTTTCACCCCCTTGAAAGAATTGTTCCTCCGTGAACATCTCCATTTGTACCACATCTTCTGATTGCAATCGTTTCAAGAATAGTCCCTCCTTGAGCATTTGGTCACTGTCTTGCGGTTCGAGTTCTGTTTCATACCAGGGTAAGCGCGACAGGATGTCCGCTTTTGCATTTGTCTTGCCAGGCACATGCCGTAGTTCGAAGTCATAGTCTTGTAACTTCATCTTCCAGCGCCTTTGTTGTTGATTTAGGTCCTGAGGACGGCGGAAATACTCCAGGTTCTTGTGATCAGTTAAGATCTCGAAGCGTTCCCTGGCTTTGAGCAGATAATGTCTCCAATCTTTTAGTGCTTCCATGACTGCCAAGAGCTCTTTGTCATATATCTCGTAATTTTGTTCGGCCGCGGACATGGTCCGCGACAAGAACGCGATAGGATGCCATTTGTCGTCCTGTTTTTGGGAGAGTACAGCCCCAATTGCATAGCCCGATGCATCGGTTTCGACCCTGAACTGTCCATCTGGTTTTGGTAGTGCCAAGACTGGTGCCGATGTGATCGCCTGTATGAGACCTTCAAATGCCTTTTGTTCCGTTGGTCCCCAAGTAAACGCAGTGCCGCCTGTGAGCGCGGTAAGTGGTTTCGCGATGTTTGAGTATCCTTCAATGAAGCGCCAATAGAAGTTAGCAAACCCAAGGAACTTCTGGACTTCCTTTTTTGATGTGGGTGCTCGCCAGTTTTGGATCGTGTCCACCTTCTCGGTTTCCATCTCGACATGTCCTTCACCAATGACATATCCCAATATGGGGCATTTCGTTACTTCCCAGCAACACTTCTTCTCCTTTAGGAACAAGTCATTGTCCGATAGGATCTGCAGAATTTCTTCGGTGTTTCGCGCGAGTTCTTCCTTGGTTTTACCAATAACCACGATGTCATCCATGTAGATCATGCAGATGCGTCGGCGGATCTGGTCCCGGAATAGACTAGCCATCATCCGAGAGAACGTTCCCGGGGAGTTGCAAAGGCTGAAAAACATGACCAATGGTTCAAACAATCCTCGACTGGTAAGGAAGGCAGCCTTCCATTCATCGCCTTCTTTAATCTGGACATTGTTGTAACCCCACATGATGTCCATCTTATTGAAGTAGACTGCATCTTTCAGCACGTCTAAGAGATCGGAGATGCGAGGGAGTGGGAATTTGTCTTTGACCGTGAATTTGTTGACCATGCGGTAATCTTGTACCAATCGTTTGGAACCATCTTTCTTGTTGATGAAGAAGCAAGGGGAAGCATAAGGGGATTTGGACGGACGGATCTTTCCAGTTGCTAGACCCTCGTCAATGAATGCGTCCAATTCCTCCTGTTCCTTTTGCGTCATGGGATATGTGTTTCCCCCTAGTTCCTTTGGTGCGTCCGGTGTAAGTTCAATACCATGGTCCCATTCCCTTTCCTTCGGAATCTTATCAAAGTTCTCCTTCTCGAAGAGGTGAGTAAACCAATCAACATATGAGGGTCGTTTGGTTGTGGGAGGTGGTGTGGGAGTGACAGCTTCCAATATAGGGTCTCCAGGCTTCCATTTCTGATCCGACTTCTTGGGTGCAGCTTTGTCGCGCACCTCAACCATGCGAACCCGGTGTTTGCGACCATCAAGGTTAACCCTGAATTCCGAATGTTTGGTTCGGCATGTTGTTGGGCACCGGTTGAACGTTACAGCGCCGGTTGTCCAATTGATCGTAGGGTTGTGGTGTACCAACCAGTCATGTCCCAAGAGCATGTCTGTTCTCCCAATGTCCAGTACCATCGCTTCCATGGTTTCCTGATGTGTTCCCAAATCCAGCTTGACTTCGGCAAGTTGATTCGCTTTTTGTTGTCGATTTGGTGATCCATCCGCATTTAGAATTGCTATGGGCGGTATTCCTCGTGTGGGGAGGTTCTGTTCGCGTACTATTCTGGGATGGATGCATGTGCGTTCACATCTGCTATCAACCTCAGGTTGAATGGCCTTTGGTCCTCGTCGTGTTTTGATCTGAGCTTGCAGCTTGATCTCTCATCGTTTCGGAGGTTTATCTCCCTTGACAATCTTAGTTGACGCAACGGCTCGCTTTGCAGGGATAACATAAGTTATATTGTCTGTAGCTGCACCAGGCAAGCGAGTTCGTTTAATGGATAAGGGTCGCGACTTAGTGTTGTTTAATCGGACCCTTCGGGAAAATCCTTCTCATCAGTCTCTATGGTGATGGTTTCATCATCATCGGTATCTCCATCAGACACCTTCCTAATCTTTCCAGAGTTCTTCTTCGGCTTCCGGCAGTTGCGCGTGATATGTCCTTCTTGGTCGCAGTTGAAACACTTACGACCATCTTTCTTCTTTGGGGCTTTGCAGTCTTTGGCAAGGTGACCAAAGCGCTGACAGTTGTAGCAACGGGCTACTCCTGCTTTGTCGATCTCCATGGCTTTGCCTTGACCACCATAAGTGGTGCCCGATCCGGTGCATGTGTCGCCACCCCCTCGGATGACTAATGCATGTCCCTCCATCTGTCGTCCCTTGTTTCGGATCTCCTTTGCGTAATCGGTGTACGTCTTGCCATCACTAGCCACTTGTTCAGAAATTCTGCGGTTGACGTTCTTTTCCAGGATGTATTTCCCAGTTTCTTCGCCAAGGTTTGACAGTCCCAAGAGTTCTTCAAATTCATCCAAGAATTCATCAACAGTGCGTTTCTCTTGTTTCAGGACTTCGAGTCTCGCTTTGGCAGCGACCGACTTGTTGGCGATGGAGAATCGTGTGGTGATATCATCAGAAAAACCTAGCCAGGTGATGTTCTCGTTGTCAGCGGTAAGAGCGTCTAACTTGTTACTGGCCCAGTGTCTGCCGGACCCTTCCATCATGCGGGATAGTACCGCAAGAATCTTCTGATCGTCTGTGAGGCTCTTTTGGAACCTGATGTATAGTTTGGTGGCTTTCCACCACTCGTCAAAGGTGTATCTGTCCTTGAACATCCCAGGATCCTTGATGATCTTGGATGTATCCATTGTTTGTACAGCCAGAGCTTCTGCCATGTTTAGAGTCTGCGGAGGAGAAGAGGAGTCGGGTTGTTGGGATGAAGATGGGGTTTGGGATACAGGTAAGGATTGAAAATGAGTCCCTGTTCTAGGCGTCTGTTCGATATCTGACTGCGCGGAGTCAAAAGTAAATTTGTCAGGGGACTCGTCGGCGGAATCGGTGGCAAAACGTTCAGAGTATTTCCTCTGTAAATCTCTAAGGAATCTCTGTTCCTGCGCGTCTGTTGGTCGCGAGAAGGGGTCAAGTCTCTCGTTTCGTGCCCAGCGGTTGTACTCGGTCTGTTGTTCTTCGGTGGTGAAGTGGGCGTAGATCTGCTGCTTCGAGTAAGACGTGATGATGTGGCTCTGGGACGTCTCAATGTGAGCGTCCTAATCAATCTTCTGATAACGGTTGTCTGGACACCGATAAACTCTCTGATCTCTGTGATCCGACCTGTCTGAGGTCCTTCTTGAACGCGAAAGCTTTCGAGTTCGTTCTGTCGGGCGTTGTAACGCGCGATCTGGTGTTGCCGAGCAAGATGGATGCTCTCTGCTATCTCGCCGTGGGGGCGATGCTCGTCGTTGTCTAGTTCTTCGTCAAGCACCTGCTGTAGGATGCGACGGATCTCCGATTCGATGTACTGCTGGATGAGTGTAAAATTGATACTGTCTCGAGGACTTAGCTCCTCCTGTCGGGCTTCTGGTGAGGCGAATGGGTTACTGGTGAAGTCTTCAAAGAAGCGCGACGTCTTGACTCGTCTGGTAGTTGCTCTCTTCGCTCTGGGCGAACCTAACGAGATTTAGCAACTTGTTATGCGTAACAAACCGTTCCAAGGTTCGGGCAGAGTATGCAGGAAGATGGAAAGGCGAAGAGCAATGTGATTGCTAAATCTAAGGAATGTAGCTATGGTACATGAGGTTTATATAGTACTGACTATGAGCGGTAGCGAATGAGTCAGTAACTGCGGAAGGCAGTGTGCATGAGTAAGACAACTGTGGAAGGCTATGTACTAATGAGTAAGCTGACTGCGGAATGAGTCAGACAGCTGCGGAAAGCAAGTCAGCGCGGGAGCGAAGTATACTAAAGGAAATAAAGTATAATACAATATGTGTAAGCGGGGGCCAATGAGTAAAAGTGAAAAAGTAAGCGTATATGTCCGTAGTCGTTAGTCCGTAACATGTCCGATGAAATGAGGCGAAAACTGTATTTTGTTCAGCCCTTTAGAGATATTAATTTCTCCACGCATTCCATCAACTTTGTAACCATGGTTAAGGAAGATGCCTAGGGACAATAGACATGTGTCCATATCCGGAATATAAAATACCGGTCGTAGGAGATGGGTTTTAGTTTCCCCATTTAGGGTATGCCGTACTGGAACGGCACCAACTCCGAGTATCTCCAGTTTCTTTCCCTTTGCAGCTGTTTGGACAAATTGTTTAGCCTTGAGAGGCCTGTAGTACGCAAAGTCCTTGAACTCATGGGTAAAGTGTAACGAGGCACCGGAGTCTAAGATCCATTGTGCGCGTTCTTTCTCCTTACAGTGTGTGCATGACGCAAAGTGCTTTGTATATTTTTTATATAGATCGCTGTCAATATGATCCATACATTCTGCACTAGTACTAGCTAATATTTTACACATCTGAAAGGAGGTGTTATTAGCTTTTCTTAATTGGTCAGATTCAGGAGAGGGAGATGACGAACCGTCAAGTTCAATAAGCCCATCTTCGAATTGATCCGGCCCCATACGCTCGCTCTGATGGTCTATGTCCATCATCCTAAGGGTTTGGTCCAGCGGCGGAGTAACTCGACGCTGCTTGGACGGTCTTTCGTCTTCTTCTGGGATAATCGTATCCAGAATGCGAAGGTTTGACCCTGAGGGGCGAGCACCAATGCCGCGCGCGAGTTTATGAACATGGTCGTTCTTTTTCCACACGGACGGTTTTCCAGATGGAAGTCCAGTGTACTGGGAAGGAGGCGGGTTCATACGCTGCAGGAGCGACTGCATTCTTGCGGAATCGGGCTGGGCAGTACTTGTTGTTTTCCCGCGACCAGTGACGGTGGTGAAGGACGGTGCCGGAAGAGGAGGGAAGTGGATGGCGGGAGCAACAAACTCAACCGTTTCCTCCACATGTTCGGACGCGTTGTCCGCAGTGTTGGCGTTTTTCTTCTGATTGCGCCATCGTCCTTTTCCCTTCTTCTTTTCAGAAGCGGTACTATGGTCGGTCGAGTTAGGCTGCTCGTCAGCATCGTTCTGCGAGGTACTCGGCTTTTGCTGCTTTTCCCATTTGGGGTCCTGCCCCTTGCGCTTTGTCCCGGAGATTTTCCGGGCCTGCTCATTGGACGCACGAGTAGACCCGACCGAATACTTGCACCTGTACTCCGAGATGATGCTCTCGGCGACGGCTTTGTAGGTGAAATCGTCGGCATCGTAGACCTGGAAAAGGGCGGTGGAGAGTGACGACCAGGCGTCGGGAATCGCATTGGCCAGGATCATTGCCTGCATCAGATCGGGGACGACAAAGTTCGAATCGGCGAGCCGAGCGAAAAGAGACCCCAGGCGTTCGATTTCAGGCACGGGGTCGCGTCCTGACAGCTTGAAGGTGGCGGCGGTCTTGAAGTCGCCAAAGATGACAGCCGGGGATACCTTGGAGTAGTTATCTTTCAGCGATTTCCACGCGTCAAGTGCCGAGGTGCTGTCCTTGATGTGGTGTCTGATCGCCTCAGAGACCTTCAGGCGTATCGCCCCGAGAGCTACGTTATCGTCCCTGATCCAGGCTTTTTCTTCCTTACGGAAGCCGGGCTGGTCGATCATGGTAGTCAGCACAGGGGGAGCAGCAGCAGTGGCCCCAGGGGTGGAGACCGTGGTGGTGAAGTCAGCGATCACGGGACGAGTGATGTCGCCAGAGACAATGCGCCAGACTCCTTGATGGAGGAGGTAAGACTTCATTTTTTCGGCCCAGCTCTGGTAGTCGCTACCGTCGAAGGGGGTGATGATGTCAAGAGCAGAGCGAGAGGTAGACATTGTAGATGAATCTAAGAAAGGGTTCCCAATCAGTGATGTGTTATGAATATGATTCAAGAAAACAATTAAATGATTCCTTATGACATATTCCCTTTAGGAATAGCGGTCACGGGAAAACCCTTTATATGTCAGAAACGTATAAGGTGCGATCAACGTTTCCACATGGAGTGTACTAGGTCAATCCCCTTAGGGACGTCTCATGACAGGTACTTATCGTAATGACGTTCCCAGGTTCATATGTGAAGAAGTAAGACTCAGAACCTAGATCTTTCGATCGGTTCTTTGCCAACCAGGGTAGAGTGGGCAGGTACTCGCTGTTGCCAGCGTTTCCCAAGTCCCTCTGCTATCCGGGGCCCATAACCTGTTGAAGTTCCACCTGGGTGCTAGCCACAGGTGTACTGAGCAACATAGCTACAGTGGAAGTACTCTACGATACCGCTATGGTCACTTACATGGTTTGGAGGGGTAAGGCTGGTGAGAGCGGTTGAGGCTGGTAAGAGCGATGGAGCTGGTTAAGAGTCAAGAGACAACTTGTTGATATTGACAGTTTCCTGGTCTTATATACCGTACTACTGTTTGTACCAACCAAACAAGTATGTAATGAAGATATGTAAAGGTCACGTGATGTAATCTAATCTAATCTAATCTATGTGATGGGAAAAGTTTCAACACACTCCCTTTTTTTCCACTTGTGAGGATGTATTATATATAATACTAATGTTATCACAATGTTACAATTTTTCTACATAAAAATGTTTTTATTCCAGCTTGTGAACATTTTTGCTGAATAATTCAAAGATGTTGTTCCAAAGCTGCTCTGAGACAAAGCTGATTAAAGATGTTTTCTATAAGTTGAAAGCTGCTTTTCATAAGCTGTAAGATGCTTTTCATAAGCTGTAAGTTGCTTTCATAAGCTGTAAGATGCTATAAGCTGAAAGTGCCGAAATGCTGATGAACATGAGTCAGGTCATGGTCATATTCCTCTTCCAACACTGCCCGATGGTCCCAATCACTCCGAAGACCCAGAAAGTGATGCTGAATGGCAGCCACATGTGTACTTCAATAGCCTCAAGACAGATGTGCAGGCTGAGGACCTGTCAGACAATGAGTCTGTCAAATCTGGTGATGACATGGAGGAGTGGGATAGCCAGCAGGAAACATGTCTCGGAAGTGCTGGTTTGCAGGCAATGATGATGAAGCTGTCTATTTGTCTTGGGGATGATCCTCGAGATGAAGACTGGGTTCCACCAACACTCAGGGCAAAAAGAGAGCGGAGACGACAGGAAAGACATGGTGAGCATGCGAAGACTGGCTTGCAAACCCCAAGTGATCTGAATGTTCCCCGTCCAGAGCGCCTGAAGGAGTACAAGAAGGGTCCAGATGTTGGAAGCAAAAGCAAACGAATGCAAGAACATTATCGGCACCTTTTGAAAGACCAGACATGTCTCACGGATCAATACATTACCATTAGCTGCCAACCATCACCAGGCCCTTTGTCATGGTCCGAGGATGAAGGCAAAAACATCCATATTTGACAAGAGAGCATGTCCTCTCCTCCACTTCTCTGTGATGATCCTGTGCCCATTATTTCTCAAAAGTGTCGCTGCAGCAACAGGGATTCTGAGGAAAGTGTTTGTGGTGAGGAAGACTCCGAAAACTCACTATCAGATGAAGGCCTGGAGCCTTGGGAGGATGAGCTGCATGACATCACAACCAAGGCAAAAGTCGAAATCCGTGGGTGGAAGGAGCTGCGGGCACAGATCAAAGATGATCTAAAGAAGAATCATGTTACATTCTGATCAATTCCGACGATTTCTGACCAAACCCGACACCTCCGACACCTCCGACATTTTTGACTAATACTTATTATGCATACTTACTGTTATGAATCTCATTACTACATACATTACTTACATCCGACCATTTTACTTATGTTAAGAGTCTCCGACAGCCACTCGTTATCCGACTCCGATGAAGCCACACGTCCTCCGACATAGTATTTAAACTTATGTAGAATCGTGTATTAGCTTCAGTTTGAATATCAACTTAGATTCAACATCTTACCTCCCGTCCTCTTTCCGACTCTTAACTTGAGTCTGACCTCCAACCTCCAATCCTCCAATCCTCCAATCCTTCGAAATAAGGACACCAACGTATTAGCGAGGGCGCAACACACAAGTTGAAGCCAAGTCCTTGCCCCTACGTTGCACGCGCTCCGACCTTCTGACCTTCCGACGTGTCCGATGTAGCTCCAATGTTTTGTCGATCAGTTCTTAACAGTATATTCAAACTGCCACTCGCTTATTCGTATTTCAAATTCCAGTTATGGCAGCCCACACCACTCAGAACTCCCACGCAGCAGCAGCCACAGCGGAAGCTTCAAATCTGCAGGACACCAGGGCAACATTTCCACATACGTTCCAAGATATTCCCGCAGAAGAATCTGCACCCAAACCTGACCCCATATCTCCAACACCTCATCTCTGAACACCTCAGACACAAGGACCTCCGATTCCTGAAGAATTCCATCCCTTTAAATCTCCGACCTCTCCTTTTGACAATAACAATCCTTTCCATCACGAGCAAACTCCAAACCTCGCCGAAGCAATTATGCTTATGACGCAGGAGCTCCGATGTAGAGAGACTCCGAAAACTCCGAAAAAGAAGTCGAAGGAACCCGACACTTTTGACGGTTCCGACTCTCGGAAACTCACCAGTTTCCTCGCACAATGCACACTATATTGCTGAAACAACCCCACCTTTGACGACGATGATAACAAAGTCAGTTTCGCTCTGTCATACCTCTGAGGAACCGCGCTCAAATGGTTTGAGCCTACCCTCTTGGGAGAGTCCGACGATGACTCTGTCTGGTTGGACGACTGGTCCGCCTTTGTGCACATCCTCCGATCCAAATTCGGACCTATCGATCCGACCGGAGAAGCAGAGGATAGCCTGGATCACCTTCGGATGTGCAACAATCAGAAGATCCTACGTTACAACATGGACTTCAAACGTCTTTCTGCTTGCACACAGTGGGATGATGGCGCGCTCCGATATTGGTACTATACCGGTTTAGCGGAACACATCAAGGACATTTTGGGGACTTTTCCCAAACCAAAGACTCTCGCCGAGTTGAAAGTAATGGCCCATAACAGTGATGCTCGCTACTGGGAACGTCAACATGAGAAATCGCGCTCCTCCGACAAATCTACTCATCCATTTCTCCGAAATCCGCCCTCTCCGACAAACTTGGCAAAGATGGGAAATTAACTCCCCAAGGATGCCAACGACGATTTGACAATAATTTATGCATGTTTTGCGGCAACGTTGTTACGGACTTACCGGTTTGTATGTTACGCACTTTTCCCTTGCATTGTACCTTCGTTATTTCTTTGACTCATCGGACCACTTATTCATTTACCTTTACTCTACCATTCTCCTTTAGTATACTTCGCTCCCGCGCTGACTCGCACTCCGCAGTAGGGATTACTCAGTCTGCAGTTGTCTGACTCACTTCGCACTGCCTTTCCGCAGTTACTGACTCATCTGCACTGCCTTCCGCAGCCACTGACTCACTCGCTACCGCTCGTAGCCAGTACTATATAAACCCCATGTACCATAGCTACATTCCTTAGATTTAGCAATCACTTTGCTCTTCGCCTTTCCACTTCCTGCATACTCTGCCCAAACCTTGGAACGGTTTGTTAAGCATAACAAGTTGCTAAATCTCGTTAGGTTCGCCCAGAGCGAAGAGAGCAACTATCAGATGAGTCAAGACGTCGCGCTTCTTTGAAGACTTCACCAGTAACCCATTCAGCACGCCAGAAGCCCGACAGGAGGAGCTAAGTCCTCGAGACAGTATCGATTTTACACTCATCCAGCAGTACATCGAATCAGAGATCCGTCGCATCCTACAGCAGGTGCTTGACGAAGAACCAGACAACGACGAGCATCGCCCCCACGGCGAGATAGCAGAGAGCATCCATCTTGCTCGGCAACACCAGATCGCGCGTTACAACACCCGACAGAACGAACTTGAAAGCTTTCGCGTTCAAGAAGGACCTCAGACAGGTCGGATCACAGAGATCAGAGAGTTTATCGGTGTCCAGACAACCGTTATCAGAAGATTGATTAGGACGCTCACATTGAGACGTCCCAGAGCCACATCATCACGTCTTACTCGAAGCAGCAGATCTACGCCCACTTCACCACCGAAGAACAACAGACCGAGTACAACCGCTGGGCACGAAACGAGAGACTTGACCCCTTCTCGCGACCAACAGACGCGCAGGAACAGAGATTCCTTAGAGATTTACAGAGGAAATACTCTGAACGTTTTGCCACCGATTCCGCCGACGAGTCCCCTGACAAATTTACTTTTGACTCCGCGCAGTCAGATATCGAACAGACGCCTAGAACAGGGACTCATTTTCAATCCTTACCTGTATCCCAAACCCCATCTTCATCCCAACAACCCGACTCCTCTTCTCCTCCGCAGACTCTAAACATGGCAGAAGCTCTGGCTGTACAAACAATGGATACATCCAAGATCATCAAGGATCCTGGGATGTTCAAGGACAGATACACCTTTGACGAGTGGTGGAAAGCCACCAAACTATACATCAGGTTCCAAAAGAGCCTCACAGACGATCAGAAGATTCTTGCGGTACTATCCCGCATGATGGAAGGGTCCGGCAGACACTGGGCCAGTAACAAGTTAGACGCTCTTACCGCTGACAACGAGAACATCACCTGGCTAGGTTTTTCTGATGATATCACCACACGATTCTCCATCGCCAACAAGTCGGTCGCTGCCAAAGCGAGACTCGAAGTCCTGAAACAAGAGAAACGCACTGTTGATGAATTCTTGGATGAATTTGAAGAACTCTTGGGACTGTCAAACCTTGGCGAAGAAACTGGGAAATACATCCTGGAAAAGAACGTCAACCGCAGAATTTCTGAACAAGTGGCTAGCGATGGCAAGACGTACACCGATTACGCAAAGGAGATCCGAAACAAGGGACGACAGATGGAAGGACATGCACTGGTCATCCGAGGTGGCGGCGACATGCACGCCGGATCGGGTACCACTTATGGTGGTCAGGGCAAGGCCATGGAGATCGACAAAGCAGGAGTAGCCCGTTGCTACAACTGTCAATGCTTCGGTCATCTGGCTAAAGACTGTAGCGCTCCAAAGAAGAAAGATGGTCGCAAGTGTTTTAACTGTGACCAAGAAGGCCATATCGTGCGCAACTGCCGCAAGCCGAAGAAGAACTCCGGAAGGGTTAGGAAGGTGTCTGAGGAAGATGCCGAGAATGATGAAACCACAATCTTAGAAACCGAAGAGAAGGATTTTCCCGAAGGGTCCGATTAAACGACGCTAAGTCGCGACCCTTATCTATTAAACGGACTTGCTTGCCTTGTATGACTGCAGACAATAGAACCTATGTCATCCCTGCCAAGCAAGCCGCTGCGTCGACTAAGATTGTGAAGGGAGATAAACCTCCAAAAAGACGAGAAATCAGGCTGTTAGCGCAGCTCAAAACACGACGAGGACCAAAGGTTATCCGACCTGAGGTTGACAGCGGATGTGAACGCACATGCATCCATCCCAGAATAGTACACGAACAGAACCTCCCCACACGAGGAATACCACCCATAGCAATTCTAAATGCGGATGGATCACAAAATCGACAACAGAAAGCGAGCCAACTTGCCGAAGTTAAACTGGATTTGGGAGCACATCAGGAAACCATGGAAGCAATGGTACTGGACATTGGGAGAACGGACATGCTCTTGGGACATGACTGGTTGGTACACCACAACCCCACAATCAATTGGACAACCGGCGCGGTGACATTTAACCGATGCCCAACAACATGTCGAACCAAACACTCAGATTTCAGGGTTAACCTTAATGGTCGCAAACACTGGGTTCGCATGGTTGAGGTGCGCGACAAAGATGCACCCAAAAAGTCGGATCAGAAATGGAAGCCTGGAGACCCTATTTTGGAAGCTGTCACTTCCACACCACCTCCCACAACCAAACGACCCTCATATGTTGAACGATTTGCTCATCTTTTTGAGAAAGAGAATTTTGACAAGATCCCAAAGGAGAGGAAATGGGACCATGGTATCGAACTTACCATGGACGCACCAAAGGAACTAGGAGGAAATACATATCCTATGACGCAAAAGGAACAAGAAGAATTGGACGCATTCATTGACGAAGGTCTAGCAACAGGAAAGATCCGCCCATCCAAATCCCCTTATGCCTCCCCTTGCTTCTTCATCAACAAGAAGGATGGCTCCAAACGATTGGTACAAGATTACCGCATGGTCAATAAATTCATGGTCAAAGACAAGTTCCCACTCCCATGAATATCTGATCTCTTGAACGTACTGAAAGATGCGGTCTACTTCAATAAAATGGACATCATGTGGGGCTATAACAACGTCCGGATCAAGGAGGGCGATGAATGGAAAGCTGCCTTCCTCACCAGTCGAGGATTGTTCGAACCATTGGTCATGTTTTTCGGTCTTTGCAACTCCCCGGGAACATTCTCTTGAATGATGGCTAGTCTATTCTGGGACCAGATCCGCCGACGTATCTGCGTGATCTACATGGATGACATTGTGGTTATCGGTAAAACCAAGGAAGAACTCGTGCGAAACACTGAAGAAATCCTACAGATCCTATCAGACAATGATTTGTTCCTAAAGGAGAAGAAGTGTTTATGGGAAGTAACGAAATGTCCTATATTGGGATATGTGGTTGGTGAGGGATGTGTTGAGATGGAAACTGAGAAGGTGGATACAATTCAAAACTGGCGAGCACCCACATCAAAAAAGGAAGTTCAGAAGTTCCTTGGATTTGCTAACTTCTATGGACGATTTATTGAAGGGTACTCAAACATCGCGAAACCTCTCACCGCGCTCACAGGCGGTACGGCATTTACTTGGGGACCAACAGAGCAGCAAGCCTTTGAAGGTCTCATACAGGCAATTACATCAGCACCGGTCTTGGCATTACCAAAACCAGAGGGACAGTTCAGGGTTGAAACCGATGCATCGGGCTATGCAATTGGAGCAGTACTCTCTCAGAAGCAAGACAACAAATGGCACCCCATCACATTCTTGTCGCGGACCATGTCCGCGGCCGAACAGAATTACGAGATATACAACAAGGAACTTCTGGCAGTCGTGGAAGCATTGAAAGATTGGAGACACTATCTGCTTGAAGCCAGGGAACGTTTCGAGATCTTGACCGATCACAAGAACCTGGAATATTTCCGTCGTCCTCAGGACCTGAATCAACAACAGCGACGCTGGAAAATGAAGTTACAGGACTATGACTTCGAATTACGGCATGTGCCCGGCAAGACCAATGTGAAAGCGGACATTCTGTCACGCTTACCCTGGTATGAAGCGGAACTCGAACCACAGGACAGTGACCAAATGCTCAAGGAGGGACTATTCTTGAAACGATTGGAATCAGAAGATGTGGTACAAATGGAGATGTTCACGGAGGAACAATTCTTTGAAGGGGGTGAAACATCTGATTCCATCAAAATTGGAAACATCACGACCATCGAAAATCCGTGGATTGCACGCATCAAGGGTTCAAACCGCATGGAGACAGAAGTAGCCCAGGGCCTAAAGAAGAATCCTCATTGGTATCAACAGGAAAACGGCATCACATATGCAGGCGAACGAGTCTATGTTCCGCCAGACCCACAATTGCGACAAGAATTGATGTTTGAATCACACGATGCACCAGTGGCTGGACATCCAGGACAGTACCGGACACATGAACTCCTCACTCGCACCTACTGGTGGCCTACCATACTGCATGATGTGAAGAAGTACATGAAGGGTTGCGACACTTGTCAATGCAACAAGATTAACCGACAAAAGCGACATGCTCCGCTACATCCCCATGCAGCACCAAGTCACCCATGGGAAGACATAGGAATCGACATCGTGGGACCGATACCAGAATCTGATGGAAAAAACACAATTCTGGTCATCACGGATAGACATTCAAAGATGCTTCACCTCATTCCGACAACCGTGGAACTATTGGCTGAAGGATTAGCCAAGATCTATCGGAATCAGATATGGAAGCTTCATGGGATCCCCAAGAAGATCATCAGCGATAGGGGACCACAGTTCGCTGCGAAGTTCATGGAGATACTCTGCTGCATGTTAGGGATCAAGAGGAACCTGTCCACCGCAAACCACCCACAGACTGATGGACAGGCCGAGCGATCGCATCAGGAAACAGAAGCATTCTTACGAAACTTTGTCAACCATCTACAGGATGATTGGGCAGAATGGATCGCAATCGCAGAGTTCCAGTACAATGACAAAGAACACCAGGCAACGAAGCACACCCCATTCTACCTCAACTACGGTTTACATCCGTGGAAGGGAGAACTCGTGTTAGAAGATACCAATCCGGCTGCCAACGACTTCTTGAAAAAACTCAAACAGGCACGAGAAGAAGCCAATGCTGCGCTGAAACAAGCACAGGATCAGATGAAGAAGACAGTTGACACACGGCGAAGTCCGTCTCGGGACTACCGCATCGGAGACAAGGTGTGGCTGGAAGGGACTAACATCAGGACCGATCGACCCTCAAAGAAACTTGATGCACTCTGACATGGACCATTCAAAGTCCTAGAGAAGAAAGGAGCTAGTGCGTACCTTCTTGATCTTCCGAAGAGTTGGAAGATGATTCACCCTGTGTTCAATGAGACCCTGTTGTCACCATATGAAACTCCGAAGTACGCCATCCAGAAAAAGAAACCAGCCCCTGATCCGATCATCGTCGAAGGACGAGAAGAGTACCATGTGTCTACGATCCTGGACTCTCAAAAGTTCCGCGGAAAGATCCAGTACCTCGTCCAGTGGGAAGGATATGGCCCAGAAGAGAACACATGGGAACCGCGAGCTAATGTTCAGAACGCTCAAGATTTGATCCGTGATTTCCATCGGCAGAACCCGTCACGTCCACGATAAAAGACACCCGTTGAAATCAGCAACAGCATCGACCTCATCAGTCAAAAACCCACCGAGTTCTCCGCTCCGTCTTCAATATAGCTACTCCATTCTTCCTCTATCTCTCCAACATCCTCTGCACCATGTCCACCGCCACCACCACATCCACTGAAACCAACCCTGCCATCACTGCCCTCATAGATGAAGCCCTCTCCATGAGAGACCAGATCCACGCGCTAGAAGCCTCGCTCGCCGACATCCTGCATCGACAGATGCACATCTGCCTCCATTCTCTATCCAACCTCCCCGTCGCACCAACCCCCAAAGAAAAACAAATCCTCAGGAACTACACCCGTACGCTGGTCATTGAAAACCGGCGCATCCGACTAGCCGTCCGGAGTCTCGAGCTCGCCGTCGCCATCAATGAAGAGCTAATAGACGATTGGAGCCTCAAGGAGAATGGCTCCTGGACAAATAACGACGATGCCGGAGGATGGGGACAATGACTCTGTGAGGACACAGAGCTTGAGGAGGGGAACATGTTATGGACTTACCGGTTTGTATGTTACGCACTTTTCCCTTGCATTGTACCTTCGTTATTTCTTTGACTCATCGGACCGCTTATTCATTTACCTTTACTCTACCATTCTCCTTTAGTATACTTCGCTCCCGCGCTGACTCGCACTCCGCAGTAGGGATTACTCAGTCCGCAGTCGTCTGACTCACTTTGCACTGCCTTTCCGCAGTTACTGACTCATCTGCACTGCCTTCCGCAGCCACTGACTCACTCGCTACCGCTCGTAGCCAGTACTATATAAACCCCATGTACCATAGCTATATTCCTTAGATTTAGCAATCACTTTGCTCTTCGCCTTTCCACTTCCTGCATACTCTGCCCGAACCTTGGAACGGTTTGTTAAGCATAACAAACGTTGGCCATCGGGCTTCCGACTGCTTGAAGAAATCGTCTTCTAACACCAAAGCAAAGGCCCGCGTGGCCCAAGCTGAGGACAAATTGGAGAAGACGACCGAGTCAAAAAAATAGTAAGCAGTCCTCAGATTCCAGCACGTACTGGGGATTGCATTGACTCCTTTCGTGCACCTTTGCAAACCCTCCGACTCAATGCGTCCGCTCTCTCAAATCCGAACTCTCTATGTATTGATTTGATATCTCCGACCTTTTCCGATTCTCTTCCGATAAAGACTCTTATTGATTCTGGTTCTACACATTGCTTCGCAGATACCAGATTTATTTCTTCTTTAAACTTATCTCCGACTCTGATTCCTTCACCTATGATTTTGAAACTTTTTGACGGTTCTTCAAATACTTATATCACGCAATCTATCAATCTTCCTCTCCGATTTCCTTCCGGTGAACTTCTGACCATCACATTTTACGTGACAAACCTCGATTCGTCTTGTAATTTGGTTCTAGGACACAACTGGCTCACCCGCTACAATCCGTTGATTGACTGGGTATTGGGCAGTATCTTATTCCGTTCTACGTTACCCGACACTCTGAGTCCGACTCCGACGTCGACTGCTGAGGCAGCTCCACCACCTCTGCAGTGTCCGCCCTCTCCAATGGGCACCTCCGATCCGCTCACTCTGAACACCTCCGACCCGCCACAGATTACCATGGTCAATGCAGCCGCATATCTCCATGCTTGTAAAGCTCCTGGGGCATACACTTTCCACATTCACCTCTCCGACATCTCCGCCAATTCCGTGTCTGTCTCCGATGACGCTCCCGACCTCTCTGGCATACCCAAGGAATACCACAATTTTGCTGATGTATTCAGTAAGAAAAAAGCCGACACCCTTGCACCCCACCGACCATACGACCTCAAGATCAATTTGGAGGATGGTACTTCCCCTCTGATTGGTCCGATGTACTCACTCTCGCAATCTGAACTTGGATCCCTCCGAGACTTCATCGACGAGCATCTCAATATCGGTTTCATCAAACCTTCTAGTTCACCTCACGGCGCTCCGATCCTCTTTGTCCGAAAGAAAGATGGATCACTCCGACTATGCGTCGACTACCGAGGCCTGAACAAAATCACAAAGAAGGACCGATACCCACTTCTGCTCATCTCTGACCTCTTAGCCACTGCCGGAAAAGCACATGTTTATACCACCATAGACCTCCGACACGCATACCACCTAGTCCGCATCGCTGAAGGTGATGAATGGAAAACTGCATTCCGCACTCGCTATGGATCGTTTGAATGGTTAGTCATGCCATTCAGATTGTCTAACGCACCTGCAGCCTTTCAACGTTTTATGAACGACATCTTCTCCGACCTTCTGGACAACTGCGTTACCGTTTACCTCGACGACATCCTGATCTACTCCGACAACCCCGAGGAACACAAAAAACATGTCCGAGAAGTCCTCCGACGACTCCGACAACATGGTCTTTACGCCCGCGCTGACAAGTGCGACTTCTCTGCCGAAACTGTAGAATATCTTGGATTTATCCTTTCTCCCGACGGACTCAAAATGTCGGAAGCGAAAGTCAAGATTATTCAGGATTGGCCTGAACCGCGCAGAGTGAAGGACGTCCAGTCCTTTTTAGGTTTTGCAAACTTTTACCGACGTTTCATTCCATTCTATTCCAACATCACTATTCCACTCACTCGTTTAACCAGGAAACATGCCACTTGGCTGTTCTCCGACAATGCTTGAACCGCTTTTAATGACCTGAAAAAGGCATTTACCACCGCTCCGATCCTGACACACTGGATCCCCAACTCTCCGATAATTGTCAAAACCGACGCATCCAACTATGCCCTAGCGGCTATTCTGTCGATAGTCACCTCCGACAATGAAGTCCACCCCGTCGCATTCCATTCCCGCACCTTCATGGCCCCCAAAGTAAACTATGACACCCACGATAAGGAACTTCTTGCCATCTACGAAGCGTTTAAAATTTGGCGCCATTACCTTGAAGGCTCTGGTACTCCGATTGATGTCGTTACCGACCACAAAAATCTCGAGTATTTTGCCACCACCAAAGTTCTTTCATGCCGACAAGTCCGATGGTCGGAATACCTTTCTCAGTTCAACCTCGTCATCCGATTCTGCCCCGGCCGATTGGGAACTAAACCTGACTCTCTAACTAGACATTGGGATGTCTACCCTAAAGGGGGAAATAGCGACTACGTCAACATCAATCCGACCAACCTCCGACCAGTCTTTTCGCAAGAACAGCTCTCTGCTTCAGTTCGCGCGACTCAACTCCTTGAGCCCGTCCTCCGTGCAACCATTATCATGGACACAGAAAAGCTTCACCACGACATACTCACAGCACTCCCTTCTGACACTCTTTACGACACTCTTTCTAAAGATCCTAAACCCCGCTGGTCTCTTGACCCTGATGGTTTCCTCCGACATGACGATTAGATATATGTTCCTGACTCCGACGACCTCCGACTCCGAGTCCTACAGCACAAGCACGATCATATGCTTGCTGGACACCCAGGTCAGAACAAGACACTCAGTCTCATTCAGTGTGATTACACCTGGCCTGGAATATGAGATTTTGTTAAACACTATTGCAAGTCATGTACCACTTGCATGCAATCGAAGCCACAAAGACACAAGCCTTACGGCCTACTGGAACAGCTTCCGATCCCTGAACGTCCTTGGAATTCTATCTCAATGGATTTTATTGAGACCCTTCCGACCTCCGACAACTTTGATTCAATCCTCATTATTGTTGACCGATCAACGAAACAAAGTATTTTCATTCCGACAACAATTCACTGCACCTCCGAAGACCTTGCCGTACTCTTCGTATTGCATGTCTTCTCTAAACACGGCATCCCCGAACATGTCACCTCTGACCACCGCCCCAAATTTGTCTCCCGATTCTTCCGATCTCTCGGAAAGGCTCTAAACATGACCCTCCACTTCACCTCTGGTTACCACCCCGAAGGCGATGGCCAAACCAAATGCACTAACCAGACCCTCGAACAGTACTTGCGGATATTCTGCAACTACCAACAGGACAACTGGTCCGCTCTCCTTCCGAATGCGGAGTTCACATACAACAACGCACCTAGTGCTACCACTGGCATATCTCCCTTCTTTGCTAACAAGGGTTACCATCCGAACATTACTGTTCACCCGGAATGAGACCTCGCCTCTTCCCGAGCCCGATCCTTCGTGATCGACTTAGACAAACTTCACCAAGAACTGAAAGCCACCATCTCCGACGCTCAACGACGTTACCAGAAGTCCTCCGACAATAATCGGATCGCACCTCCGACATTTTCTGTCGGACAACAGGTTTTCGTCAAAGCACAGTTCTTCCACACAACACGCCCATCCAAGAAACTCTCAGAAAAGTACTTGGGACCATATGAGATCATTGCACAACCCGGCACACACTCCTTTACCCTCCGACTCCCCAACAAATTCTGTGGTGTTCACCCCGTCTACCACGTCTCCATGCTTGAACCCACAACTCCGAACACCATTCCGAATCGGACCCAACCTCCGCCTCCTCTGATTGACATTGACAGAGAACTTGAGTACGAGATCGCTGAAATAGTGGACTCAAAGATCGACCGACGATGTAGCTGCAAGCTACTATATTTCGTCCGTTGGTTAGGATATGAAAACACTGATGAAGAATTCTCTTGGCTACCAGCCAATGAATTGGAAAACGCCCCTGAGCTTGTCTCCGACTTTCACTCTGCTTATCCCGACAAACCGGGCCTGCTCACATCGCTCTGAAACAAGAAAAAACAAGTACTATTCTATCTACTTAGTACATTGTTTCTTGTTTGATGGACCCTCCTCCTTGTCTGACTCCTCCTCCTCCTCCGCCTTCTCCGACGGCTCCGAAATTGACATGTCGGAATCATCCAACAGCTCCGGCAACTCCAACCTCTTCCTATTCACAAGATCCTTCCTAATCCTTCTCACAATCCTCTTCTCCAGTCTCAACTCGTGCATCTCCTCCGCTGTATCCATCTCCGACTCTGACCCTTCCTCCGACACCTCCGGCGACTTGGGTTGATACTCGGTGTTCACCGAGCCTTCGACTGCTGTTAGCAGTCGCCTCACCTGCCTCGTCTCTGCCAGTATCATCTTGAGGACACCCAAGACGGTGTCCTCTGACCCACTCTCCGACAGCATCTCCGACCCCTTTTTCTTCCCCTTAATCACTTTCACCGTTTTCTTCACCTCCTTCACCTCCGACTTTCCCTCCAACGCTCCGACCTCGCACTTCTTCTTGTTCTTGACACAACCCTTGCAGGACGACTTATTCCTAAAACAAAAGGTTAAAACAGAAGAGACGAACCAAAGAAGAACTTACTCATCGCGTTCACATTCGACACCCTTCACAATGCACCTATCACAGGCGCCGATCCCGATCCCGACTCCCGACCCCTCTCCGACCGTCGCTGTCACCTCCTCTACCTTCCTTTTCTTCGTCACCTTCTTCTTCATCTTCTCTGCCTGCGGCCCCCCCGACCCCTTGCTCGATGCGCCTTGGGCAGCGGCCACTTCATTGGCCCTCTTCTGAGCTGCCAGCTCCGATGCCCGACGCATCTCCTCCGCTACCTGCATCTCCTCCGCTACCTGCATCTCCTCCGCTAACCGCGCCGCCTCCGCAGCCCTCTCTTCCTCCGCTCTCCACTCCTCCTCAGCCTTCCTCGCAGCCTCCTCCTCCGCTGCTCGCTTCTTTGCCTCCACCTCTGTGAGCTTAGCCTGCAGCACCTCCATCTCCTTTTGAAAATCGGTTGCTGACATATTGAGGTTTTTTCAGAAGAGTTTGAAATGAAAAGAGAATGGGGGAACAAGAAGAAAGAACCACTCAGATGGTATTTTTAACCAATGCATCACATGACACAGTTCACGCGCACCGACCACCTAGGTCCTTAGGCCTCATGGGTTCAGCCCTAAGGGGGAAATACTGTTACATTCCGATCAATTCTGATGATTTCTGACCAAACCCGACACCTCCGACACCTCCGACATTGTTGACTAATACTTATTATGCATACTTACTGTTATGAATCTCGTTACTACGTACATTACTTACATCTGACCATTTTACTTATGTTAAGAATCTCCGACAGCCACTCATTATCCGACTCCGACGAAGCCACATGTCCTCTGACATAGTATTTAAACTTATGTAGAATCATGTATTAGCTTCAGTTTGAATATCAACTTAGATTCAACATCTTACCTCCCGTCCTCTTTCCGACTCTTAACTTGAGTCCGACCTCCAACCTCCAATCCTCCAATCCTCCGATCCTTCAAAATAAGGACACCAATGTATTAGCAAGGGCGCAACACACAAGTTGAAGCCAAGTCCTTGCCCCTACGTTGCACGCGCTCCGACCTTCCGACCTTCCGACGTGTCCGACATAGCTCCAACGTTTTGTCGATCAGTTCTTAACAAATCGCCGCACGCTAACAATCTCGCAGATGAATCAACTAAATATTCTTCATAATTTCGGAAACCTGTTACTGAAAGGATACCATTGGATTCCGGCCAGTCTCAAGATTGCGAATCACTGGCATGATGCTTTCGAACCCAGCCCCCACTTGGCATGACGGGTTCGTGCACTTGTGCAACACTACCAGACCTTTGAGCAACTTCCCCTGGAACAGTGCAGAGGCAGCAAGAATGCACAATCATTATTAAAGGATGAAATAGTTCAGATAGCGGCATGCACCTGGTTGACTGTGCAAAAGATTGGGACCATCACCCCTACCCGCTTTGCTCAAGGCCTCAACGAATCCATCCATCCTTCCCTCAACATGGTTCTTCAGAAGCCATTATGTGAACGTACTGCCTGCCGATGGCTTGTCAAACTGGGCTGGACTGGGAAAACTCTTCGTAAGGGTGTGTATATGGATGACGAATGCGCCGATGTTGTTCAGTATTGAAAAGAAGTTTTCTTGCCAAAGATGGAGGTGTTCGAGCAGCGGATGGTCAAATTTGATTTTGATCACTCAGTCCTTCATTGCACTGAACCTTGCAACTGGGAGAACGCACAATTATTCCAGTGTGGCAAGATGAGAGCTGTTTCCATGCAAATGAGTACAAGAGGTCGGCATGGTATGGCTGATAAGTATAATGTTCTGTACTTCAACAGATTACTCACAAATTACAATATCATTTAGGTTGCGTGATGGTGAACAGATCTTGATGAAAAAAGGCTGTGGAAGATTGATTCATGTCTCTGACTTCATCTATGAATATAACAGGAGGCTGGTTTTCAAGGACAAGGATGGGAAAATTGTCAAAGAAGCATGCCAAATTATTTTCCCTGGTGCAAATGGAGATAAGTATTGGGATTGCGAGCAACTTCTCAAACAAGTGAAGGGACGAGTAATTCCAACATTCGAAACAGCTCATCCAGGTTGCCAAGGACTATTTATCTTTGATCAGTCTTCGGCGCATGCATCACTTCCACCTGATGTTGGAGAAACCAACATGATAGAACCAAGGCCCTGTGGTGTAGTGGTTAACACCCTTGGTCGAGATCCAAGTGAGCCTGGGTTTGATTCCCAGCAGAGCCATCATCAGGAGATCTCATGTTTGAGTCCTGCTCATGGAGTATTCCTGCTCATATTTATTATGACGACAGTGAACCTATGATGACAGATGCATCAGATGATCAGCTGAGGCAACTTGACCAAACAGTCGTTACTGCTGTTGCTGAATCCTCAACACCTGATGCCCTCAAGGCCTTCGAGATGAACAAAGGGAATGGAGGTAAACAGTGGAGGCAGAGGGACACCATTATCCCAATGAACAACCCAGCTGTTGAGAGGCGGGGAATAGTCCAACAAATGACAACTGACAACGGGAAAGCCAAGGGCTTAGAACAGACTCTACAGGAACGCAGATTCAAAGTGGTTGGATTGCATGTGAAATGTTCACCTGCGGGGCAACAGGGTCGTTTATTGAACACACTCTGGTTGAGAAACATCGACTCTCTACTCAAAAACTACAATGCGCAATTCCGGTATACAACATTGACGGAACTCCAAACGAGGCCGGAGCAATAACGGAGGTGTTGGATATAGTGCTCCGCTATCAAGATCACTCAGAACGGACCCAGCTTGCAGTCACAAGTTTGGGAAAACAAGAAATCATGTTAGGCTTCACTTGGCTCAAAGAACACAACCCTGAGGTAGATTGGACGTCAGGGGAAGTGAAGATGAGCCGGTGTCCTGCACGATGCCGGACATGCCACCAGGAGGCAGCCCAAGAGCGGAAGGAGCAGAAGTTTGAACAAGTCCGCATCCGAGCCTGTTGGATGGGTTCCGCTCCGACGTCCGGTCTAGAGGAGGAGGCTCCACATGGCCCATGGGTGGAGGATGTCACAGAAGGAGAGGAAGCGGAGGAGTTAACGGAAGACGATGAGGAAGAGGATGAGTTTGAGGAGGGAGATTGCCTTTTTGTTGGAACAGTACCCGCGGAGGCAGAGTTCATCCGCGCTTCATCCAATATCTCGCAACGTCTATCAGAGGCCTTCCTCAGTAACCAAAAACCTAAATCTTTCCGCGACTCTGTACCGGACCACTTGTTTGACTTCGAAGACGTATTCTCAAAGACCTCTTTCGACACCTTACCGGAAGAGCGGACTTGGGACCACGCCATTGAACTTGTTCCGGACGCCTCTCCAGCAGGTTGTAAGGTATATCCGCTTGCTCCGAACGAACAGAAGGAACTCAACGTGTTATTGGAGGAAAACCTTGCAACTGGTCAGATCCGCCCTTCCAAGTCTCTGATGGCATCTCCGGTATTCTACATCAAGAAGAAGGATGGCTCCCTTCGTCTTGTACAAGACTACCGGTCACTCAATTCCAAAACTACCAAAAACAAGTATCCGCTTCCACTCATATCTGAACTGATCAATAAGCTTCAACGCGCTCAATACTTCACCAAGCTCGACATCCACTAGGGCTACAACAATGTGCGGATAAAACCCGGAGACGAGTGGAAGGCTGCTTTTCAGACCAATCGCAGACTCTATGAACTATTGGTGATGTTCTTCGGCCTCACTAATAGTCCATCCACATTCCAGACTATGATGAACGAGATCTTTCAGGACCTTATCACTGAAGGTGTAGTCTGTGTTTACCTTGACGATATACTCATCTTCACGGAGACCCTTGCGGAGCATCGGAGAGTCACATGGATCATACTGGAATGACTTCGCGAACACAAACTCTATCTAAAACCAGAGAAATGTGAGTTTGAACAAACGCGCATTGAATACCTAGGCCTTATTATTGAACAAGGACACGTAGAGATGGATCCGGTGAAGGTAGCGGGGGTCGCGGAGTGGCCTGCTCCAACAAATGTCCGAGAAGTACAGTCCTTTCTGGGATTCACTAACTTCTATCGCCGTTTTATTGAAGGGTTTTTGGACATTGCGCACCCTCTTTTCGAGCTCACAAAGAAAGGGCACCTCTGGTCTTGGAGGGAGGGAGAAGTGTCTGCATTTGCGGAGTTGAAGCGGAGGATTACATCCGCTCCGATCCTGGTCTTAGCTGATCATGGAAAGGAGTGGCGGATAGAAGCGGATAGCTCAGACTTTGCAACCGGAGCAGTAATGTCCCAACCAACAGAGGACGGTAAGTGGCACCCTGTCGCATTCTATTCCAAAAGCCTGAGTCCGGTGGAACACAACTACAAGATCTACAACAAGGAGATGTTGGCGGTGGTCTGCACATTGGAGGAGTGGAGGCACTTCCTTGAAGGAGCGGAGAAGACAGTGGAGATTTGGACGGACCACAAAAATCTTGAGTATTTCATGACAGCTCAAAAACTAAATCAACGACAGGCTAGATGGTCCTTATACCTTGCTCGTTTCAATTTCAAAATGCACCATCAACCTGGCAAGTCAATGGGCAAGTCCGACGCTTTGTCCCAACAAGCGGACCACAGAGATGGATTGTGGAACAACAAAAACATCATCCTTCTTTGACCAGAATTGTTTGCAGTGCGAGGAATGCATGGGGTAACTGTTCAAGGGGAAGAACACGACGTCCTCTGCCAGGTCCAACAGGGAATCCGAGAGGGGTTACTGGAGGATAGTGTGGTGGAGGTTGTCAAATCCCTTCTGACCGTCGGAGCGGGGTCCGTCCATAGTGCGGAGTGGAGGCAAGCGGAAGGTTTTCTCTACTTCAGGGATCGTATCTATGTTCCTAACAATCCCCAACTGCATCATCAGATCCTCACACAACACCATGACACTCCGGTGGCCAGACATCCTGGACGGTGGAAAACCTTGGAACTGGTGTTGCACAATTACTGGTGGCCACACATGTCTCGTTTAATAGGTCAATATTGCAAGACATGCGACCCATGCCTCTGCACCAAGGTCCGACGCACTCCGCCCTCCGGAGAGCTCAATCCGCTACCGGTCCCCACAGAGTGATGGCAAGTAACCAGTGTTGACTTCATTACTGAACTACCAGAAGCCCACGGCTACGACACTATCATGGTCATAGTGGACTCAGTAGGGAAGCGGGGACACTTCATCCCGATGCACTCCGACATCTCCGCACTCGGGACTACACGCTCCTATGTTCAAAATGTCTGGAAACTCCATGGACTACCGGAGGCCATTGTCTCCGACCGAGGACCACAGTTTGTTGCCAAGTTCACACGCGAACTATACAGGCTGCTTAACATTAAGGTTGCTGCCTCAACAGCCTACCATCCACAGTTGGACGGACAGACAGAGCGGGTCAATCAAGGATTGGAACAATACCTTCACCTATTCGTCAATGAATGTCAAGATGATTGGGATGAATGGCTTCCGATGGCTGAATTTGCATACAACAACCATGTTCATGCATCGACACGTCAAACTCCATTCTACATGGACACCGGCTGCCATCTGCGCATGGGATTCGAACCTTGCGAGAAGCAGACAGAGATCGAGGTGGTAGCGGATTTCAGCCAGCAGATGAAGTCCGCTCTAGAGGAGGCTCACGCAGCACTGACAAAGGCAAAAGACGACATGGCGTGATACTACAACCAGCATTGGAGCACCACTCCAACATTCTGCCTGGGGGACAAGGTTTTTTTAGACTCATCAGACCTCAAAACCACCCGACCCACAAAAAAACTTGCACATCGATACATAGGCCCTTTCCCAGTGGTCTGACCTGTCGGAACACATGCCTACGAACTTCGCCTTCCCCCTTCCATGTCCCACGTTCACCCAGTATTCCATGTCATCAAACTTTCACTAGTTCCCGACGACCCTTTCTGACACCAAGTCCGCTCTCCTCCACCTCCGACGGTAGTCGGAGAAGAATTGGAGTATGATGTTGAAAACCTCTTGGACAGCCGACTGCATTGAGGCAAGCTTCAATTCTTGGTCAAATGGAAGGGATATGGCTATGAAGAGAATTCCTGGGAAGCAGAAGACAATGTCCACGCTCCGCGCCTAGTCCACGACTTCTACCGATGTCATCCTGACACATCAAGATGCCATGCCTTGAAGGGGGGGTGATGTAAGGGCAACCACTTTCACTTTTCACTTTCCCTTTCCTTTCTTTCTTCCCTTTCTATTCCACCATCTCCGACATCCTCCAATCGTATCTGCTGTCTCCGACATCTTATCCGCCTCTCCGCATCTGACGACTCCACCCCCATCCGCTACTCTGCACGTCGGATCGCAGGTACTATCATTCATCTTGTTTCCATTCATCCTTCATTGCTACTCCCGATCATTGCTCATCATTCATGCGTCTCATTCTATCTCTTATTTCATATCTCATTTTACTATTTATCTCGCTAGCTTGCAGGGGAATCCTTAGAACTTTCTCTTCGGATCTCCCTTGCAAGGTGTGTGTTGTATTACTTATCAGACTGCTCAATCTAAACTTTGGATCTCCCTTGCAAGTATCTGAGTTCGAGTCTTGGATCGTAAGGTCGCCCTTACAGAACCCATGATGACAGATGCATCACATGATCAGCTGAGGCAACTTGACCAAACAGTCATTGCTGCTGTTGCTGAATCCTCAACAGGGGGGTGAGTCGAGGCTGTGGGGCGCGATTAGTGTTTTGAAGTCATATTACTTAACTGCAAGTTAATGTTAACTTAACACAACTAAACTCAAATTAACTTAACCCTATGGTTAAGGTTAACAGCTTTGGTGTACTATTAACTGAAGTTTAACCTCTGAGAAAGTTTTTCATTAACTTTTCTTAACTGGTTTTAACCAGTTTTAATCAGTTAATCATGACAGGAACTAGTTGCAGAAAGCCCCAGAATCTGCCTTATATTTACATTGTCACCACAGTCCATCATGGCTTCAAAACATGTTACAAACACACTGCAACTCCTTAATTCATCTACAGGAATTCTATCATGGTAAAATAGTGTATGTAGTGTTTAAGACAGCAAAATGATGGATCAAATCACACTGTAAATCATGATATCATGGGTTTCCTCAAAAACAACATTTTCTTACTTCCTCCTTTCCACAATATTTTTACTTTATATATACTGTATGTATGTATACTATTGAAACATTGTATTGAGAGTATTCAAATGAAGCTCAAAGTCTGATAAGATGAATATGAGTAAAATAAGTCAAAAATTTTCCCAAAATTTTTTATTTTAACTTTGGATTCTCCGCATTCAGGGGATTTCAGAACACCTTCATTTTTTAAATTTGGTTCATTCATTAGGGAGATATAACACTTTTTCTGAAATCTGCACATTTGATTATTTCTATCTTATCTGGACTTCTAAAAATTATACAAGGTGTTTCAGAAGATGAATACATATCCCATGTGTAGTTCTATTACTTCAAAACTTGATGTTCCATAGAATATGATCATATTGTATTTTCTTTTGACATTAACCTACATTAACAAATTTAACTGGTTAATTTTATCAAATAACCTAGAATAACTAGTTAAAACCAGTTTTAACCATACCTCATCTGTTTGTCTCAAAATTTGACTGGTTAATAAAAGTTTAGTTAAGGTTAAGGTCTTCTATGATAAATTCTTAACTCAGTCAAGTCAGTTTAATGCGTTTTGAGACTATTAATTTGACTTAATGTGACTTTGAAACACTAGGTGTGATAGGGGGCCGTTGGGCGTGAGTGGAGACCGTTGGATGTGAGTGGAGGCTGTTGGGCACAGGAGGGGCCATTGGGCGTGAGTCGACGCCATTGGGCATGAGAGGGGGCCATTGGGCACAGGAGGGGCCATTGGGCGTGGGTAGAGACATTGGGCATGAACAGAGCTAGAGGGGGTGTTGGCCACAAGTGGTGGGCATTGGGTGGAGGTGGTGGCCATATGGAGTGGAGGTGGGGGATAAAAAGAACTGTGGGAACGTTTCGCTGGCCATCGACTTATGGTTCAACTTTCAGCAATTGCCGAGGTGCTCAGCAGTCAATGCTGAGCGAGTGTGTTGTTGAAACTCATGGCCTCAATGCCCAAACTGTGGCATCACAGGCCTCAAATATACTTATTAACTGATTTAGGGATGTTTATAAACCTATAAGAAGTATATATACAGTTAGATACATGAGCCATGTATGGTAGAGAGTCTGGGCAGCAAATTGATGTATCAAATCACACTGTAAATCGTGATAAACAGTGCATCATGAGTTACCTCAAACACAAAAAATATCATTTCCTCACTTTCTCCTTTTCACAACCCCTTTACACTACATGTAGTAAATATATACTATTGCAACATTGTATGTAAACCTATTCAGACCATGCAAATAAAATTCAAGGACTTGATAAGGTGAATATAAGCAAAATAGGTCGAAAATTTGACCAGAAAATTTTACTTTAGCTTTGGATTCTCCCCATTCAGGGGATCTCACAGCACATTTGTTTTTCAAATTTGGTGGATTAATCATGAAGATATAACACTTTTACTGAAATCTGCACATTTGATTATTTCTATCTTATCTAGACATCTTAAAATTATTCAAGATGTTTCAGAAGGTCAATACATATGTATTTATGAGTTCTATGACTTCAAACCCTTATTAGACCATGAGGAAGGTGCCGTGTGCACCTGTGCGATGTATTCTGCACATTGTTTACTATTATTTGGTGCAGAGCTCTGCATCGCTATATCATAAGATCAGTGGCAAAATTTTACAAAATAGATACATAGTAAGTGACACATAATGCTCTAATACTTAATTGATATAGTGCATAAGCTTTTGCTGCCTCTGTGTAAGGGATGTTGTTACACTTTTTCACCCTCTTCCTATGCGCCTTCACATGACCCCTTGACCCTCGATCCTTATCAGACCCCGTTTCACTTAACTCCGATGACCCTGGGACACGTGTCCCCCCTATCAGCGCTATGACTCACATCGACTCAGACGATTCCCCTTTTGTATACATTTTCACTTGTTATCTCTGACTCACGGCCTTGAGGCCTTACAGTGCCTCACAAAACTGATTCAATGTTTGCTACTTTGTGAATACCTTCAAAATAACTTTGCAAATAATGCCAATCAAAAGAAGGTATTGGTATTTGGTTAAAAGGCCTGCTTCAGGACTCTCGGAATCTGCAATAATTATGTAATTCCCATAAAGAATGATCAATATATGATCAAATTACTCCAGGGACTCATTGAATCAGTTTTGTGAGTATGTACAATAAATACAGTATTTTATACTTTAGTACTTGGTATTACCCCCCTTAGCTTTGATTACTGCCTCTACCCTTCTTGGCATACTTTCTATCAGGTTTTGACACACTTCTGGCTCTATATTATTCCACACCTCTGCTGCTCTGTCCCAAATCTCCCAGACTCCCTTGGGTGGTGTTGGATATTCATTCAACTTCCTTTTAATATGAACCCAGAGGTGTTCAATAGGATTGAGGTCTGGGGACTGTGCAGGCCAATCCAGCAGAGCAATATTCTTGCTGTCCATCCATTTTTTGGCCTTCTTGGAGGTGTGCTTGGGGTCATTGTCCTGCTGAAAAATGATCTCCTCTTCAGAGATTCCACTCTCCTCCATGCTGGGCAGCAAATTGTCCTCCAAAATGGACACATACTGATCAGCATCCATCCTCCCCTCAACCTCTGCAAGTCTCCCCGCACCTTCCCAAACCATACAACCCCAAACCATAATATTTCCTCCCCCAAACTTGACTGTGCCCTGAACCTCTCTTTCAATAAGCCCCTCACCCTTCTTTTTCCAGACCCATTCCTTGCCATCTGACCCAAACCTGTTGATTTTGGTCTCATCTGACCAAATGACCCTCTTCCAGTCCTCCACTGTCCATTTCCTGTGCTTCATAGCAAATGCCAACCACCTCTTCCGATGTATGGCCTTTAAGAAAGGTCTTTTCTTCTTTGTTACAGCCTTGAATTCATGTTTTCTGAGAACCCTTCTCACAGTTTCTGGGGAGACAGGATTGGAGATGACAGTGTTGATGTGTTTGATAGCCTGCACAGCATTGGAGGCTCTCCCTGAGGTGATTTGTGAAAGTATGTTTTGTGTGTTGGTGGGAGAAAGCTTGGATGGACGACCACCAGAAGAGAGATTGCGATGAGGAAGAAGATTCTGAAGCACTCTGGAGACAGTTGGTTGGCTGACACCCAGGTTAGAGGCAATATGACAAGTGGAGTGACCATTGGAGGCCAGAGAAAGAATGTTTTCCTTGTGGGAAGAGAAGATAGGGCGCATGATTAATTATGGAGGCTGTTGAGGTTGGATTCTTCTTATACAACTTTCCTTGACAACCCATCAGGGTTCTATTCAAGTTCCATCAGTAAGTCAT
Source organism: Entoloma clypeatum (assembly GCA_963565915.1). Classification (NCBI taxonomy): domain Eukaryota; kingdom Fungi; phylum Basidiomycota; class Agaricomycetes; order Agaricales; family Entolomataceae; genus Entoloma; species Entoloma clypeatum. The sequence continues at coordinate 1,073,481 of OY751494.1, forward strand.
GACAACTGGTTACCATACAACCAGTGAAGTATTTGATTCTGATAATTGCCATAGGTACTCACAAAACTGATTCAATGAGTTGCTGATTTAATTTAATCATATCTCCATGGATTCTGATCTAAATCATATGATTCCTTTATATTCTAAAAGCCCTGAACTAGGGCTTTCAATTATATACCAAAGGTTTAATTCAATTGGTATTCTTTGCAGAGTTATCTTGAAGGTATTCAAAAAGCAACAAACATTGAATCAGTTTTGTGAGGCACTGTATCTCTGACTCCTATGCCACAGCCTCCTTGAAACATCTATCTAACCAATGGCCTATTTAGCTCCTGCGCAGCACATACTTATTTATAGCCATAGGATAACATATATAAGACCTGTAACATTAGAGTAGAGGTCCTTAGCTTGACCTAGGCAAACAACACTTACCTTGTCTTATCTTTGAACACTCTCAAACTAAGTGCCTTGCGAGGACTTAGCTCTGCTGAAGTGAACCGAGCCATCCTCTTGAGGAGCTCACTGATCTTGACCAAGTCGACCTATTGAGGGACTTGTTGTGGAAACAGTTCGAACCCACGTGATCCGATCCTTGGACTTGTTGTTGTAGGCTATCGCCGTAACACATGTAGGCAGATGTGCAATGTTTTTTTAAGTGTGTTTATATTTAGTTGACACATTTGATGGGTGCCTGATGCATGTCCAAATGAGGGCAGGCTATTTGCCCTTATTTGCTTTGGCTACTTTCTGGGCCAAACAAACCCTTTGCCCAGTTCATCATCTGACTTTTATGCCCACTCTTGCCCAACGGCCCTTTCTGGCACCCAACAGCCTCCACTCATGCCCAACGGCCCCATCTAGCACCCAATGGTGTCCTTTCATGCCCAACGGCCTCCACCCACACCCAACAGCGTCGACTCATGCCCAACGGCCCCCTCTAGTGCCCAACGGCGTCCTTTCACACCCAACAGCCTCCACACACCCCCAATGGCATTGACTCGCACCTAACGGCCCCTCCTCTGCCCAATGGCCCCCTCTCAATGGCCTTGTCGACTCACACCCAAATGGCCTCCCTTCGCGCCAACATGTCCTGTGCCCAACTGCCACGATGCCCCCTTTATCGCCCAATGGCCAACAGCCACATAAATACATGTAGACACTCTGTACTAGTACTCAAAAAGACTGGTTAAGACCAGTTTCAACTGGTCTTCAACAAAAGTTTTTTTGGTTGAGACTTCCCATTTTAGCATAGACTGAGACCGCAGTCTCGGTCGCAGTCACAGTTAATTAGCGGTCATGTAACTAAACCTTCAAATCCTCAACATATTCCTAGATAAAATCTGCCAAAAATTGTGATAACATAGACACAGCAAAAACAATTTCAATATTGGATTGTGTACCAATCATTAAATATATACTGGCCACGGTTTGGTCTGGAACTGTGTGAACCCCATTTGAACCTGGGCTGGAGGGGGGGAGAGGCTGAAGCTTGCCAAAGCTTGCTGAAAACCTTCTTGATGTGTGACATGTGACCATTGGTAAAACATGTCTACACAACTTTGGTAATTACTACCACCACCACACTGCAGGGCCTTTGCAACTCACCTTGTTGCATCCCGTCCTCAAATATAGAGTTTGTGACAGCATCCCACTATGAGATTTTTGAGGTTGTTTCCGAGACGGGCAATCACACCAGTATCGACGAAGGCGGATGGCTCTCACAAAGTGCATGTACATATTGAGTTCTTCGCGAATGCTATTATACTGACCTTCACACCACCGCCAGACAGCTAACAACCCTCTTCACCAACAACTACATATTCACCTTCTGTGTTAAGTAGGTGAAACATCGGAGAGCTTTGTCAGAGTCCATTGGAGGTCGGACGTAGGACTGAGACCGGAGCGGAACTCCAGAAATGCAGAGGAACAACGAAGGGGAGGGACATGGCTTCAATGTATGTGTTGCGCCGCCGTTTGTTGGATAAGGTGTCCCAATTTCAGGAGGTCAGAGGAGAGGTCAGAGGTGCAGAGGTCCTCAGAGAGTTCTCAGTGAGGGACACGCTGACGTGGAAGTGGTTGGACAACGTCGGAGTTGTGACTCAGACACAGTACTGAGCTCGTTGAAGGGTAACGATGGAGGAAGAGCAGAAGATGATGATGTCGTCCGCGTATTGTACCACAGCGAGGTATCTCTGGCATGAACTGAGAGTAGAGGAGTGAACTTGGTTGATATTTGAACTGAGGAACTACAGGTATGGTATGAGCTTAAATATCTAAATGTGATTACTTTACAGAGATGGTCGGAGTAGGTCCGGAGTTGTGGCGTAAGTTGCCAGCAACTGTATTGAACATTGGAGATGTCGGTCAACGGACCATGCAGAAAAGGCAATGCATAAGTAAACAGGAATATGGATATGAAATGCATAAAGGCATGGAGTTATGAATATGAAATGCAAGATGGCAACATGCAGAGATGCAGAGGTAACAGATGTCCAGAATATCGGAATTGATCAGAATTTATCGGAATTGATCGGAGATGATCGGAGGTTGTTGGAACCAGAATGGTATATAACATTCTGCAGACTTGTTTACAATGATGACAACCATTGTCAATGAAACACCAACAACTGTATGTCACCCTCACCCCATCTCCCAACCACACCCACAATCTCTCTACACAGATAACCTCTGAAATCCCAACCACCCTCTCCGCCTCGAGCCCCTCTCAATTCCACAACACTGGCATGTGCACCACCCTCATTGCTGGCACCACTATGTATTGCTGGCATCTTCCTGCATGCGATCTCATGGACCGAATGAGATCACTGGCCTTGGCATTGCCAGCCTCCCACTGCCAGCCTATAATGCCACATTGGACATGTCATACATGTGTCATACGTCGATTCAGCCGGCGCTGATGATGAGAATGTGCGGGTCACAGACCGCCCTTGTACAGAATCAATGACGAGAGATCCAAGGCTCAAAGTTCTTGTTGGGAATGGTGGGGCATACTTCCTGAACCCTTTTTTTTTAATATATACTATTTTTCGTGTTTTTCCCCTCTTGAACTGGGTTCGAACCTGAACCGGACCTCTTGAACCTGAACCTGAGGTCCAGGTTCGTATTCACCAACTCCCTTGAACCGGACCCAAGGTCCAGGTTCAAGCAAAAAGTGGTCAAACCCAAACCAGACCGGACCGTGGCCAGTATAGCATTGGATATGGTAGATCCTATGATCTGCTGAAATTGTGATCAAAGTGCAGCAGTGCCAGTGCCAGCATTTGCTGTCGGCTTGTGTCCAGTAGGTACTAGAGGAGTCTTGGCAATTGTTGCATTTGTCATGCCAAATCTCTCTGCTACTTTCTGTAAATAGGCACATTGATCAATCAATGATCATATTCTTGGTACATGTGTGATGCACATTTTCAGGAATTCAGTGGGTTCACCAAGATCATGAGATTCCCAAATAGCCATGAATTCAGCTCTTTTAACAGTTGTAAGCTTAGTGTCTGGTCCCATAAACATTGCATTATTAACATAGATCAATGCTAGTACAATGGTTTCATTCATTTGGGGAATAGAAAACAAAGATTGACCCTTCAGAAGCCTAGTTTCTTCATGGAATTTTTCATGGCATGCCACATCATGCTCCAAATTATTGATTTATTTTCGTCAGGATATTCACAAAATAGTAGAAATGGCTGTGCAAGACTTTGGTGAGACTTCAAGATAGACTCAGATGGGTATACTTTTTGCTCAGCTTGGTAGCACAAACAGGCGAGGGAACTTGATCTGAGCCAGAGAAGGGGTCCTATTCTTTGATGCTGGATCTGAGTTATGCATTTTGTGGTGCTCAGGAGAAGGCAAAGACGAAGGTGTCAGTAAACCTGTGTTCTGTGTAAGGCTTGGTGATTGCAGAATCAGCAGTGTTATTCCTGGAATAATGTTTAGCTAAGACATGAATGAAGGAAATGAACTCTCCTCACCCTTTCTTTCTTCATTACTCAAGGATGCTCTTCCTTCAATTGCTCAATGGATGAAGACGTGACATTCCGGGAGCACGACACTACTGAGGTTGAGATCAGAATCCTTTTCGCCAGTCTTGCAAACCAGTGGATCAAGAGAAACAGCACCCTTCTTCCTCCCTGCTGCTGCCACAGACAGCTCATCCCATGTCAGACTATGAGCCATGTCTCCCATGATGATGCATGAATGCTCCTCTCTGACGTCTTTCAAGTCAACCACTATCGCTACCTGATGAATAAAGTTCGCAAAAACAGATGACGACCATTGATCCTCTGCAGCCTTTCCTTTATAGTTGTGGAATGGGAAGAATCCTCGCTGTTTGGCATGGCGCACTGCGGGGTCCTCTGACCAGAACACCATCACTTCTGTCTCCACTACTGGCGCTGCCGTGCAGTGGCTGAATCCAAACAAGGCAGTAGGCAGAAGATCCAAATGGAAGCTCCATTTCTGGAGGTGTTCAGATTTGAATGTGGCATTATTGTGGGTATAACTCCACAGTATATTTCCCAATTCTTTCCCATCTCTAGAAGTCATCTCTAGAAGAGCAGAATGATGTATCAAAACACCCTGTAAATCGTGATAAACAGTGCAGTGTTATGCTTAACAAACCGTTCCAAGGTTCGGGCAGAGTATGCAGGAAAGTGGAAAGGCAAAGAGCAAAGTGATTGCTAAATCTAAGGAATCTACTATAGTACAAGAGGTTTATATAGGTACTGACTATAGGCGGTAGCGGATGAGTCAGTACGGCGGAAGGCAGTGCGCATGAGTAAGGCGACTGCGGAAGGCTATGTACAGTGAGTAAGCTGACTGCGGAAAGCGAGTCAGCGCGGGAACGAAGTATACTAAAGGGGATGACGAAGTAAGGTAGTGAGTCAGACTGGGAACCGAAGGTTGCGAAAGTAGATATTAGACATAGTGAGTTCGTAAGAGGGTGCCGCGTCAGGCCGATAAGTAAAAGATATGACGTGGTCCTCATACCGTAGAGTCCGTAACACTGTCCAAGAGGTTTTCAACATCATACTCCAATTCTTCTCCGACTACCGTCGGAGGTGGAGGAGAGCGGACTTGGTGTCAGAAAGGGTCGTCGGGAACTAGTGAAAGTTTGATGACATGGAATACTGGGTGAACGTGGGACATGGAAGGGGGAAGGCGAAGTTCGTAGGCATGTGTTCCGACAGGTCAGACCACTGGGAAAGGGCCTATGTATCGATGTGCAAGTTTTTTTGTGGGTCGGGTGGTTTTGAGGTCTGATGAGTCTAAAAAAACCTTGTCCCCCAGGCAGAATGTTGGAGTGGTGCTCCAATGCTGGTTGTAGTATCACGCCATGTCGTCTTTTGCCTTTGTCAGTGCTGCGTGAGCCTCCTCTAGAGCGGACTTCATCTGCTGGCTGAAATCCGCTACCGCCTCGATCTCTGTCTGCTTCTCGCAAGGTTCGAATCCCATGCGCAGATGGCAGCCGGTGTCCATGTAGAATGGAGTTTGACGTGTCGATGCATGAACATGGTTGTTGTATGCAAATTCAGCCATCGGAAGCCATTCATCCCAATCATCTTGACATTCATTGACGAATAGGTGAAGGTATTGTTCCAATCCTTGATTGACCCGCTCTGTCTGTCCGTCCAACTGTGGATGGTAGGCTGTTGAGGCAGCAACCTTAATGTTAAGCAGCCTGTATAGTTCGCGTGTGAACTTGGCAACAAACTGTGGTCCTCGGTCGGAGACAATGGCCTCCGGTAGTCCATGGAGTTTCCAGACATTTTGAACATAGGAGCGTGTAGTCCCGAGTGCGGAGATGTCGGAGTGCATCGGGATGAAGTGTCCCCGCTTCCCTACTGAGTCCACTATGACCATGATAGTGTCGTAGCCGTGGGCTTCTGGTAGTTCAGTAATGAAGTCAACACTGGTTACTTGCCATCACTCTGTGGGGACCGGTAGCGGATTGAGCTCTCCGGAGGGCGGAGTGCGTCGGACCTTGGTGCAGAGGCATGGGTCGCATGTCTTGCAATATTGACCTATTAAACGAGACATGTGTGGCCACCAGTAATTGTGCAACACCAGTTCCAAGGTTTTCCACCGTCCAGGATGTCTGGCCACCGGAGTGTCATGGTGTTGTGTGAGGATCTGATGATGCAGTTGGGGATTGTTAGGAACATAGATACGATCCCTGAAGTAGAGAAAACCTTCCGCTTGCCTCCACTCCGCACTATGGACGGACCCCGCTCCGACGGTCAGAAGGGATTTGACAACCTCCACCACACTATCCTCCAGTAACCCCTCTCGGATTCCCTGTTGGACCTGGCAGAGGACGTCGTGTTCTTCCCCTTGAACAGTTACCCCATGCATTCCTCGCACTGCAAACAATTCTGGTCAAAGAAGGATGATGTTTTTGTTGTTCCACAATCCATCTCTGTGGTCCGCTTGTTGGGACAAAGCGTCGGACTTGCCCATTGACTTGCCAGGTTGATGGTGCATTTTGAAATTGAAACGAGCAAGGTATAAGGACCATCTAGCCTGTCGTTGATTTAGTTTTTGAGCTGTCATGAAATACTCAAGATTTTTGTGGTCCGTCCAAATCTCCACTGTCTTCTCCGCTCCTTCAAGGAAGTGCCTCCACTCCTCCAATGTGCAGACCACCGCCAACATCTCCTTGTTGTAGATCTTGTAGTTGTGTTCCACCGGACTCAGGCTTTTGGAATAGAATGCGACAGGGTGCCACTTACCGTCCTCTGTTGGTTGGGACATTACTGCTCCGGTTGCAAAGTCTGAGCTATCCGCTTCTATCCGCCACTCCTTTCCATGATCAGCTAAGACCAGGATCGGAGCGGATGTAATCCTCCGCTTCAACTCCGCAAATGCAGACACTTCTCCCTCCCTCCAAGACCAGAGGTGCCCTTTCTTTGTGAGCTCGAAAAGAGGGTGCGCAATGTCCAAAAACCCTTCAATAAAACGGCGATAGAAGTTAGTGAATCCCAGAAAGGACTGTACTTCTCGGACATTTGTTGGAGCAGGCCACTCCGCGACCCCCGCTACCTTCACCGGATCCATCTCTACGTGTCCTTGTTCAATAATAAGGCCTAGGTATTCAATGCGCGTTTGTTCAAACTCACATTTCTCTGGTTTTAGATAGAGTTTGTGTTCGCGAAGTCATTCCAGTATGATCCATGTGACTCTCCGATGCTCCGCAAGGGTCTCCGTGAAGATGAGTATATCGTCAAGGTAAACACAGACTACACCTTCAGTGATAAGGTCCTGAAAGATCTCGTTCATCATAGTCTGGAATGTGGATGGACTATTAGTGAGGCCGAAGAACATCACCAATAGTTCATAGAGTCTGCGATTGGTCTGAAAAGCAGCCTTCCACTCGTCTCCGGGTTTTATCCGCACATTGTTGTAGCCCTAGTGGATGTCGAGCTTGGTGAAGTATTGAGCGCGTTGAAGCTTATTGATCAGTTCAGATATGAGTGGAAGCGGATACTTGTTTTTGGTAGTTTTGGAATTGAGTGACCGGTAGTCTTGTACAAGACGAAGGGAGCCATCCTTCTTCTTGATGTAGAATACCGGAGATGCCATCAGAGACTTGGAAGGGCGGATCTGACCAGTTGCAAGGTTTTCCTCCAATAACACGTTGAGTTCCTTCTGTTCGTTCGGAGCAAGCGGATATACCTTACAACCTGCTGGAGAGGCGTCCGGAACAAGTTCAATGGCGTGGTCCCAAGTCCGCTCTTCCGGTAAGGTGTCGAAAGAGGTCTTTGAGAATACGTCTTCGAAGTCAAACAAGTGGTCCGGTACAGAGTCGCGGAAAGATTTAGGTTTTTGGTTACTGAGGAAGGCCTCTGATAGACGTTGCGAGATATTGGATGAAGCGCGGATGAACTCTGCCTCCGCGGGTACTGTTCCAACAAAAAGGCAATCTCCCTCCTCAAACTCATCCTCTTCCTCATCGTCTTCCGTTAACTCCTCCGCTTCCTCTCCTTCTGTGACATCCTCCACCCATGGGCCATGTGGAGCCTCCTCCTCTAGACCGGACGTCGGAGCGGAACCCATCCAACAGGCTCGGATGCGGACTTGTTCAAACTTCTGCTCCTTCCGCTCTTGGGCTGCCTCCTGGTGGCATGTCCGGCATCGTGCAGGACACCGGCTCATCTTCACTTCCCCTGACGTCCAATCTACCTCAGGGTTGTGTTCTTTGAGCCAAGTGAAGCCTAACATGATTTCTTGTTTTCCCAAACTTGTGACTGCAAGCTGGGTCCGTTCTGAGTGGTCCCGATAGCGGAGCACTACATCCAACACCTCTGTTATTGCTCCGGCCTCGTTTGGAGTTCCATTGATGTTGTATACCGGAATTGTGTGTTGTAGTTTTCGAGTAGAGAGTCGATGTTTCTCAACCAGAGTGCGTTCAATAAATGACCCTGTTGCCCCGCTGTCAAGTAAGGCCTTTTGTAATAGTGTGTCTTTGATGTCGGTAGTTTCAAGAACTATGTCTAGTTCAATAGAATTGTCGGAGTGAGCAGAGGCCAGGACATATTGTTTTGGAAGCCAATACTCCCATTTAGAGAGGCGAAGGCGGATGGGATTTGCGGAGTTGGGTGCGACTATGGGATCGTTTGCAGGCTTAGAGATGGAGGGTATAGGATCATATTGTTCCATAAATAAGGCAGCATAACGATTTTTAGCAGACAACAAGGGCGCACTGTTCACTCGCTGTGGGGAGGAAAATCCTCCTGTCCTTCCTCCGACTCCGCAGACTCCGTGGGCAGAACAGAGTTGCCTTCCGCTGCATCCTTGACCATGAGTTGTTCCATAACAAACTTGTCCTGCTCCTCCGTTGTCATGAAGCGAATGTCAAAGCGAAGGGGGCATTCACGACTAAAGTGACCCGTTTTGTTACATCTGAAGCATGCATTGGCATTCTTGCCTTTGACAAGTGAAGTATCAATATCCATTGCATTAGGGTCCCTTGTTGGCGGAGCGGATGCGGATGCGGATGTGAGCGGAGCTGTACGCGGAGTGAATGGAATGTAGGGGTGAGGGAATACTGAGGTGCCAGGTACTCTTGGTCCAACAATATTGCAGAAGGTGGAGGTGCAGGTCGGAGCAGTGGCTTTGAAGGCTTTGTTGGCAATCCTATTGTCGTCATTGACTCATGCTGCAGAGTACCACTCATCGGGGTTGTCATCCGCAGGTCGTCTGTGGGTCACGGTGGCAATGTCATTCTGAATGTCGGAACGGAGACCATGGCAGAATTTGAGTATGATGTTGGTATCCTCCTGATAGCCCGCTTTGTCAATGTAGTCTTTGAACTCATCAATATAGGTCTCAACATCCCATTGACCTTGATAATAGGATTCTCCTTCGAGGATCAGTCTCGCATCCTGTTCCTCATTCTTCGGAGTGAACTCCGCTGTAAAGACTGCACGGAAGTCCACCCAAGTCCAATAAGGCGGAGCACCGGTCCTCTGCTCCTGTCGGATAATGCGATCCACAAAGCGTGCTGCGCGTCCACTCTTCATGAAAGATAAGGCCCAATAAATTTCAGCGTGGTCATCTAGAAAGGTCCAGCCATTTGTGTGTGATCCATCGAAGTCCAACGGATTGGCAGGTTTTGCTCGACGCATGCCCGGATTGGCCGGAGCGAGCGGAGTGGGTATAATAGCAGGTGCAGGAGCAGGTGGGATAGGTGGCGGAGCTGGGGCAGGAATTGCGTTGAAGGCAAGGAGGAGTTGGTCAAGTTGAGTCGAGATATCAGCAAGAGTTTGACATTGTTCCTGGAACTCGTGCTCGAGCTGTTCAAGGCAATTGGGGTCATCCATTACTATGCGCGGAGCAGAATCACCAGTTACAGAGAGGTAATTAGAAGAACTGGGAGGGGTGTGAGATGTATCGGAGTCAGACGTGGACAAAGCTGCTCCGAAGCGCGGAATCGTGACAACGATGCAATCGGACCCGGTCCAATTAGAAGAGAACTTTCTACTGTAAGGACAACCTTACGATCCAAGACTCGAACTCAGATACTTGCAAGGGAGATCCAAAGTTTAGATTGAGCAGTCTGATAAGTAATACAACACACACCTTGCAAGGGAGATCCGAAGAGAAAGTTCTAAGGATTCCCCTGCAAGCTAGCGAGATAAATAGTAAAATGAGATATGAAATAAGAGATAAAATGAGACGCATGAATGATGAGCAATGATCAGGAGTAGCAATGAAGGATGAATGGAAACAAGATGAATGATAGTACCTGCGATCTGATGTGCAGAGTAGCGGATGGGGGTGGAGTCGTCGGATGTGGAGAGGCGGATAAGATGTCAGAGACAGCGGATACAATCGGAGGACATTGGAGATGGTGGAATAGAAAGGGAAGGAAGAAAGGAAAGGAAAAGTGAAAAGTGAAAGTGGTTGCCCTTACAGGTTCACTGTCGTCATAATAAATATGAGCAGAAATACTCCATGAGCAGGACTTGAACATGAGATCTCCTGATGATGGCTCTGCTGGGAATCAAACTCAGGCTCACTTGAATCTCAACCAAGGGTGTTAACCACTACACCACAGGGCCTTGGTTCTATCATGTTGGTTTCTCCAACACTCCCAATGCCGCTCCACATGCCCAATAGTGTCAACTCGCACCTCATGGCCCCTCCTCTGCCCAACGGCCTCCATTCATGCCCAACATCCTCCACTCACGCCCAACAGCATCCACCCATGCCCAATGCCCCCTATTGCGCCAAACAGCCTCCACTCATGCCCAAAGCCGCCGAATCATGCCCAACAGCACCAACTCATGCCCAATGTGTCGAACAGCCTCTGTTCACACATCGGGACTGGACCAATGTACATCTCAAAAACATTGTAAACAAATAACAATCTAATATAGAATTTATTTGCTGACCACATTGTGGGAACACAAGTAAAATCCATTTTTAATAATTATTTAATGTGCTCTGCATGTTTCCACTGAGCAAATGCAAAAGAAAATGCAAAATGTGATTGTGATGTGGCCCCGATATTTTCTTTTCTCAAATGGAGATCCCATTCAAAAATCAAACCACTTGTTTATCCTTTATGAGAACTGAGTTTGATCCCAGCTTACATAGCAGGAACATGCTGAACAAATTATTCATTTGATCCCTATGTTTTTCCCTCATGCACAAAATTTCCATTGACAAAAAACATTTTAAAAGAAATCACAGTGAAGTCATCATGAGATTGGCAATCACACCATTTGTATATTTTTAACCTTCTTCTTTGTTTGAGGAACAGCATCGTCTCACGCCCAACACGCATTTTTAGATTATTAGTGTATTACCATAGTTACAACCAGTCTAGACCAGTTTGGACCAGTCTGGTCCAAGCAAAATGACATGCCGAGACCAGTTCCCCCCGGTTCGGTCTCAGTCTATCATATTTCTGAGTGATTGAAAGACCAGTCTGGTCTTGGTCCACCCGTTTTTGGGGCAAAAAACCGAACCAAACTGAATTCTCAAACACTATTGTTGGAGCCAGAATGGTATATAACAGACTCACTTCCCTCATTTCAGTGGACATCTTGTTTTTTGGATGTGACTATTTGAAGCACCAGAACACAAGTTTATTCTCCAGTGGTCATGGCTTGACCACTCTGCTTTGTTATGGGGCGAATAATCTTGTCATTAGACTTAGAGCACAATTTTGTGCTCTTGTCATCAGTCAACACATATTGTCAACTTTTGCTATTCTTGTGACATTTGCCGTCTCTTCTTCTCTACTGTGACAGAGTCTTCTGTACTCTGTCTCTCTTTCTCATCTTCTCTTTGATGGTGAATATTTTGCCGTCGATTATCATTCTCACCTGGGTTATGTTGACCCAAATGTTTGCATTTATTTCAATGATCTTGCTGTCATAGATAACAAACCTGTTGTTTATTACTTGCAGTCTGATGTGATTTATTTGACCCATCATTGCTGGGCAATGAGATCTTTTCATCTCAAGGGTTATTAGAACCCTCTCAGCTATGATTTTTGTATGGGCAACAATTTTGTCACCACAGTTTTTGTGAACTTTGAAAGTTCAGAGAACTTCCTGCCCATTTTGGGCTCTCGCCATGTATTCGCAGTTGACGGCGTCTTTCAGACCACAAATGTGGTGCCAATTCTTCTGATGAGGGTAAAAGTACCCTCAGAACTCTTGTTTCCATTGTTGGTGGTCATGTTCTATGGGTTGGTGGGGATTTAGCAACCCATTCCAACCGCCACGAAGGCAGTTGATCTGCCTTTGATAAAGGCCTTTGAATTTCAAGACTTTCTTTTGAAGTTGATGGAACATGTGTTCTGTCGAGACTACCTTCGTCTGTTTTGCATATGAGACTCATGGAGTCTTTACTCCATATTTCAAGACAACTGTTGTTGTCTTCCTTCACCATTTTCAATTTGGCAATGATTTCCAGAGTCTCTTCATTGACTCTGGAGGAGGTTATTTTAACCTCTGTTTCTTGATTCATATTAATGGAAATGTTTCTGTTCTCTTCTTTAGACTCTTCAAGAGAGTTGGTGTTGAAGTTCCACCTGGGCGCTAGCCACAGGTGTACTGAGCAACATAGCTACAGTGGAAGTACTCTATGATACCACTATGGTCACTTACATGGTTTGGAGGGGGTAAGGCTAGTGAGAGCGGTTGAGGCTGGTGAGAGCGATGGAGCTGGTTAAGAGTCAAGAGACAACTTGTTGATATTGACAGTTTCCTGGTCTTATATACCGTACTACTGTTTGTACCAACCAAACAAGTATGTAATGAAGATATGTAAAGGTCACGTGATGTAATCTAATCTAATCTAATCTACGTGATGGGAAAAGTTTCAACAGTTGGAAGACTTAGAAGTCCTCCATTCTAGTCCATCCACTAGGTCTTGTGGACTTATTGAACTTTCAATTGAAGACTTAATAGTCTTCAGTTCTTCACAATCCACTTTGGAGTGGTGGTCAACACCATCTCCATGGTTTGGATGAGGCTGATGAGGCTCATAAGCCTCCTGGTTCCTTTTGGCAACAATATCTTGATGTTGCATCATTTCTATCTCTGAGGACTTTAATGTCTTCATGTCTCCATTCTGTCAAATGGAGTGATGTTCTTCATCACCTCTCAGAATGCTGAGAGGTTCAGATGGCTCGCATTGAGCCATTTCTCCATGTGAGACATGAGAAGCATGTCACAAATATTCCATATATACAATTGAAGGTTCTTCATGAACCTTCAGAATGTTCTTGTTAATTCTTGAAGACTTCAAAGCCTTCAGTTCTGATCCTCTGACTATTTGTCATGGATTTCTTGAACTTTTTGTTGAAGACTCAATAGTCTTCAGTTGTCGATAATCCACCTTAGAGTGGTCAATCAAACCACATTTATGCTTCTGATGAGGCTCACTAGTCTCATTTCTGTTTTCCACAACAATTCTTTCATGTCGTGTAGTCTCTCCATTTGAAGGCATAACTGTCTTCATATCTCCGTTCTGTTGAACAGAGTGATATTCTAAGTCACCTCTTCAACTGTTGAGAGGTTCAGATGGCTCGCGATAAGCCATTTCTTCATGCACAACATGATAAATGTGTTTCAAACTTTCCGCATGGATATTAAAAGGTTCTTCATGTGCCTTCGGGATGTTTGCATTCATTTTGGAAGACTTTGCAGCCTTCCTCTTCATCTTAAAGACATGCTCAACATGTTGGACCACTTCTCCATAGAGGCAAGTCCTTGTAATATGCTACAGGTTTACGAGCCTCTATAGGTGCATATGGCTTTGTGCACCTGTCCAACTCCATATTGAGTTCACAGACAAATGACCACTTGAAGTGGTCAAGCATCAGCAATCTGGGGGTCTGTTCTGAAGCAGTTGAGACCAGTCTATAACATCCTGTAGCACCATAGCATCATAGCAAAGGTTCTCTTGTTTAGAGCGCCCACTGTGAGGTATGGAGCATTCCATAGCATTCCAGAGCACTATGGAGCCTTCAGGAGGCTGCTGTAGAATAGATTTATATGCCAGTCTACTCAATTCATTTCATTACACGCAGATAGATAGTCATTATGAAAAATATCATTGAATGTACTACTACATCTTGGTAACAAACTCTCAAGACAAGGACATATTGAAATATGTATTACTGGTACTATTGTTACAACTACTGTTCATCGCCTGGTGTGGTCTTTGTGTGCCCGCAGTCATTTCTCATTGTTTTTTTTTTCCATTGCTTATCATCACCATCATTGCCACCGCCCTGATATGGTGGGGACATGGGACTGGGGAGGGGGTAGACTGACCATGGTTGTGTTTGGTTCAGCTTCGAATGGCAGTTCAGTGACATGAAGAAGAAATTTCAAGTAATTGTTGCAATATGAAAAAATGTTAAAAAATGGCCCTTGGGCACATGGGGAGGCCGTAGGGGACAAGATATGGCCATTGGATGCGAGAGAAGACTGTTGGTGACAAGACCCCTGTTGAACATGAGAGAAGGGCATTGGGGGTGAGAAACAGCCACAGGGCATGAGGAGGCCATAGGGGATAAGAGGGAGCTGTTGGAGATGAGAGACAGCCATTGTTGAGGCGACGCTAAGTCAAATGACGTCGCGAGCCCAAACTTAAGAACGAAGTGGAAGATGTGAAGTGAACTGAATTGCCCAGAGACCCAGCGGGAATCTCAAGAGAACAAGCTATCGAATACAAGTGAAAGTACTCTACTTATATATGTAAATTCCATGAGGCTGCGTTGTGGCAGCGTCATGCTGCGTGATAATAATAAGATGTCCTCATGTGCGATATGATGTAGATAAGATAAGATCGAGATAAGATAAGATAAAGTGAAAAGTGAAAATACGATCATAACATTACCCCCTTTCTAGATCTCGACTTCTAGGCGAGATATGATGTCGTCCGGGGTGTTCGTGAAATTTTCATATGGTTTAAATTCCAATCCTTCAAAGATGTTTGCGCGTAAGCGCCGAGGTGCATTCGGGTTTAATTTAAAGAAGTCCTCCACCGCTTCCTTGGCATGTTCTAGGTGATCCTCGGGTTCCCACGTGTTGTGGTCCTGAGTCAGACCCTCCCATTGCACTAAATATTCCAGCTTTCCTCTCTTCAACCTTGAGTCAATAACTTTTGCGACATCGTACTCCTCTTCGCCATTGATAACTATCGGGTTTGGTGCCTGCACCCTTTGTGACATAAATAGTGGTTCCTTAAATAATCGGACTCGTGATACATTGATGACTGGGTGGATTTTCCAGGTTTTCGGTAATTTAAGTTCTACGGCGTGTGACGAAATGATTTTGGTTATGGTATAGGGTCCAATCCATCGTTCGGCAAGTTTCTTTAAGGGTCGGTTCAACTTCAGGTCTTTAGTCGATAACCAAACTTTGTCGCCAACTTTGTAAACTGGTGCATCACCCCGTTTCAGGTTCGCATACCGTTCCATCTCTTCTCGTGCTTTTACTAGCGCCGCTTCCGCCTCCTCGTGAATCTTCTTCATTCGCTCTGCGAATTCTTTTGCCGGTTCTGACTTTTCTGCCCTCCGAGGTTCTACGCCCATCCTAGGGTTAAACCCATAATTTACATAGAACGGCGAGAACTGAGTTGCCGTGTGAATTTTATTATTATAGGCGAACTCCGCGGTTGCCATCCAGTCGGGCCAATCTGTTTGCCGATGGGAAATAAATGATCTTAGATATTGTTCCAATTCCTGGTTGATGCGTTCCGTCTGTCCGTCTGTTTGCGGATGATACGCCGTTGATAATTTAGTTGTGATCCCCAATATTTTATTTAGTTCCTTCATAAATATTGCCGCAAATTGTGGTCCTCGATCTGACGTTAACGATTCTGGCAGTCCATGAAGTTTCCAGACTTCGTCCCGATATAGTTTAGCTAATCCTTCTGCTGAGACTTCATCGCGTGTTTTGATAAAGTGTGATTGCTTTGTTGATCTGCAAGCCACGACTAATACTGCGTTGTACCCCTGAGCTTCTGGGAGTCCTACAATAAAATCTGCTGTAACATGTTTCCATGGTCCTGCATGTTCCGTGTTTGCTTTTAATTTACCGGCTAGCGGTTGAGGCACGTTTTTTGATCGTTGACATCTGTCGCAGCCCTCGACGTATGCTTTGACCATGTTTGTAATACTAGGCCACCAATAATTACGTGTAACCAATTCCAGGGTCTTCCACTGCCCTGGGTGTCCTGCAACTGGGTTGTCGTGGTGTAATTTAATTATTTCCTCCCTGAGTTCCTGACTTTTCGGAACATAAACCTTTCCTCTATGTAACCAGAGTCCCTGCTCTTCATGCCATTCATCTGTGCGCAATGTTTTGGTATTTGTTTTCTTTAACTCTTCCACTGCTTTCAACACTTGTTCGTCAAACTCCTTGGCATCCCTGATGCGTTTTAATAATTTACTTTCTTCTCCATCAATAAGTATGTGACCTCGATCCATTGCTCGCAAGTGGAAGTATTCCGGTTTTAATAATGTTACGTCTTCGTTGTCATTTTCCACCCCCTTTCTATGATCGACCCTTCTCGAAAGAGCGTCCGCCTTTCCCATTGAGGTGCCAGCTTTGTGTATTAATTTAAAGTTGAAGCGTGTTAGATACAACGCCCAGCGTGCTTGTCTGCGATTAAGCTTTCGTCCCTGCATGAAGTACTCGAGGTTTTTATGATCGGTCCAGATCTCGACCTCATGTTTGGCTCCTTCAAGGTGGTGTCTCCATGCTTCCAGCGCTCGAATTATGCCCAGCATTTCTTTATCGTGTACGTCATAATTTCGTTCCACATCATTTAATCCTTTAGATAGAAAGGCACATGGCCTCCATTTCTCATCCTCGCATTCCATAGATAGAATTGCTCCTGTAGCAAAGTCCGATGCGTCTGATTCTACTCTCAACTTCCGATCCGGATCGGGAGATACTAATATAGGTGCCTCCGTAAATAATTTTTTTAGCATATCAAATGCTTCCTCCTGTTCCTCTTTCCAATTCCAGATTGTTTCTTTCCTTGTTAATTTATGTAGTGGCCCTGCCACTTTAGAGAAGTCCTTGACAAATCTTCGATAGAAATTGGCCAATCCTAGAAACGACTGGACTTCTTTGACTTTTGTTGGTTTCGGCCATTGTTTGATGGCGTCTACTTTTGAAGGATCCATTCGAATTCCGTCTTTCCCAATAATTAACCCTAAGAACTCTATTTCGTCTCGGTCAAAGAAACATTTTCCTGGTTTTAAGAATAAGTCGTTTTCTCGTAATCTTTTTAGAATTTCCTCCACGATTTCACTGTGTCCTTTTTCTCCTTCAGTTGCTACCAATATATCATCGATATAGATAACTACGTCTCCTTGATCAATCAAGTCTCTAAATATGTCGTTCATCATAGTTTGAAACGTGCTTGGGGAATTATTTAGTCCGAAGAACATGACTGTTGGTTCGAAAGCTCCATCTGGGGTTGTGAATGCCGCCTTCCACTCGTCTCCTTCTTTGATGCGTACATTGTTATACCCCCATCTGAGGTCCATTTTGGTAAACCTTTTCTTTCCTTTTAATTTATCGATCAATTCCGGAATTAACGGGAGTGGATAATTATTGCGAACGGTCCAGCTGTTAATGTGTCGGTAATCCTGTACCATTCGTTTCTTTCCGTCTTTTTTGGGTATAAAGAATACTGGCGAAGTTTGTGGTGACTTGGTAGGTCGAATATATCCTTTGCGTAATTGATCGTTTACAAATTCGGATACTTCTTTCCTTTCATCCGGTGACAGGGGATAGACTTTGGCCTTCTTTGGTACAAAATCCGGTTTTAAGTCTATAGCGTGGTCCCATGGTTTCCTGACTGGTAATCTCTCCGATGCTTTCTTTTCAAAGACTGATAGATATTTGTGATATTTCCGGGGGACAACCTGTTCTGCCGGTACTTCATCTGAGGGTTCTCCTTTAGCTGCCCTGAGCGTGTGGATTACTTCCTCCTCCATTTCTTCCTCATTTCCTTCTACTACTTCTTCCATTCTTCCGCCCCATCTGGTTCTTGCAGTTTTATTTAAATAACGTGTTCGACGCATGCCACATTCTTCTGGACATCTTGATAGTTTAATTTCCGCCTTTTCCCAATCGATTTCTGGATTATGGCGTTTCAGCCAGGTATGTCCAACAATAATTTTAGCTTTCCCTAGGTTGCATGCCTCAAACACGGCTATCTCCACATGTCCTTTATACCGCATAGCCATGACTGCTTCATGCGTGATCGAACCTCCTTGGTTAAGCGTGCCATCAACGTTGTAGACCCGAATGGGGAAAGGTAGTTCCCTTAATTTAATGTTGTTCCTTTTGGCGAAGTCCAGATCTATGAACATCCCTGTCGCCCCTGAGTCTAATAATGCTTCAACATCAAATGTGCGTTTGTCCTGCAACGTTTCCAGCGTGATTTTCATCATAAGCTCCTTTTCCAAAGAAGCGGATCGAATAAAAGATGGTTCCCCCATAGAGTCCGTTTGCCTAGTTAAGTTATCTGATTCTTTGCAACAGGGAATTAAGCATTCATCCGTAGAGGACGAACCAAGCCTCGTTTCTGAGGGCTCCCCAATGATATAGTTTACAAGTGTATCTAAGTCCGATTCATCTTTTTTTGGTTTTTCTTTCCTACTAGGTTTATCTAATAGTATTTTATTGTACGTAACTGCAGCATCCGTAAGTTTCTGAAACCAAGATTTTACAATGTCCTTATGTACGTAAGAGTCTATAGGCAAACATTCATATCGATTTGTCAGAGCCAGCGGGGGATTTACTGGTTGACGTTCACAAAACCCTGCTGCCCAGCAGCTTGTCCATTGTTCTGACCATTGGGATTCGGCGCAGGCGCGCCAATCACACCCCTTGGTCCATTTGCGGCTTGTCGTGCTTGACGCCTTGCCGTGATTTGTCGTAAGATTTCTTCTTCCTCATGTTCGTCGATTTGTTCAATCACAGCCGCTCGCACCTTGCGTTGTGGCCGTCTGCATTCCCGGGCGAAATGCCCCTGTCCTCCGCAATTGTAACAATTACCAGGCGCTCGGCGCTGGTTTCTATCGACCTCCATAGCATTGGGATCTCGGCGTCCCTGACCTTGCTGTCCGTTTTGCTGCGGGGCTCGGTACCCCCCGTACTGTTGTTGTCCGAATGGTCGCTGCTGATTCTGCTGGTTTGCGGGCCGATTGCCCCAACCGGTTCTCTGCTGTCCAAAATTGTTGCCGGTCCTCATGCCCGGTCTTGCCGCATAAGTTTCCTCTGCTCTTCCGATTGCTAAAATTTCCTCACACGTGTCTTGCACGGTGGTCTGTCGTCTTCCCTGCTGAAACATTTGTTGTATGATCGAATCCTTGGTGTTCCTTTCTAGCAGAGATATCCCGTGCATTTCCTCAATTTGGCCTTTGATGACCAACGTTCCAAATTGTGTAATAAAATCGTCCACCCGCATGTTTCCTTGTTTAAAGGTTTCGATTTTGGCACGTGCCCATTCTATTTCTGTTGCTGATTGGAATCTTGATGTCACCTCTCTCATTAATTGCTGGAACGTGGGCCATTGTTCTGATTCCATGCACTGCCTCAAGCGTGTTTCCCCATAGGTGCCTGCTGTAGCGCCTTCCAGGCGAGACCATACTGCAATGCAAATTTCTTCCTGTCCTTGGAACAGGTCCCGATTGACCCTGATCCATGCCAGCATCTTTGTCCACCATACTCCGAACATTGCCTTGGCCCCATTGTACTTGCCGGGGTCTGCAGCGATTTCTAGTCGTCTTCCATTGGGACGCGGGGCGGCGGGATTATGAGCGGGAGGAGGGAGAGGGGGATTGGGAAGGGGATTGTCGAACTCGTCGTCGTTGTTGTCGGCCATGTTGTGTGAGCAATAGTGCTTTGTAGCGGGCGCGCGACCCTGTTCTGCTACTTAAGCGAAAAAGAAAACCTAAAAAAGAAAACCCAAAGAACGATCTGTTTACCCAGGCAGCCGAAATGCCCGAATAAAGGAAGATCTGGGAAAAATGAAAACCACGCGGTCAACACCCCTACGCGCGCTGGTTCTGTCGAATCCGGGAAAAGATCGGGGTTTGGAACACCTTTTGAGAACTAAACGTGCGCGACCTTCTTTTCCAAGTCGCCACACGCGCCAGCAGCTTTCCCGAAGGTCAGTTGCGTCGGCCTTTGGTCACCTCGACACGGGACGGGCTCAACGTTTCCCTGTGTGTCTCGAACGGCAACGCTAGTTATAGTGGGTGCACCAAGCGTTTCTCTTCTTGTCCCTGAAGTCCGGGAGGTCCCCCTTAACGCTAGGGTCCGCGTGTAGTGGCGAGGTGTGACTTTTAACGCAAAAGCACGAAACGGCGGGGATAGTGATGGTGATGTGGGAAGTGTGTGTGTTTGGGCGGGCGATGATGATAAGAGCTTGTTCTTCTGTTGAGGCGACGCTAAGTCAAATGACGTCGCGAGCCCAAACTTAAGAACGAAGTGGAAGATGTGAAGTGAACTGAATTGCCCAGAGACCCAGCGGGAATCTCAAGAGAACAAGCTATCGAATACAAGTGAAAGTACTCTACTTATATATGTAAATTCCATGAGGCTGCGTTGTGGCAGCGTCATGCTGCGTGATAATAATAAGATGTCCTCATGTGCGATATGATGTAGATAAGATAAGATCGAGATAAGATAAGATAAAGTGAAAAGTGAAAATACGATCATAACAGCCATTGAGGGCAAGAGGCAGCTGTTGGGCACAAGATGAGGGGGATGGGGGCAAGATGCAGCCACAGGGCATGAGAGGAGGCCATTGGGTATGAGAGAAGGGGGTGGGGGGTGAGAGGTAGCCATAGGGGGCAAGAGGCAGCCATTGGGGGTGAGAGGCAGTCATAGGGGGCAAGAGTCAGCCATTGGGGGCAAGAGGGAGCTGTTGGGGGCAAGAGGGAGCCATTGGACATGAGGAACAACCATTGGGCAGAGAGGAGGCTCATCTGGGGTGTTGTGTTCAGCATTGGCGAGGGGGGAGCATTGGGAGAGAGGGAATAAGGAGGATCAACCCTCGGGTTTTGCCCCCAGTAAAAATTGGATCACATGGGAGTGGTTTTCCTCAGGGCTATTTTAGGTTTGATCTTGCCTAACTTGTTTAAATCAGGCCAAATGGGAAATTTGATTTGATCGACAGTGAGTCCAACTTCAAGGGTTTGAGTCAGAATAACCTGGAAATTTTAGGAAACAAGCACAATGTGATCTGGTTTTCTCAGGTTTTTTCATGGGTGATTCAATCAAAATCTGTCAAACCAGGGGAATTAAGTGGGAACCTGTGGGAATTGATGGTTGAATTTCTGGATTATTCTGATTCAAACCCTATTCAAACCCTCTCAAACCCTTAAAGTTGGACTCTCCATAAGTCAAATCAAATTTTCCATTCAGACTGATTTAAAACAAATTAGGCAAGATCAAACCAAAAATAGCCCTGAGAAAACCCACTCCCACATGACCTGATTTTCACTGGGGTTTGCTGACAACACACAAACAAACATAAGAGCTTGTTAAATTTTTTGACAAGTCCATTGCCGATGTTTGTTTGTGTGGCACACCACAGCAACCACCGAGGATTGAATGTAGATCATTGTTGATCTTCCTTCTCACCTCTCACTGCTTTTCCCTCCCTCTCCCCTCTTTCTCAATGTCTTGCCAACATAGAACATGATCCACCACGCCCAATACTGGCTCAAGACCATGGCCCACCATTAACTCAAGACCATGACCTCAACATTCCCACACCCCACTAGGCCGTCTCTCATGCCCAATGCCCCCTACCAAATAGGGGAGTTCAACCTAGGATTTCAGGTCTGTTTTCGACTCCATTTTCATTCCCGTTTTCGAGTTAAAATAAAAATTTCTGTTTCAAAAACGAGCTGCTCTGATTTCAAGTAATTTCGGCTGGCGTTCGGCAACAAGCTCAGCGGAACTCAAATCTCGTTGATCACATCTTGATCAGATTAAATCCGCACTGTTACAGCATGGATGAGGGTATATCATGCTAGGATCAGCTGAAATGCTGCATTCCAGCATCCACTATCACTGCTTCCCAGTCTACTATAACACCCTCCTCACTGCCATATTTATTCCATGGTTTCTACCCAGAAGCGCAGCCAGAGCACATCGTCGGTTGACAAGCCAACCGCCAAGAAGCCTCGTGGCAACGCGGCGGCTGTGAAGACGCCCAAGGCTGCACCAGACCGTTCTGCAACCAAAAGCAAGAAGGCTGCCACCACCAAGAAGGCTGATGACAACGATGTCAAATCCAAACGGGCTGCGGCGATCGTCAGGTTGCTGTCTTGACTCTTCACCTACTACTCACCTACAATGTTGTGGGCTGACTTCTTGTCAGCTGGTCTGATCCCACCAAATTCTATCTCACCGACAAGCTCCTAACGATCATCAAAGATTCTGACACCATGCGGCAGGGGTTTGGATTCACATGTGCCCCATCAGATGACCAGAACAAGTCCAACTGCAGCCAGGGGAAGAAGATGGCTGAACTCTATGCCGAGGTTGCCAAGAAAGTCTTCAATGGTGTTGAGGGCCCCGATGTGGCGTGAAAGGATGCAACTACTGATGAGCTAGCCTCCTGCGTCAAGAATTGCATCAGCATGTCAGTAACTTTTATCCCTTGTCATGCTGCTGAATCGTGAACCCTCCCTTTATACAGATTGAAAACCCAGTTTCAGAAGCATCGTGAAGACTTGAAGGAGACTGGTCATGGTCTCATCACCGAAGATCGTGAGGCAGAGATACAGGCAGGTTCAGTGATATCTAATGTCTGGGGTATGTCATCTATTGATTGTTGTTATGCTTAACAAACCGTTCCAAGGTTCGGGCAGAGTATGCAGGAAAGTGGAAAGGCGAAGAGCAAAGTGATTGCTAAATCTAAGGAATCTACTATAGTACAAGAGGTTTATATAGGTACTGACTATAGGCGGTAGCGGATGAGTCAGTACTGCGGAAGGCAGTGCGCATGAGTAAGGTGACTGCAGAAGGCTATGTACAGTGAGTAAGCTGACTGCGGAAAGCGAGTCAGCGCGGGAACGAAGTATACTAAAGGGGATGACAAAGTAAGGTAGTGAGTCAGACTGGGAACCGAAGGTTGCGAAAGTAGATATTAGACATAGTGAGTTCGTAAGAGGGCGCCGCGTCGGGCCAATAAGTAAAAGATATGATGTGGTCCTCATACTGTAGAGTCCGTAACATGTTCCCCTCCTCAAGCTCTGTGTCCTCACAGAGTCACTGTCCCCATCCCTCGTTGTTGCCGGGATCGGACCAGTTCGGGCTCTCCTTGAGGCTCCAATCGTATATCAACTCCTCATTGATGGCGACGGCGAGTTCAAGGCCCTTGATGGCCAGCCGAATACATCGATTCTCGATGACGAGGGTGCTGGTGTAGTTCCCAAGAATTTGTTTCTCTTCGGGAGTCGGGGCAACGGGGAGATTGGACAATGAATGAAGTCGGATATTCATCTGGCGATGAAGGAGGTCGGCGAGGGAAGTTTCGAGGGCATGGATTTGGTCTCTCATGGAGAGCGCTTCGTTCATAAGGGCGGCGATGGCGGGGTTGACGTCGGTGGTGGAGGTAACGATGGTGTTTGACATGGCGGTGAGGATGGTGGAGAGATAGAAGTAGAATGGGGTGGTTATATTGGGCAGGGAGAAGACTAGAGCGGGGAACTCGGTGTGTGGTTGACTGATGAGGTCGATGCTGCCATGGGTTTTGAGAACTCATCTTTTATCGTGGACGAGACGGGTTCTGCCGATGGAAATCACGGATCAAATCTTGAGCGTTCTGAACATTAGCTCGAGGCTCCCATGTGTTTTCTTCTGGACCATATCCTTCCCACTGGACGAGGTACTGGATCTTTCCACGGAACTTTTGAGAGTCTAGGATCGTAGACACATGGTACTCTTCTCGTCCTTCGACGATGATCAGATCAGGGGCTGGTTTCTTTTTCTGGATGGCGTACTTCGGAGTTTCATATGGTGACAACAGGGTCTCGTTGAACACAGGGTGAATCATCTTCCAAGTCTTCGTAAGATCAAGAAGGTATGCGCTAACTCCTTTCTTCTCTAGGACTTTGAATGGTCCATGTCGGAGTGCATCAAGTTTCTTTGAGGGGCGATCGGTCCTGATGTTAGTCCCTTCCGTCCACACCTTGTCTCCAATGCGGTAGTTCCGAGACGGACTTCTCCATGTGTCAACTGTCTTCTTCATCTGATCCTGTGCTTGTTTCAGCGCTGCATTGGCTTCTTCTCATGCCTGTTTGAGTTTTTTCAAGAAGTTGTTGGCAGCCAGATTGGTATCTTCTAACACGAGCTCTCCCTTCCACGGATGTAAACCGTAGTTGAGGTAGAATGGGGTGTGCTTCGTTGCCTGATGTTCTTTGTCATTGTACTGGAACTCTGCGATTGCAATCCATTCAGCCCAATCATCCTGTAGATGGTTGACAAAGTTTCGTAAGAACGCTTCCGTTTCCTGATGCGATTGCTCGGCCTGTCCATCAGTCTGTGGGTGGTATGCGGTGGACAGGTTCCTCTTGATCCCTAACATGCGGCAGAGTATCTCCATGAACTTTGCGGTGAACTGCGGTCCCCTATCGCTGATGATCTTCTTGGGGATCCCATGAAGCTTCCATATCTGATCCCGATAGATCTTGGCTAATCCTTCAGCCGATAGTTCCACGGTTGTTGGAATGAGGTGAAGCATCTTTGAATGTCTATCCGTGATGACCAGAATTGCGTTTTTTCCATCAGATTCTGGTATCGGTCCCACGACATCGATTCCTATGTCTTCCCATGGGTGACTTGGTGCTGCATGGGGATGTAGCGGAGCATGTCGCTTTTGTCGGTTAATCTTGTTGCGTTGACAAGTGTCGCAACCCTTCACGTACTTCTTCACATCATGCAGTATGGTAGGCCACCAGTAGGTGCGAGTGAGGAGTTCATGTGTCCGGTACTGTCCTGGATGTCCAGCCACTGGTGCATCGTGTGATTCAAACATCAATTCTTGTCGCAATTGTGGGTCTGGCGGAACATAGACTCGTTCGCCTGCATATGTGATGCCGTTTTCCTGTTGATACCAATGAGGATTCTTCTTTAGGCCCTGGGCTACTTCTGTCTCCATGCGGTTTGAACCCTTGATGCGTGCAATCCACGGATTTTCGATGGTCGTGATGTTTCCAATTTTGATGGAATCAGATGTTTCACCCCCTTCAAAGAATTGTTCCTCCGTGAACATCTCCATTTGTACCACATCTTCTGATTCCAATCGTTTCAAGAATAGTCCCTCCTTGAGCATTTGGTCACTGTCCTGTGGTTCGAGTTCCGCTTCATACCAGGGTAAGCGTGACAGAATGTCCGCTTTCACATTGGTCTTGCCGGGCACATGCCGTAATTCGAAGTCATAGTCCTGTAACTTCATTTTCCAGCGTCGCTGTTGTTGATTCAGGTCCTGAGGACGACGGAAATATTCCAGGTTCTTGTGATCGGTCAAGATCTCGAAACGTTCCCTGGCTTCAAGCAGATAGTGTCTCCAATCTTTCAATGCTTCCACGACTGCCAGAAGTTCCTTGTTGTATATCTCGTAATTCTGTTCGGCCGCGGACATGGTCCGCGACAAGAATGTGATGGGGTGCCATTTGTTGTCTTGCTTCTGAGAGAGTACTGCTCCAATTGCATAGCCCGATGCATCGGTTTCAACCCTGAACTGTCCCTCTGGTTTTGGTAATGCCAAGACCGGTGCTGATGTAATTGCCTGTATGAGACCTTCAAAGGCTTGCTGCTCTGTTGGTCCCCAAGTAAATGCCGTACCGCCTGTGAGCGCGGTGAGAGGTTTCGCGATGTTTGAGTACCCTTCAATAAATCGTCCATAGAAGTTAGCAAATCCAAGGAACTTCTGAACTTCCTTTTTTGATGTGGGTGCTCGCCAGTTTTGAATTGTATCCACCTTCTCAGTTTCCATCTCAACACATCCCTCACCAACCACATATCCCAATATAGGACATTTCGTTACTTCCCATAAACACTTCTTCTCCTTTAGGAACAAATCATTGTCTGATAGGATCTGTAGGATTTCTTCAGTGTTTCGCACGAGTTCTTCCTTGGTTTTACCGATAACCACAATGTCATCCATGTAGATCACGCAGATACGTCGGCGGATCTGGTCCCAGAATAGACTAGCCATCATTCAAGAGAATGTTCCCGGGGAGTTGCAAAGACCGAAAAACATGACCAATGGTTCGAACAATCCTCGACTGGTGAGGAAGGCAGCTTTCCATTCATCGCCCTCCTTGATCCGGACGTTGTTATAGCCCCACATGATGTCCATTTTATTGAAGTAGACCGCATCTTTCAGTACGTTCAAGAGATCAGATATTCATGGGAGTGGGAACTTGTCTTTGACCATGAATTTATTGACCATGCGGTAATCTTGTACCAATCGTTTGGAGCCATCCTTCTTGTTGATGAAGAAGCAAGGGGAGGCATAAGGGGATTTGGATGGGCGGATCTTTCCTGTTGCTAGACCTTCGTCAATGAATGCGTCCAATTCTTCTTGTTCCTTTTGCGTCATAGGATATGTATTTCCTCCTAGTTCCTTTGGTGCGTCCATGGTAAGTTCGATACCATGGTCCCATTTCCTCTCCTTTGGGATCTTGTCAAAATTCTCTTTCTCAAAAAGATGAGCAAATCGTTCAACATATGAGGGTCGTTTGGTTGTGGGAGGTGGTGTGGAAGTGACAGCTTCCAAAATAGGGTCTCCAGGCTTCCATTTCTGATCCGACTTTTTGGGTGCATCTTTGTCGCGCACCTCAACCATGCGAACCCAGTGTTTGCGACCATTAAGGTTAACCCTGAAATCTGAGTGTTTGGTTCGACATGTTGTTGGGCATCGGTTAAATGTCACCGCGCCGGTTGTCCAATTGATTGTGGGGTTGTGGTGTACCAACCAGTCATGTCCCAAGAGCATGTCCGTTCTCCCAATGTCCAGTACCATTGCTTCCATGGTTTCCTGATGTGCTCCCAAATCCAGTTTAACTTCGGCAAGTTGGCTCGCTTTCTGTTGTCGATTTTGTGATCCATCCGCATTTAGAATTGCTATGGGTGGTATTCCTCGTGTGGGGAGGTTCTGTTCGTGTACTATTCTGGGATGGATGCATGTGCGTTCACATCCGCTGTCAACCTCAGGTCGGATAACCTTTGGTCCTCGTCGTGTTTTGAGCTGCGCTAACAGCCTGATTTCTCGTCTTTTTGGAGGTTTATCTCCCTTCACAATCTTAGTCGACGCAGCGGCTTGCTTGGCAGGGATGACATAGGTTCTATTGTCTGCAGTCATACAAGGCAAGCAAGTCCGTTTAATAGATAAGGGTCGCGACTTAGCGTCGTTTAATCGGACCCTTCGGGAAAATCCTTCTCTTCGGTTTCTAAGATTGTGGTTTCATCATTCTCGGCATCTTCCTCAGACACCTTCCTAACCCTTCCGGAGTTCTTCTTCGGCTTGCGGCAGTTGCGCACGATATGGCCTTCTTGGTCACAGTTAAAACACTTGCGACCATCTTTCTTCTTTGGAGCGCTACAGTCTTTAGCCAGATGACCGAAGCATTGACAGTTGTAGCAACGGGCTACTCCTGCTTTGTCGATCTCCATGGCCTTGCCCTGACCACCATAAGTGGTACCCGATCCGGCGTGCATGTCGCCGCCACCTCGGATGACCAGTGCATGTCCTTCCATCTGTCGTCCCTTGTTTCGGATCTCCTTTGCGTAATCGGTGTACGTCTTGCCATCGCTAGCCACTTGTTCAGAGATTCTGCGGTTGACGTTTTTCTCTAGGATGTATTTCCCAGTTTCTTCACCAAGGTTTGACAGTCCCAAGAGTTCTTCAAATTCATCCAAGAATTCATCAACAGTGCGTTTCTCTTGTTTCAGGACTTCGAGTCTCGCTTTGGCAGTGACCGACTTGTTGGCGATGGAGAATCGTGTGGTGATATCATCAGAAAAACCTAGCCAGGTGATGTTCTCGTTGTCAGCAGTAAGAGCGTCTAACTTGTTACTGGCCCAGTGTCTGCCGGACCCTTCCATCATGCGGGATAGTACCGCAAGAATCTTCTGATCGTCTGTGAGGCTCTTTTGGAACCTGATGTATAGTTTGGTGGCTTTCCACCACTCATCAAAGGTGTATCTGTCCTTGAACATCCCAGGATCCTTGATGATCTTGGATGTATCCATTGTTTGTACAGCTGGAGCTTCTGCCATGTTTAGAGTCTGCGGAGGAGAAGAGGAGTCGGGTTGTTGGGATGAAGATGGGGTTCGGGATACAGGTAAGGATTGAAAATGAGTCCCTGTTCTAGGCGTCTGTTCGGTATCTGACTGCGCGGAGTCAAAAGTAAATTCGTCAGGGGACTCGTCGGCGGAATCGGTGGCAAAACGTTCAGAGTATTTCCTCTGTAAATCTCTAAGGAATCTCTGTTCCTGCGCGTCTGTTGGTCGCGAGAAGGGGTCAAGTCTCTCGTTTCGTGCCCAGCGGTTGTACTCGGTCTGTTGTTCTTCGGTGGTGAAGTGGGCGTAGATCTGCTGCTTCGAGTAAGACGTGATGATGTGGCTCTGGGACGTCTCAATGTGAGCGTCCTAATCAATCTTCTGATAATGGTTGTCTGGACACCGATAAACTCTCTGATCTCTGTGATCCGACCTGTCTGAGGTCCTTCTTGAACGCGAAAGCTTTCAAGTTCGTTCTGTCGGGTGTTGTAACGCGCGATCTGGTGTTGCCGAGCAAGATGGATGCTCTCTGCTATCTCGCCGTGGGGGCGATGCTCGTCGTTGTCTGGTTCTTCGTCAAGCACCTGCTGTAGGATGCGACGGATCTCTGATTCGATGTACTGCTGGATGAGTGTAAAATCGATACTGTCTCGAGGACTTAGCTCCTCCTGTCGGGCTTCTGGCGTGCTGAATGGGTTACTGGTGAAGTCTTCAAAGAAGCGCGACGTCTTGACTCATCTGATAGTTGCTCTCTTCGCTCTGGGCGAACCTAACGAGATTTAGCAACTTGTTATGCTTAACAAACCGTTCCAAGGTTTGGGCAGAGTATGCAGGAAGTGGAAAGGCGAAGAGCAAAGTGATTGCTAAATCTAAGGAATGTAGCTATGGTACATGGGGTTTATATAGTACTGGCTACGAGCGGTAGCGAGTGAGTCAGTGGCTGCGGAAGGCAGTGCAGATGAGTCAGTAACTGCGGAAAGGCAGTGCGAAGTGAGTCAGACAACTGCAGACTGAGTAATCCCTACTGCGGAGTGCGAGTCAGCGCGGGAGCAAAGTATACTAAAGGAGAATGGTAGAGTAAAGGTAAATGAATAAGTGGTCCGATGAGTCAAAGAAATAACGAAGGTACAATGCAAGGGAAAAGTGCGTAACATACAAACCGGTAAGTCCGTAACAACGTTGCCGCAAAACATGCATAAATTATTGTCAAATCGTCGTTGGCATCCTTGGGGAGTTAATTTCCCATCTTTGCCAAGTTTGTCGGAGAGGGCGGATTTCGGAGAAATGGATGAGTAGATTTGTCGGAGGAGCGCGATTTCTCATGTTGACGTTCCCAGTAGCGAGCATCACTGTTATGGGCCATTACTTTCAACTCGGCGAGAGTCTTTGGTTTGGGAAAAGTCCCCAAAATGTCCTTGATGTGTTCCGCTAAACCGGTATAGTACCAATATCGGAGCGCGCCATCATCCCACTGTGTGCAAGCAGAAAGACGTTTGAAGTCCATGTTGTAACGTAGGATCTTCTGATTGTTGCACATCCGAAGGTGATCCAGGCTATCCTCTGCTTCTCCGGTCGGATCGATAGGTCCGAATTTGGATCGGAGGATGTGCACAAAGGCGGACCAGTCGTCCAACCAGACAGAGTCATCGTCGGACTCTCCCAAGAGGGTAGGCTCAAACCATTTGAGCGCGGTTCCTCAGAGGTATGACAGAGCGAAACTGACTTTGTTATCATCGTCGTCAAAGGTGGGGTTGTTTCAGCAATATAGTGTGCATTGTGCGAGGAAACTGGTGAGTTTCCGAGAGTCGGAACCGTCAAAAGTGTCGGGTTCCTTCGACTTCTTTTTCGGAGTTTTCGGAGTCTCTCTACATCGGAGCTCCTGCGTCATAAGCATAATTGCTTCGGCGAGGTTTGGAGTTTGCTCGTGATGGAAAGGATTGTTATTGTCAAAAGGAGAGGTCGGAGATTTAAAGGGATGGAATTCTTCAGGAATCGGAGGTCCTTGTGTCTGAGGTGTTCAGAGATGAGGTGTTGGAGATATGGGGTCAGGTTTGGGTGCAGATTCTTCTGCGGGAATATCTTGGAACGTATGTGGAAATGTTGCCCTGGTGTCCTGCAGATTTGAAGCTTCCGCTGTGGCTGCTGCTGCGTGGGAGTTCTGAGTGGTGTGGGCTGCCATAACTGGAATTTGAAATACGAATAAGCGAGTGGCAGTTTGAATATACTGTTAAGAACTGATCGACAAAACATTGGAGCTACATCGGACACGTCGGAAGGTCAGAAGGTCGGAGCGCGTGCAACGTAGGGGCAAGGACTTGGCTTCAACTTGTGTGTTGCGCCCTCGCTAATACGTTGGTGTCCTTATTTCGAAGGATTGGAGGATTGGAGGATTGGAGGTTGGAGGTCAGACTCAAGTTAAGAGTCGGAAAGAGGACGGGAGGTAAGATGTTGAATCTAAGTTGATATTCAAACTGAAGCTAATACACGATTCTACATAAGTTTAAATACTATGTCGGAGGACGTGTGGCTTCATCGGAGTCGGATAACGAGTGGCTGTCGGAGACTCTTAACATAAGTAAAATGGTCGGATGTAAGTAATGTATGTAGTAATGAGATTCATAACAGTAAGTATGCATAATAAGTATTAGTCAAAAATGTCGGAGGTGTCGGAGGTGTCGGGTTTGGTCAGAAATCGTCGGAATTGATCAGAATGTAACATGATTCTTTTTTAGATCATCTTTGATCTGTGCCCGCAGCTCCTTCCACCCACGGATTTCGACTTTTGCCTTGGTTGTGATGTCATGCAGCTCATCCTCCCAAGGCTCCAGGCCTTCATCTGATAGTGAGTTTTCGGAGTCTTCCTCACCACAAACACTTTCCTCAGAATCCCTGTTGCTGCAGCGACACTTTTGAGAAATAATGGGCACAGGATCATCACAGAGAAGTGGAGGAGAGGACATGCTCTCTTGTCAAATATGGATGTTTTTGCCTTCATCCTCGGACCATGACAAAGGGCCTGGTGATGGTTGGCAGCTAATGGTAATGTATTGATCCGTGAGACATGTCTGGTCTTTCAAAAGGTGCCGATAATGTTCTTGCATTCGTTTGCTTTTGCTTCCAACATCTGGACCCTTCTTGTACTCCTTCAGGCGCTCTGGACGGGGAACATTCAGATCACTTGGGGTTTGCAAGCCAGTCTTCGCATGCTCACCATGTCTTTCCTGTCGTCTCCGCTCTCTTTTTGCCCTGAGTGTTGGTGGAACCCAGTCTTCATCTCGAGGATCATCCCCAAGACAAATAGACAGCTTCATCATCATTGCCTGCAAACCAGCACTTCCGAGACATGTTTCCTGCTGGCTATCCCACTCCTCCATGTCATCACCAGATTTGACAGACTCATTGTCTGACAGGTCCTCAGCCTGCACATCTGTCTTGAGGCTATCGAAGTACACATGTGGCTGCCATTCAGCATCACTTTCTGGGTCTTCGGAGTGATTGGGACCATCGGGCAGTGTTGGAAGAGGAATATGACCATGACCTGACTCATGTTCATCAGCATTTCGGCACTTTCAGCTTATAGCATCTTACAGCTTATGAAAGCAACTTACAGCTTATGAAAAGCATCTTACAGCTTATGAAAAGCAGCTTTCAACTTATAGAAAACATCTTTAATCAGCTTTGTCTCAGAGCAGCTTTGGAACAACATCTTTGAATTATTCAGCAAAAATGTTCACAAGCTGGAATAAAAACATTTTTATGTAGAAAAATTGTAACATTGT
Organism: Entoloma clypeatum; assembly: GCA_963565915.1. Taxonomy (NCBI): domain Eukaryota; kingdom Fungi; phylum Basidiomycota; class Agaricomycetes; order Agaricales; family Entolomataceae; genus Entoloma; species Entoloma clypeatum. Next base: position 1,105,576 of record OY751494.1, read on the forward strand.
GATAACATTAGTATTATATATAATACATCCTCACAAGTGGAAAAAAAGGGAGTGTGTTGAAACTTTTCCCATCACGTAGATTAGATTAGATTAGATTACATCACGTGACCTTTACATATCTTCATTACATACTTGTTTGGTTGGTACAAACAGTAGTACGGTATATAAGACCAGGAAACTGTCAATATCAACAAGTTGTCTCTTGACTCTTAACCAGCTCCATCGCTCTCACCAGCCTCAACCGCTCTCACTAGCCTTACCCCCTCCAAACCATGTAAGTGACCATAGCGGTATCGTAGAGTACTTCCACTGTAGCTATGTTGCTCAGTACACCTGTGGCTAGCACCCAGGTGGAACTTCAACAGGTTATGGGCCCCGGATAGCAGAGGGACTTGGGAAACGCTGGCAACAGCGAGTACCTGCCCACTCTATCCTGGTTGGCAAAGAACCGATCGAAAGATCTAGGTTCTGAGTCTTACTTCTTCACATATGAACCTGGGAACGTCATTACGACAAGTACCTGTCATGAGATGTCCCTAAGGGGATTGACCTAGTACACTCCATGTGGAAACGTTGATCGCACCTTATACGTTTCTGACATATAAAGGGTTTTCCCGTGACCGCTATTCCTAAAGGGAATATGTCATAAGGAATCATTTAATTGTTTTCTTGAATCATATTCATAACACATCACTGATTGGGAACCCTTTCTTAGATTCATCTAAAAATGTCTACCTCTCGCTCTGCTCTTGACATCATCACCCCCTTCGACGGTATCGACTACCAGAGCTGGGCCGAAAAGATGAAGTCTTACCTCCTCCATCAAGGAGTCTGGCGCATCGTCTCTGGCGACATCACTCGTCCCGTGATCGCTGACTTCACCACCACGGTCTCCACCCCTGGGGCCACTGCTGCTGCTCCCCCTGTGCTGACTACCATGATCGACCAGCCCGGCTTCCGTAAGGAAGAAAAAGCCTGGATCAGGGACGACAACGTAGCTCTCGGGGCGATACGCCTGAAGGTCTCTGAGGCGATCAGACACCACATCAAGGACAGCACCTCGGCACTTGACGCGTGGAAATCGCTGAAAGATAACTACTCCAAGGTATCCCCGGCTGTCATCTTTGGCGACTTCAAGACCGCCGCCACCTTCAAGCTGTCAGGACGCGACCCCGTGCCTGAAATCGAACGCCTGGGGTCTCTTTTCGCTCGGCTCGCCGATTCGAACTTTGTCGTCCCCGATCTGATGCAGGCAATGATCCTCGCCAATGCGATTCCCGATGCCTGGTCGTCACTCTCCACCGCCCTTTTCCAGATCTACGACACCGATGATTTCACCTACAAAGCCGTCGCCAAGAGCATCATCTCGGAATACAGGCGCAAGTATTCGGTCGGGTCTACTCGTGCGTCCAATGAGCAGGCCCGGAAAATTTCCGGGACAAAACGCAAGGGGCAGGACCCCAAATGGGAAAAGCAGCAAAAGCCGAGTACCTCGCAGAACGATGCTGACGAGCAGCCTAACTCGACCGACCATAGTACCGCTTCTGAAAAGAAGAAGGGAAAAGGACGCTGGCGCAATCAGAAGAAAAGCGCCAACACTGCGGACAACGCGTCCGAACATGTGGAGGAAACAGTTGAGTTTGTTGCTCCCGCCATCCACTTCCCCCCTCTTCCGACACCGTCCTTCACAACCATCACTGGGCGCGGAAAAACAATGAGTACCGCCCAGCCAGACTCTCAAAGAATGCAGTCGCTCCTTCAGCGAATGAACCCCCCTCCGTCACAGTACACTGGGCTTCCTTCTGAAAAACCATCCATGTGGAAAAAGAACGACCATGTCCGCAAACTCGCGCGTGGAATTGGTGCTCGCCCCTCAGGATCGAATCTTCGTATCCTAGATACCATCATTCCTGACATTGACGAAAGGCCGGCTAAACAGCGTCGCGTAGCCCCATCGATAGAAGAATCGCTGAAGATGATGGACATAGACCATCAAAGCGAGCGGATGGGGCCGGAACAATTCGAAGATGGGCTGATCGAACTTGACGGTTCGTCACATCCTTCTCTCAAACTTGACCAAATGGGAAACGCTAATAATCACGCACAGACGTTTGAATACATATTAGCTAGTACCGATGCAGATAGTATAGATCTCTTTAGTGATGATCTGTACAAAAAATATATCAAACATTCCGCGTCCTGCACACACTGCAAAGAGAGAGAACGCGCTCAGTGGATCTTAGATTCCGGCGCATCATTACACTTTACCCATGAGTTCAAAGACTTCGCGTATTACAGGCCTCTCAAGGCTAAGCGATTTGTCCAAACAGCTGCAAAGGGAAAGAAACTGGAAATTCTCGGAGTTGGGGCCGTTCCAGTACGGCATACCCTAAATGGGGAAACTAAAACCCATCTCCTACGACCGGTATTTTATATTCCGGATATGGACACACGTCTATTGTCCCTAGGCGTCTTCCTTAACCATGGTTACAAAGTTGATGGAATGCGTGGAGAAATTAATATCTCTAAAGGGCTGAACAAAATACAGTCTTCGCCTCATTTCATCGGACAAACCATTTACTGGTTAGACACTAAAATACGCTATGACCAAATCCACGCGATCTCTAGCGAAATCACTGTTGAAACCTGGCATAAACGTCTTGGCCACCCAAATGACCAGGCGCTCAATAAAATTCCCACTAGTACCAAAGGAGTACCCAGAACGTTAGTACGTGAGAAATCACAGGAAAGCTGCACGGGGTGCCTCAAAGGGAAAATGCCGAATCAGTCATACCCCAATTCAATGACGAGGGCTGTCAAACCCTTCGACCTGATTCATTCAGACCTGAAACAGATATCCACGGCATCGTACCACAAGTACAAATACTTCCTCACGTTTCTGGACAATTTTTCATCTCATGTCTGGGTCGTCTTGCTTAGGAAAAAGTCTGGTGCCATCACGGCACTAAGACAGTTTCTTGCGATGATCCAGAACCAATTTGCCGCTACTCCTAAGAAGTGGCGAGTTGATGGAGATGGAGAATTTGACGAATACAAAGATGTACTTGCCGATCATGGAATTCTGATCGACGTCACGCTCCCATATCAGCACCAGCAGAATGGTAGAGCAGAAAGGATCAATCGAACACTATGGGAAAAATCTCAGGCATTGCGCTTTGATGCATGCTTACCGCCCATGTGGTGGGAATTCTGTTTGGAACACGCAGCATTTCTCTATAACAGAACCCCCATGCAGCGTCTTGAATGGAAAACCCCTTACTTCAGGGTGACCAATGAGATCCCCGACATGTCCAGCATCAGAGTATTTGGATGTCAAGCATATGTATATATCCCAAAGGAGAAACGTAGGAACTCCCTGGAATCAAGATCCCGATTGATGATTTATCTCGGATCGAAGCCAGGGGTCAAAGGATACCGCTTCATGGATCCTGAGACCAACACGATTTTCATGGGAGGGAAAGCTATCTTTGATGAAAGCAAGTACCCTAGGTGCCATATCGACCCGTTGCCAGAAAACCACCCAGAAATGGAAAACCCAGAGCCGGCTGATGAGTTTGAGGATCTCATTCCCGGCAGCAATGACGACGACAGTCACAACGAAACACCTCATGACCCACTTCCCATTGAACAGGATCAACCTGAATCAGACAACGAATTGCCCGCCAGTGAGCCTGATGACGAAGCGAGTACCCACTCCGGAACCCGAGCAAGTACCAGATCGACCGATCAGGGAACGACGAGTTCGGAAGATGCCAGGAAGCATCTATGGGGAAGACACTCCAGCGTCTGATCTTGAAAAATTAGATCGAAGACGGAGATTGGGCGGTCAAATGGCATGGATGAATGACCTCCTGATGGAGGCAATATCAGTCCAAGTTGGCATTGTCGACATGTCCCATAAAGACATATACCCTCTTCCAAATAAAGAAGACTGGTATGCGGCTGAACGTAAAGAGCTAGACATGCTCAAACGCTGCGGAGTGATCACAGAGCTAGTACCCCTGCCTGCAGGAAGGAAAGCTCTAAGAAACAAATGGGTTTACAACGAAAAGTCCGACGGCCGCCTGAAAGCACGTCTCGTCGCAAAAGGCTTTTCACAGGTAGAAGGGATCGACTTTGATCAGATCTTCTCACCAGTCGTAAGATATGAAACCGTCCGACTAATACTGGCATTGACAGCCCTTGAAGGGTGGTTCATGACACTTTTGGACGTCTCATCAGCCTTCCTCTATGGAACGCTCCGTGAAGTCATTTACATGCGACAGCCTGAGGGCTACATAGTAAAAGGGAAAGAACACCTCGTGTACCAACTATTCAAAGCTCTATATGGACTTAAGCAGGCCGCATTAGCCTGGTGGAGGGAACTTGATTCCTCCATGAAAAAGCTTGGCTTTGTCCGGCTTCACTCCGATGCGGGAGTGTTCATTCACAAAAGTACCAGCGGGGAAATTGTAATCGCCGTCATCTATGTCGACGACTCTGCTTTTCTCGGCACAAACCGGGAATATACGCTAGAGAAAAAGAAGGCCTTCATGACCACATGGGAATGTAGGGACCTAGGGCACCTTGTGCCTGATGGGGAACCGAAAGAATTTCTCTCTATCCAAATAAGGCAATGCGGGAAACGTATCTTCATCGATCAAGTACCTTACCTTGAGAAAATACTCGAACGAATGGGGATGAGCGAATCTAACGCCACCCATACCCCACTTCCTATGGGCTACAAACCCATGATGTCCAAAGATGAACCCAATGCAGAACTTCGATCAAAGTACCAATCCGTCATCGGATCACTTCTATATCTGATGATTGGAACAAGGCCAGACATCTGTTTTGCCGTGATCAAAATGTCGCAATTTTCCGCAAATCCCACCAAACGCCATTTAGAAGTGGCTAGGGATATCTGCAGGTATCTGAAAGCGACAAAAAATTATGCAATCATGTATGATGGTGACTCAGGGAAAGGAATCTATGCATTCACAGACTCCGACTGGGCGTCAGATGAAAACACGAGGAGGTCTACCACTGGCTTCTTCATATCACTGGCGTCTGGAGCAGTGACATGGGTATCATCGGCGCAAAAGACCATCGCCCTCTCTTCCACAGAAGCAGAGTATATGGCGTTATCAGACTGCAGTCGCGCAGCAACATGGCTGAGAAGCATGCTTGCCGAACTTGGAATGCAGATTGGATCAGTACCGATCTACGGAGATAACAACGGCTCCGTCTTCATCACATCCAACCCTGTAACTGAGAAGCGATCCAAGCACATTGACATGCGATTCCACTTCGTCAGAGAAAAAGTCTCCGAAGGGATAATTACGGTCGAATTTATTGAAGGAGTGAACAACCCTGCAGACCTCTTAACTAAGAATCTGGGAAAAATCCTCTTTTCCAAGTTTATCCCGTACTTTGGATTGATAAAAAACTAGGCGAAACAAAGTACCTATATATATATGTGGGAAAAAGTAAGATGTATTTAGAAATATGTACTAAATATGGGGGGGTGTTGAAACTTTTCCCATCACGTAGATTAGATTAGATTAGATTACATCACGTGACCTTTACATATCTTCATTACATACTTGTTTGGTTGGTACAAACAGTAGTACGGTATATAAGACCAGGAAACTGTCAATATCAATAAGTTGTCTCTTGACTCTTAACCAGCTCCATCGCTCTCACCAGCCTCAACCGCTCTCACTAGCCTTACCCCCTCCAAACCATGTAAGTGACCATAGCGGTATCGTAGAGTACTTCCACTGTAGCTATGTTGCTCAGTACACCTGTGGCTAGCACCCAGGTGGAACTTCAACAAAGCTCACTACCTTGAGACTGCAGATTGAGCTTGAACAGCTCCGTCAACGTGGCCCCTTCTCCCAAGCTTTGTCTACTCATCATGATCCAAACCCTGCCAATTCTATGTACAGCCTCCCATTTCTCCCATCCCCTCCTATGTACTAGTGAACTAGTGATCATATCACATACTACAACTACGAGACCATTTCGATATCCTCTTCGGCATCAAGATACTTGAATAATTCCTTCTTTAATTCCACTCATTTATTTTTTTCCCGCTCTAATTCTGTCATTTGCGAACCACTGCCTTCATTATGATCCTCATCACCACCACCTACCATAGCATTCTGTGCACCCTGCCACATAATATTAACACCATGCTGATAGAAAATGTTCTGGCAGAAGTCCTGTCCTTTGGCCTCTTCATGCTGCATTGCAAATTCATGCAATAGAATGCAACTTATAACCCATAGTGTTGCGTATTTGAAGCCTTTTTCATCATCAATCCTGATGCAAAGCCCTCGAAGTGATGACCACCGCCCCTTAATAAATCCCATACAATTCTCAGACCGAATTCTGACCTTTGACATGTAATAGTTATGTGTGGTATTTTCTTCTGAATCCTTCTCCAGTCTGCTTTAAATCCTTATCACCTATTTTGAATAAATAAAGAGAAGCCTTGCTCACGCTTTATAGGGCGACTGGCACCATTCCCATAAAGGATAGGCTGAATTGGCCACCCATTCCCCTGGCTCTAATAACTCGTTGTGGTGTTTATGTATATATGTGCCCTCCCATGCTGTTGCATCATGTTGGCTTCCTGGGAGGCCTACACCAAAATCCATGATACGAAGGTCTGGTGTATTGATCAACTGAAAGTTAAATAAGTTCAAGCCTGATTGGAAATTGAGGCCCAATGGAAAGTTTATCAAGACCATACCTGAACATTCAATGAATAATTGCTCTTGTGGTCAAAGAACAAATTACCAAACCACGCTGGGCGTCAGTAGAGGGGGATTAAAGTTCCATCAACCATCAGCCAACCGTTTCGCCAGGCAGGACAGTCAGTGACTTCAACCCAGGCTTTTGCACGCTCCTTGCGCTCCGCATCTGGCCATGTAAGAACTGCTTGGTGGAACTTGTCGCTGCAGACTGCACTCATAACACATGTGGTCACTAAACGGACCGTTCCATAGCCAACACCTGCCCATAGCGCGACCTTGACTGTGCTCGCAGCATTGCTGTGATGACCAAACTGACAGAGCGCAATGGCCACCTGTCGCTCAATCGGCATCTGATCACTGTTAGACTTTGAGTGGAAGACTGAGTGGAGAGCTAGTGTTTGTACCAGTGCATCGAAAGAGGCAGGAGTGACCCAGAAATAGGATCAGAAAACATCGGGGCATGATGTTTTGTAGTCGTTTAGAAGGGTATCCAAGTTAACCTTGGATTTCCTGATCCTCTGACGACTCTTGTGGTATCGATTGACATAGGCTGTAGCAAGGCCATCAAGAATTGTCTCGGAAAGCATCGGTATGGTATCATCATCATCTGAACTGCTTTCTGATGAGACTGCCGTACCAGCATCTGAGGAACCTGCCCTCTCACTGCCACTACTCCGGGTCGATCTGCTATCGGAACTGCTATGGGCAGAACTGCAATCAGCATCACCAGAAGCAGATTCTTCATCTGATGACGCAGCAATATCCTCCATGGCCTTCTCTTCTAATTCCATCACAAGCTGCACAATGAAAGCCTTTTCCAGTGCATCAGCTAGGTCCTGACGTTCCGTAGTGCGAGGCATTGGAATTGCGAGGTATAGATGATGGGAGAATCAGTTATCAAGTGACTAGTAAATCTATACAAGATCTTGATAACATGGCATCATGCCGCTCATCGCCGTCTGATGTTCCATACAAAGCGCGCTGAAACTAACAAGTGAAAATGAGCAAAAATGAGCTGAAAACAGACACCAAAAGGGGGATTTCAGGATTTGAGCCCATTTTCGCTCGTTTTTTTTTTTTGAAAACAACCTTCAAAACGGTCTCGAAAACAAGTGAAAACAAGCACGAAATCCTAGGTTGAACTCCCCTAATGGCCCCCAGTAGTGCCCAATGGCCATCCCTCATGCCCAGTGGCTGTCACTCACACCCAACAGCCATCCCTCATGCCCAACAGCCTCCATAGCACCCAACGGCTGTCTCTTGTGCCCAACACCCCTCAGTAGCACCAAATGGCCCCCGGTAGCGCCCAACAACCCCCACTTGCACCCAACGGCCCTCACCCACGCCCAATGACAGTCAACACAACACACCACACCCAATACCCATGCTGACTCACTGTGAATCCTTATCAATGCCAAATGTGATGCCACACCACAGGACACGAGGCGCAAGTAAACGATGCACACTGACCATGAGGCCAACTCACCATGCCAAATGACACACAGGGAACATGATGAGCCAACGTACTGCTATCCCAAGGGATCACTCCCGCAGGGATGACTTTTCATGGGTCTGTCTGTTTTCTCATTCCCACAGCCACATTTAGGCTCAGTTGGCAGTCTCCGAAGATCATGACGAAAGTGCAACAAAGAAACCATACTGTAGCATTTCAATCAATTCATCGGTCACATGTAACAGGGCTCTTGAAAACACTGGAATGTCACATTTGTCACACTTCCCTGAGCCCGGCGACGAATTTGGCACACGGGATTTCCAAAAATGGCACGGAGAAATTGCCAAAAATGGCACCGAAAATGACGAAGATTGGTCACTTGAGTCGACGTCACGGAAATTTTCGGCCGCGACGAAATCAAAATTTCATTGCACCGTGTCACGCGTCACAGGCCTGACGAATTGATTGAAATGCTACAGTAATGTGCATCATAATTCTCGTGCATGAAGACAAGTAAATTATAGCCTGAGTCTGTTGAATTACTGCAAAACATTCTAAATAATATGGCTACTTGGGAATGTTATGACATGCTATAATGGTATTGTATACTACACAATGCTATATGGCTATGAATTGCTATGGGGCTACAGTAGTACCACACTATGGAATGCTATGGAATGCTATGGGATGGTATGGTGCTCCGTGATGCTATATGGTGCTATGACTTTGACTGTGTTTGCTATAGTTTGGTTTGATCAAAATCAGAGTTTGCTGATGCACCAATCCGATTCGTCCAAATGTGTCCCCGGCCATTTTTTCTCCGGCCAGACGCCTTGTTGTAGTTTGTCGCCCGAGAGAAGTTCCCCTTTCCTTTTTTGATTTTTCTTTTTCTTTTTCTTTTTCTTTCACACACATCGCTATCCGGCCGGACATCCCGGAAATCACTCGCTCGCCGCGTGGCTTTTTTGCTGGGCCCGATTCATATCTCGCCCACCTCTTCGACGGCTCAGAACCATGGTCATATCGAACGACCCAGTTTATAAATCTCAAGTATGAAAACTACTACATGATATGATAACACGATGAGTCCAATGGTGCAGGCTAGAAATGGGGGAGGTAATTGGTCCAAGAAACAGTTTGAAATGTCCGTAGAGGGGGGTCTCTCAACAAGACGAGCATCTGGACTATTAGAATGATTCGTGCGACAACATAAATGGTACCAATGACAATGGGCAACAAAAGAGCGGATGTGTTTTTTGCGGGTACCGACTTCTTGGGAGCTTTCACGAATTTCACGATGTAACCGTGTCGATAAAAAGACCAGAAGGACAGGAAAGCGTAAAATGGTATGCACGTTATTGAAAGGGCCGACGCCCGCCACAGATTTTTCTCCGCCGTAGAAGGAAAGGCAGAATTCCATGCCGCCATGTGCACCGCTCCGAACACCATTGCAAGCGTGGCTGCAATCGCAGCTGCGGCGTAAGTGTCATCTCTCGACAACGTACCAGAATAGCCGACGTTGTCGGTGGGGAATAAGTCGGAGTTATGCTCGCCAGTCAGCATGACAAGACGGCCGAATAGGTGGAGTGAGGCAGTGAGTGGAGGCTGCTGATTCTGCCGGCCGTTGGAGATTTTTTCGGGGTCGCGACAGGGAGGCAATTCGGGGGATTGCTGCGGTCCACATACGGATGGTGGCACGATCTCTAAGTTTTGTGCGATGTTCTTCGGATCCGGAGGAGGGGGGCAGAGAAGTATTTCGCTTTCGTCACATATCGGCGATGCTGGTAGAAGGAGGTGTTGCGGTTCATCGGCATAGACCCTAATCGGATACATCACGTTCTGGGGTTTCTTCCACCAGAAGTAGTAAATGGCGATATTTAGAATAGCGTACGCCAGCGTGACGAGCTCGATTTCTGTCACAGGCAGTCGCTGATTTAGCCGTGCAAAAAATTGCACCATGAACCACAGCGTTTGGAGAACGATGAGGCCCTTGGAGACAATATCGCCTTTGCTCCTGTCCTGTATCTCACCCTCTGTAAGCGTGATCTTCTTCCTCTGGATAAGACTTTCGAGAGGATCACGGTAGGGCAAGAGAACCACATCCAATTCATCGGGTTGGTCGCTACTCGTCTTGTAAAGGAATCCTCCCATTATCGCAAAATGACCATGGGTCTGAGTCCAGCCGAACTCTACGGAAACAATTGAGGTGAGAGCGAGGCGCGACAAAAGGAACGGCGTACCTTCATACTGTTTTCCCACCTCGGAGGATGCGATCCATTGTCTTGCGGCCCACAAAACGATGAGCTCTGGCGAAAACAAGGCGGCAAGTAAAAGTTGCCCACGGTACTTCACCCTCTCCGTCAGACTGGCATGGGGCTGTATATTGGGATGAAGGGAAGTCCAAGTGCAAGCAAAGATGGTCAACACGCAGCTCCAAACGATGTTGTGTGTGCTACGGAGTGGGTAGGGTGCGATTGGGGGGGGAGATGGCGCTTCTCTAATGTAATTGATCACGGGCATTAGGGCGAAAACAATGGTGATAAGTTGAGGTGATACTCAGGCGAATGCACACCATCTTTTATAATAGACACTGTACAGCTTGGGATGGCGAAAAAAACAGCAGGAGTGAGGCAGTGCGGCGCGCCTGTTCCTGGACCATGGTTTGGGTAAACATTTAGATTAAGGGAGCTGCAACTATCCAGCAAAGGCCGACGAGTCCTGAGGCCTGAGGTTAAACTGGTGCTGAAGTTTGCAATTGAAATTCAACAAGGACCTCTGTCTCCCAAGTTCGGCGTTCGCCGTTCTGACCTTCATGTGACACATCTCAACTGGACGATCATCCAAAGGCCGTTCTTCTTCCCCACATTCCGCAAGACACTCTAATCAGTGGCGAACGATTGATTCTGCCCTTTCGACGTGCAAAGAACTGAGATTGGATCCAAGTTGTCCCGACCAAAATCGCTGTCAAAAATGCTTCTTTCTTCACCAGCTCACTCCCAGTCACGAAAACGCGCTTTTGCCCCTCATAGTACTCTTCATAACAGCATCGACGCAATGAATGCACGCAATTGGACTTCAAGTTCAATTCTCGTCATTCGCCTTCCAGAGTCTCATCGCACTATACCAAGACGCAGTCATTCACTGTCCAACCGGACATATTGAACAAGTGGATCGCCAACTTCGCCAATTAACCTAGACCTAGACTCTCGTCCGAGTCTTATAGTTGCGTGACTGTTTCGGCGAAAGTGGTGTCGGAAGCTGTTGTGTTGAACCTACGACGATGACCACAAGGTATGTTCTTCATGAACCCTTGCCCATCTCTTTCATTCGCTCATATCTTTCTGGGAATGCAGTTTTTGGTGTTCCCACTTGCTTAAGCAATCCCTTGCCAAGAAAACTCCAGGACTGCTGCGACGTATATCGCCTCAGCTGAGCGCTCGTGATGGAATCCTGGATGCGGCTCTTGTCATGATGTCTGCCTTCTCCTCTCAGTACCCACAGGACTAGAGTACTCTGGGAAGGAAACCCCACATCACTTTTGTCCCCGCTACACTTGGTTGGGTCACTCAATCATCAAATATGACAACACCCTCAGTCTATGGTATCTCTTCACGCCTTATCACTTTACTCGATGAATGCTCCTTTGGGGATCCATACCGATGGCATCGCAGAATTTGGTGCTTGACAATACATAACGGCCATGAATCTCATATACATTCCGCATATTTCAGATGTTTTCCATCATCTGGCCCTGGGATTGAACCAAAGGATAAGCCTGGGCCTGATGATTACTTATCAACATTACCTCGGCACCACCGCTGCAGGGCTCTGCTGATTCGGGAGTTTAAAGCGTCCCATTCTTAGTGAACCTTGGTCACACGATGCCCGGGGCTTCGTCATTTAAGCGACAGATGCTCTCATGGAGGGATGCTCTCTCCGATGGCCCACCATCGAATTGGATTGAATCCAGCAATAAAAGGGGTCAGTGTGTACCGTCGCGCATTCTCATTGTAATGTCAGGTCTGTTGGCTATCGGAGTCGTGCTTTGGTACACGTAACACGATGGAATCGAAGAAGACTCAACTAAGAGAGCCTCGGGCTTACCACTTGAGGAGATCCTGGAACGACTGAACGAAGCACGACCTGCACTGTCCATCGATTACATATCTGCGATGACATGACGACCTATATAGGGCAACTTGGTTATCGATATCCGGCATGCGACCAGGTCACTGGTCGCTATATAATCAACATTGACTCATCTAACCTGTTTCCAGATAAAAGGCCCATGGTCATTCTGGTGAAGGACCTCAAGAAATCCACACACGCCGATGGAAAGCACCATCAGCACCATCGTGTTTCTTGGGTGCTCCACCTGTCTGTTCTGGCTCTACGTCCGCTATACTCGGGCCTCTATCGCACACATCCCTGGACCTGAACCAGAATCATTATTTCTTGGTATAGTACCCCGCGTACGATTGATAACAAGGCTTACGCCTTTTTCGCCAGGAAACTATCGCGAACTTTTTCAATCACCGGCCGGAGAAGTAGGTCTCATGATCTGTCGCATTGGGTCAAAAGTTCATCTCGACCTCCTAATGCAAATAGGCCGACTTTAGGTGGCAAGCTCGATATGGAGATATCGTCCGGCTAACGGGTCCCTTGGGGGTCAATTTCTCCCGAGATCCTCGTGCTGCCCAGAAGTTGAACGTCCTACATCTACAGGCTGGTCGCTTGCTCGTGACGGATCCCAAAGCTGTCCATTATATCTTCCAAACCTCAGGATACAACTTTCTGAAACAACCTGAACGCCGTGAGCTGTCCCGACTTATTTCCGGTAGAGGGCTTCTATGGGCGGATGGTAGGTTGCAATCACTCCGACGATACCATCCTGATTTATCATTTCAGGTGATGTTCACAAAAGACAGAAAAAGATATTACTCCCTGTGTTTTCTACGCCTATAGTCAAGGCATGTACCCCCATCTTCTTTACCCATGCCTCCAAGGTATGTCAATTGTGTAGACTAGTAAGTATATCACTTTGACATCCCCTTACAGCTCGCAGAGCAGTGGAGAGAGAAAATAAATGCGTCAGCCGACGAGACGAGCGTTATTAACATCACTCCTTATCTTTCCCGTGCAGCTCTTGATTCAATCGGAAAGAGTGGGTTGAAGTGTTCTATCATTTATATGCAATTGCGAGTTGATTGATTGACCAAGTGGCATTCGATTATGAATTCGGGACGTTGGATCATGCGGACAATGCACTTGGAAATGCCTACATGAACCTGGCGTGAGCTCTATCCCTCTCGGCATTCCAACGGAGTAATTCATATCTATTAACAAGACTCGACACATTCGGGGCGCCGACAGAGGGCGAAATTTTTGTACAAGATTTCTTGGGTTATATCCCACAATTCATACGTGCACTGATCGTTGACCATGCGCCAAGCCCCAAATTAAGGCACGTTCGTAGTACGGCCATACTCGGAACACGCGTCGCAGAGGAATTCGTTGCATCAAAGAAAGAAGCTCTGGTCAACGGCAAAGAGGGTACAGATATCTTAAGTTTGGTAGGTAAGTCAATCATACCGAGCCACTCGCGGGGAGCGTGAGGACTTATGCCGTTTCCAAGTCAAATCCAATGCATCTAAAAACGAGAACGCGAGGTTGACTGAAGAAGAGCTTTTGGCCCAGATACGGTGAGTCAAAGCATCGCAAGTACCTGGCTTAGGTTCTCATTTTTTTTCAGGACGATACTCTCGGCAGGCCACGAGACAACTGCAAACACCCTCAGCTGGATGTTGCTGGAGGCGTCACGCAAGCCTGACATCCAGAGAAGACTACGGCGCGAAATTAGATCCATGGAACGGATCATACGGGTCCGAGGGGACACCGAATTTACGCTAGCCGATTTGAATGCGATGACATATCTCAACGCATTTATCAAGGTAACAACAGGTTTCTAACTTCAATGATGTCGAGCCTTACCAGACGATAGGAATCTCTTCGTTTCCATCCTGTTGGCCTCATATTGTACCGCCAAGCCGTGAAGGATGACGTTTTGCCTCTTTCGAAACCTATCATCACGACAACCGGCAAACAGCTCTCGGCGCTTCCCATTCCCAAGGGCCTTCGAGTTATGACTTCGATAAGTTCTTACAACAGGTATGGCAGTCTTCTAACCTTCATCTTCAAGAAACTCATTCTAGATCGTTCTGGAAGAAACAAGGAATTATTCGGGGAGGATTCACACACCTTCGACCCGGAACGCTGGCTCGATTCGCGTGTCCAGACGTCAAACAATGTAGGCGTCGTTGGTAATCTGTATGTTCCACACAAGTATCATCAATCTATCTTGTGGCTGATACTCTGTCCCCATTACTAGCATGTCCTTCTCTTCTGGCGTTCGGTTCGTGTTCAAGCTTGTATCCTTGATCACGGCCCCGTTTGATGTAACCTTCCTCCATCTGTAGTTCTTGCATTGGGTGGAAGTTTGCAATGGCAGAAATGCAGGCATTCCTTGTTGAGCTTGTAGGTTCCTTCGAGTTTGAACTCACACCAGACGCGCAAAAGGTTAGGAGGGAGTCGGCGATTGTGATGGTCCCTCTAATAGAGGGCCAATCGGACAAGGGAGGACAGCTGCCCTTGCGGGTTCGAATTGCGTTGCGGGAAGAGGATCCCGCTTGATTCCGGAAATGAACCCGTTGATAAGCAGGAACCCCGCCGGCGCATCTATATACATACATACCAGTAACCATACATACACTTGAACACGACCCGACAGTTGTCTTGCTACGTATTTCATTGAAGCTCATGGAAGGGCGCTTGTCGATTGATCATCTCATGGTCTGGGAAGAGTATGGGAAGCCAGAGAGCACAGTGGCGGGTAAATTTCCCAGGTTTTCTGATTCTTGTTCTGGAATCCGCGAAAGGTGGGTATTATGTGAGGCATTGATCACGCGGACGCGACTTATCAGCGCTCTCCTCCCCACCTCAGATACCAATGGAGGATCTTTCCGATACTAACTTCAAGTTACGGCCACTTTTTGAAGGTCGGACGAACATCGAACAAGGTGCGTGCAGGAATCCAGCACGGTCTGTGTCATGCAGGCTAATAACGCTCATCAAGCGCTGCCAGGTGGGCTTATGTGAATACCAAGAATACGAAAGTCCCCTATATACACCACGGATGCCTCTTGCATATCTATGCTTCCAGCTTCGCAGATGCCGCAGTCTTTGAGTAATTCCCCGGAAATGACAGCAGCACAACGACTGTATGCAAGTGCCATTAATGAAGGTGCTGTCAGTTCGTCAGTTTCAGCTCCTACCGCACCCATCGCCTATCCTACCGCTGCTGCCCGCCACGCCGACCAGCCAACCCCTACCAATGCACCTGCCCGCAGAGACACATCTTACGGTCTACCACAACCAGCTTCTGGATCGTACTATTTGAACAGCGCCACATTAAGTAGCGGGAGCGTTATTAGTCCTTTCGCAATGCCTCAACTTCTAGCGCGGGATCAGTCTTCCGTTTTGCGTTTGGCAGCCGAACCCATGCCTGCTGCTACCAGTCTTGCACCTCAATACAGGCGTCATGGCCGATCAATCAATTCAGCTGTCCGAGGTCCACGTCCCAGGAAAAAGACAACACCTTCAGCAACTTCTATTACTGGATCTCCCTCACAAGTACATCATCATCAAATACCTCAGACGGCGCGCAGTTACAAGCCTTCGCCACAGTCCCCGTCTCACGACGCACCACTACCTGCCGCTCTGCAGTTGGAATATAGAGCTCAGGTTCTGCAATATTCATCCATATCTAATCTTTCATTACAAACACAGCCAACAGTGCGGAGCTCTAGGGATGCCGCTCTACAGCCACAACCTTCTGTGAGAGGGTCAGGGTCTGCAAGTTCATCTCGAACTCTGCCTCCCCCTCCCTACATACCATCGGACGGTCCCATCCTTCCTCCAGAAAAGTCATCTACGCAAACCGCTGGTTCAGCTCCACAGCCAACAACTCCCACGAGAGGGTCAATACCTCACCATGACGCCCGAAAGCTTCCTCCGCCGTACATATTATTCGAACCTACAAACACTACAACTCATCCACCAGTTTCCACGGGAGGGTCTCCAGCTCGCCCCCGACCCCTTCCCCCACCTCCGTACATACCACCTGAAGCCACTCCGTTCCCTCCAGAAATGTTATCCACGTACACACCGTACCGCGTGCAACCGCGGTCATCATTTCAACACCCGCCGTTGGGTTTGGATCTAGGTGCAAAGGACAGTCCTTCTAGCTCACGAGTCACACAAACGCCTCCATCGCAGAGGCCACTGGACGACCCGAACACCCTACCAGTACCACCCCGCCACCCGTACGGGGCGGCTACACTGCCATCATATCAATTCGCTCCTCAACCCGCGCCTTTCTCGATGCCTAAGTCGACGGAAACTCAGAAATCTGTCATATCTGCACAGAGTCAGCAACCTGTGCTGAAAAGTTTACATGGCAGTGCAGACGCACCCTCTATAGATATTGAAGGCAGGAAATTTCTATCAAACAAGGAGTGGCATCAATCTGCTCGATGCATAACTGCTGATCGCGCACTTTCTCACGTCTCCAGCCTGGAACCGTCGCTTGTGAAGGCATTGGGTCAGCTTCAATATTACGGCTTTTATAGACTGCAGGTCGGCTTCAACGAAGTGATGCTCAAGGAAGGTCTCCAGGTAGAGGAGATCTATCTCACTCTAAGTGACGATTTCCCGGCGCTGTCGGAAGAAGACGTGTGTTCCGCGTTTGATCCCGTTTTGGCGCCATTCCCAGGCATACTTTATACCCCCAGCCAAGTGTACCATATACGAATCGACGATCTGTCGCCGGCTCTCTCTCTATCAAAGAATAATTGGACAGACACTCCACAGGTAGACTCAAACGGCAGCCCCGGGGATGACGGGGGCGGTGAGAAAACAAAGGATAGTGGCGAATCTGGACATGCGAAAGACTACAGAGCACAGAAAGACAAAGAGAACGGTGGTGGCGATGGCGGTGGCGGTGGCGGAGGAGGGGAGGGAGGCAGCGGAGGTGGAGGTGGAGGCGGAGGCGGAGGCGGAGGCGGCGGAGGAAGTGGCGGACCTGACAAGTCCAACCACCAGATGGGACGCCGAGTCCTGAACATACCAGGTTTCGGTTCCACTCTGACAATCAAGGGACCAAATGGATCCCATCAAGTCAATGCTATGGGTGGTCTTGATATCATAGTGAGTAATGGAAATCGTGTAGACCCTTCTCAAATGATTCAACAATCTAGATCGATAGAAACTATCAGTCCAAGTCCCCTCCTTCCGGTACAAGATGGTCTGGTCCCTGGTTCGAGGTTGACCTAACTAACCTGGAGGTTAACTCGATTTTCGTTGACCAGCCAACATACTTGGTCTCTTTTGCTCAAATCCGTATAACTGCAACTTCAAACTCCACTCCAACTTCTTTGATATATACCCCGACCACAACACCTTTCGCAACTGACACAGCAAAAGCAACAACTGGGAGAAGTAGAGTATTCAGTGTCGGGGGGACTATGAGCATGAACCCTGGAGGGCAAGTAAGCGCCGCTTGGGGCGAAACCTCTGGTTTAGAAACCATCTACAACCGATGGGCGATCATTACTGGAGCGACCATGACATCTGCCGAAGGGAAGGGATCACATAATATATTCTGGAGATATACCCATAATGACGCTGTCTTCAAGACCGATCGCCTTCAGAAGTGGAGCTATAACCGTACACTCCTTCCTTCTGCGATTTACGCATTCAGCCGATTCGAGCCAGTGCCTGTAGTGGAAGCGGAAGTAATGGTGTTCTGGTCGAAGGACTCCCAGGCACACAACATCAGAAAACGAGGGTTCTTCCCTTTACGCAAGGCAGCCTTGGAGGAGAAAAAATCGCCCGTTTTCCGGAATTTTATCTACCAGGTTGCAGTGAAGGTGAACCTGGACAATATAAAAGATGAATTTTCGAACATTATCGTGGGGGACATGGCCGATACTTCGACATGGGGTGAGCTTCATGCGGCCTCTGTGGATAGGGGAGGGGCAATACACCTTGAACCAGTCAAAAGAACTGCTGAAAAGGATTCTGATCACGACCCCAACAGTGGTGTGCTCACGGATTGCCACGTTTTCATCCATCGAGCAATTGAAGGAAGAGTTTCGCTGACGGATACAGAGCGAGAGGGTAGGAAAATTCACATTCACGTCGCATGCCCCACTTATCATTGGTTCATTATAGGCACTGTACCGATAAAGCTACGACCACGTCGTTTAACGCTGTCACTGTCAGGAGCTGCTGTACCTGCAAGTTTACCGACGCCTTCACCTTCACCACAGCCTCTGCGAGACCAAGTTCTTGATACAAATCCAAGGAATACCGCTTCGAAGTTCAAGCTCACCCGACACATAGGGAAGTATTTTGGTTGAATGATGAGTTTCTTGAATGTCCACTTCGTCAAGGAACTCCGGGGAATTAACCCAGCGCCGAGCAGAAACCCCATGAAATATCAACTGACGAAGGATATTCAAGGGCCAGCCCGATGCAAGTCCATTGCCCGCCATTCCGCAAGACGGAGGTCAAAATACATGGAAGCTGGACCTGGCGGGCGGAAGCAGCTGTCACGGTGGCGAAGCGACAGCATTGGGTACTAGCGAGGAACAAGTCTCTTGTCGGATGGCGACCACAACGGCGGCGGTGAAGCCTGAGGATGTTTGGTGGGTTGATGATATTTGATGTGGAATTACGGTGGAATGGGAATGTTGACGCCCTGATCAATGTTTGTTCCTTTCTCTCCTTACTTCTCGTGCACAACGCGAGGTGCACCACCAGGAGCTCCATTTGTCAACCATCTATGGCTCTGTAATTGCGCCAGACCATCGTTATCATGCATCAATTCGTGTAGGGCCCCCGCGAGGTCTGCCGACTCGGATGGGGGAGAATCAGATGCCGCGCCCCGGAGTTATACTCTTAACGATCCTTCCCACATCTGGAGCTGAATGCCTTCAGAGGTAGACCTTTGGAAAGACCATTGGTTAAGACTTCCTGCCATATTCCTCGTTCGGGTTCCGTCGACTCGAAGTGCAGATTTAATGGTATGTATTCTAGTTAACAGGTTCCAAAGGAAGTAATGCAGATCGACGAGGATTTGTCCCCTTCCGCCATGGAACAGCAACAAAGGATAACAAGCCACCCGTTTTTTCATTCACCAGGTTGCAATCGTAGACGTGAACGACATCAAAGACACAAAGTCATCCGTTATCGCAACATTGCTGACTGTGCTACGTTCTCTGCGGCCGCACCAGCAAACGAGGGAACTGTCTTTTTCCAAATTTATTTACCAGTGGCAATCGTGTTGGATGTGAATGACATCGGAGACAGTCAGACAGACCCTGCAGCTACGGTGATTGGCTTCTATCAGCATGAATGAATTAAAAACTAGATCACAATACGGATGCCATGACATTGATATGTCTTTTCTATCCTCTTTCTATAGACGGGACGGCGTAGCATGGGGGGGTTACTCGAAATTTTTGGAGTCTCCGCCATTCGTGCGACACAGAACGATGTTGCCGAGTACAGAACATACACTGAAAGCATTGACGAAAACGTATACATCTGATAATTGAGACAAAATTAAGACAGTCCACCGAGCGTGATCGAGAAGGCGAAGAGCAAACGAAACTGTACTGCCAGTCTATCATAATACTGATAGCGCAGTCCTATTCTTCCCACATTGAACGCTGGTTGGTTGCGAGCCCCTGCACTTGCCCTACACGACTCTCAGCATACCAACGCCTCAACTTGAACGAAAGAAGCCCTAGCATCACGGCTTAGCGGATTTTCTGTGGAACTCACAATCGCATGAACCAAACACTTCCACAATACGATTAGATGACTCGGAAGAAATGAGTCGTCCGACATACCCTGGCCATGGTACCATCTCACAGTGAGTATTCTGAGGGTAATAACAACACTCACGGTTGGGTTTGCTTCGGGGTGTTTCACCAAGTGCATAAGTAGGTATTTTGTCATCAACTTGATTCCATCAACGTTAACGTCTCCCTTTAACAATAGACTGCGGCTGCAGTGGCACGGTGACGGCCGCTGCACTGCGTGGACAGCCTCCAATGCATCGCAGAGTAGCTCCTTGATGAATCTACAGTATCGATCAATTGGTCTGGGATTCATGAATTCTTGAACTATCTTGAAGCACATTCTCTTGAACTGGGTGCGACGCATGCATATGGGTCAAAAGTAGGCCTTTCCTCAGAATTCTTCCAGGAACTCCTTTGGCGAAAACGGATGTATACAAGTCACGTTTAGCTGTCAATCTGTGGCATTGTACTACAGATGCACTGCCCTGCGCGCCTAAGTTTGGGACATACTTAATCTGGGAGGCGGCGCATGTATTCTAAGCCTGCTCCACCTTTCCCCTACATCTTCGCCGACTTGGAGCCCATTTGGCTTCCGCCGTTCCAATCCGCTGATGTATGCCCCGGCCAAGTATGGCTCCCATCTCGACGACCCCTACATAAACAAGATACACATCCACCCTCCCTCCCCTGAACCCCTCTCTCGCCATTCCACGCCAGATTACGACTATTCTCCGTATTCTTCCCATTCCAATCTCTCGTTCGATGACAGTCACGTGCTCGAAGGTTTCGCTGAAGCCTCAAACTTTCAAGGTCCCAGTCAGTCATTGCTCATGGTCGATGACCTGACTACCAATCCCTACAATCATTATCGTTCGTCTTCCCCATCGGCGTCCCATTCTTCGCGCTCTCCGTCACCTTCAGATTCTTTGGCCACAGCACCTAGTCGTTCCCCGTCCGCTTCCCCTCAACCAGACTACGTACCTCTGTCCTATCGGGCGCGAAGCAGATCTGACACTGCTCTGGATCTACCGGATTGGGATATTGCAGGTGGCCAGCAACTCTGGAGGAATGATGCGCGTCGCCTTACTGTAGGCGTGGACGACTCTGAACGACCGCTTAAAGTCGATTTTGGTCCAGATGGTCAACCGCCCAAGGCGGCTGTATCAAAGCGTAAAGTCACGACTGATCAGCCAATTGATACTTCGGGAAAGCGGAGAAAGAAAGGGACCTCTTTTGGTTGTCCTCTCTGCGGAGTTGCATTCACAACAAGTTTCTCGCTCGCGAGTGCGGTCTTCCTGATTGTTACGATCGATACCGTCTCATTGACTTCTTCTTATTCAGATCACGTCCGTGCACACGACGGAGGGAAACCGTTTCGGTGTCAATGGCCTGGCTGTGGCAAAACCTTTGCCAATTATTCCAACTGTAAATACCACGAACAAGTGCATGTGGCCCTGCATTGTGGCGCCTGCGACAGGTCCTTCCTCAATAAGGATAACCTGAATCGACACTGTACGTTCGACTGTCGCTCTTCTTCCTTGTATGTGGTTTCCTCAACTGATGTTAATCACTGGTTAGTATTGAACTTCCATGCCGAACTTCCAGGAACCAACACAATTCGTCGCCATTCCAACCCCGCAATGCGTACCATATCATCTTCGCCTGCTCCCACATCCCAATTCATGAATGGCTTGAACATATTCCCGTCATCGACAAAGATTTCCAGCCACCAAGCGCAAATTCAGCCAGTGGGTGGACAGCGAATTCGAGGTAGAGATAGGGGCAAGGAGAAAGAGAGAAGTCACCAGCACGGGACGCATAGGAGCCAGAGCACTGGGACGACCTTTGTCGGGGGCAACCAAACAGCATTAAGCACTGTGCCATCGCATCAATCAATTCGATGTATCACAGCTGACAATGCTTTCTCTCATGCGTCCGCCATGGAACCCTCACTTCTGGAGGCACTGGGTCGCCTTCAATATGATGGTCTGTATCAAATCCAGGTCGGTTTCAACGAAGTGATGATAGAGGAAGGCCTCCTGGTGCAAGAAATCTACATCTCCCTGGATGCCGACATGCATATGCCTGGTCAGGAAGTGTGCAGTGTGTTCGAGGCCGCTTTGACTCCCTTCCCAGGCATAGTCTATACACCAAGCGAAACCTACCATATACCGATTGACAGTTCCTTGTCGGCTACTTCCTCAAATACAGAATCTACCTGGGCGCGCGTTGATGGCCAAAGTGGCAATGACGCAGACAGCAGGGGGGGAGAAGACCTCAATGACGGCAATGGGGAGGGTGGAGGAAGAAAAGACGGTGATGAAAGCGGTAGCAAGGGTGACGGAAGCAGAGAAGACAACGACAACAGCGATGAGCGTAGGGGGGGAAAGGGCCAACCAACTGGGCAGGCAGGACGCCGTGTGCTCAACATTCCACGCTTCGGTTCGAAGTTGACAATCAGCGGAGAGGATGACTCGCATCAGGTCGAAGTTGCTGGTGGCCTGGATATCACCGTGGGTGCCAAAAAAATGATTGAGGCTCATCTGGTGACTTACGTTACGGTGCTGATTTATAGGTTGATGAAAACTTCAGAGGAGAATCCTGTCCTGAGGGTTCGGAATGGTCTGGTCCATGGTTCAACGTTGGCATGACCAACTTGAGGGTCGACTCGAATTTCAAGAGCCAGCCGACGTATACATTTTCTCTCGTTCAAGTCCGAATCAAAGCCAAGGGTAAGTCTCAATGTGTCGTGGGGTTGAGTGAGACGCAGACACCAACGAGTTCGACTTTTGCGGCTGATACTGCAATCGTGAGAAGGGAGAGAGTTCATCAATTCGGTTTCGCCGCTGTGTTGGGCACGAGTCCCGCGGCTCGCCTGAGTGGATGGTGGGGCAGCATATCGGGTCGGGAAGACGTCGAAAGGCGATGGGCAATCAACACTCATAGCACCATGAGCTCCGCTGATGGAGAAGAATCAGAGGACGTGTCCTGGAGTTATACCCATAACGATGCTCATCCGACATTCGGAGCTGAACGCCCTCAGAAGTGGACCTTCGATCGGGGCTTCCTCCCGTCTTCTTCGTTCGGATTCAGTCGACGCGAAGCGGCACCTATCGTGGAGGCAGATCTCATGGTCTTCTGGTCGACCGATTCCAAAGCAAGCCATGCGGATCGACGAGGATTCGTCCCCTTTCGCCATGGAACAGCGGCGAAGGATAACAAGCCACCCGTTTTTGCGAATTTCATTCACCAGGTGGCAATCGTAGTGGACGTGAACGACATCAAAGACACAAAGTCATCCGTTATCGTAGGCGACATTGCTGATCGTGCTACGTTCTCTGCGGCCGCACCTGCAAATGAGGGAGCTGTCCACTTTGGACCACCCATTAGAAGGACCGCCGAAACCCATTCCAACACCGATCTCGGTCGCGGGTCGCGTACCAATTGCCATGTTCTCGTCCGTCGCGCGATTGAAGGAAGAGCGTCCTTGACTGACGCGGAAAGGAAAGGTGAGTAGAACGCAATGCTATATATTCTACATTAAACAATTGATTTGAACTTTTTACTTAGGATTATCACGACTGGAATTGTCGTCTCCGACACCTGTATGGGGTTCGGCAACTGTTTTAGGTTTGCCGACGCCGTCAGTGACACCGATATCTTTTTCGCTTGGTCCTGCACATCTCGGAGAAAACAATTTGACTTCGATCGCCAACGCAGACCCTCTTTCGCAAGTAGAATGAGATTGGAGGGTATGCCGATCCCGAGTTTGTCGTCAAATCCTGGTCTCTTTGGGACGTGTTCCTCCAAATCTTCTCTCTCGATTTCCTCGTATTTCCTGATGCCACTTTGATGCCCTGATTATGATCCCATACGTTCTGTTTACAGCGTTGGCATGACTTCCTTATTCCACTTTTGATACCCCAGTTATGATCTCATACGTTCTGTTGACAGCATTCTTTATTACGAACATTTGACAGGATTCACTGCACAGCTATGACGCCAGAAAGAATCGGTAGCACATCCGCTGATGCATTTGATCGATTGTTATTATTTTCTACGGACTACTAAATAGTTCATTCAATGATATTTGAACCGAGACGATGAGCGCTTGAGCATTCACGCAGACACAATACTTGGGGGAAAAAAATCCATCATCATAAATACCTACGCGGAAGGTCACTGATGAACTACAAGCCGACTGCCATTATGCTAGAGTGGGTAATACCCCCTCAGTAAAGGCATCCTCAATATCATCATCCGCCGTCGAATCTATGTCCAATCCTGGAAAACCAGATCCCACACTGCTATCTGAGTTCCGCCTCCAAGTCCTTGCGTGCTGCTTGAAATCGCTGAGGAGCTGATGTCTGATAGATTTCATAAAGGCTGGACGGATTTCCCTGTCGAGCTCAGGAAGACTCGGCCCAAACCATCCAGGGTAAACCTTCCCGTGACAACCTTTGGTAGCGATCTGCTGATTCCTGATGTCGTTGTAGGTCTTTATGTAGTGACTGCACATAACGCAGGAAAGCTTCGAGACACCGATGTAGGGTATGACGTGGTTGATTTCGCCTTTGACAATCGCCATAATCATAGCTAGTTCTACGTGGACGTTGGGTTTCCAGCGAACCACCTCCGAAGGCTCCAGCTCCTTCTGAAGCCGCTCTCGGAACGACTTGCGGTCCTCCTCCCATGCCACAGAAAGATGGGGTGTTCCGGTTAGGGCGGCATCTAAAGCCATTCTTATGGTTTCTGAAGACAGGTTGCAGCGATACGGAGTAGTCGCTGGCGTGGCGAGGACTTGAACTGAGAATTTCCCTTCCAAAATTTTGCGGAGGCGGCGTGACTGAGTCAGCATAAAAAGCCTATTGGCCGAGATCACGAACGACATAATCTTCATCGCCCAACGCCGAAGTTGAAAACCTATGCGATGATCTTAAATACATAGAACGATATGGATTTCGGCCGGGGTGAAATTCATTTAGGTGTCGGATCACGTACTGTCAGCCAGCCAGGCATCTGCGTCGTCAAGCAATGTAACCTTATGGTCGGCAGGGGAGTCTTCGGGAAGAAGGTTGCGTTGCGTCCAGTTCGAATAGATCTTTTGAAGCATTTTTAGATTGGCAGTGGAAAGCAGTTTCGTGGCCTGTGCGTTGGCGACGGTCTTGAGAATGAGGTCCACATGCCGAAGGAACGACAGCAACGTGGAACGATCCTCGGGCTTGAAGTGCGTCCGATCCTGCTCGATGTACCTATGTATGGCCGAAAAATTGCTCTCGCGCTTCGTCACGCGATACGCGAAAATCTCGAATGAAAAGTTGTGAATGGCGCGGCTAACCTCGATGAGGTTGGGCTCAAGCTCTTTCCCAATGATCTTCTGGGAGTGATCACTTGAATGAGATTTGTAAGGGACTTGGCGAAGCATCGTAAAGATAGACTGTAGGTGTTGAGGACAACAACGAGCCCCGTCATCGTCTTTGTGGTTGAAAACGACATACAATTGCGTCGCTAGGGTGCCTTCGGCTTCATTCAGGCGGGCCACCGTAGCAGAGATGTCTCCTCGTCGAAAAAGTGAGATATCGGCGACTACATTGAGAAGGGTCTGCAGTCGCCGGGGACGTCTAGACAGAATTGTTCATCTTGGAGTAGCCGCCGATTTGCATGTCTTGAGGTTGCCCTGAGAAGCTCTGTGTAGTACACTGGGTGCTCTGGATCGATGGCGATGGGGTTGGACATGCGTGCTCGCCATATCCGGCGTTTGGCTCCCACGGTACTAGCTCACGATGTTGGGATGCATGGTTCAACATTCAACGTTTAAGCATTCACGCAGACACAGTACTTGGAAAAAAAATCTCTGAGCCTGCTGTAGTAGGAACGATCGGATGTGTACACCAAGAGTGCGCCGGGGACAGGATCGCAATTTAGGGCATTATGCACCATATCATGCGTGGAGTGCAATGAGTAAATGGGGCCGAAGTGGTCCAACATGCATCGTGAAAACGAGAAAATGAACGTGTTCCTAACAGCAAGCATCCCAAGAATCATGATGGCACTCAAATTGGAGACGGACCTTTTGAATTCAGAGAGCTTCACATCAAATGTGTTCCAGTCAGCATCTAGTGGCCAAAAGTTTCACTTCTTTCAATGCAGTCCATTCAAGACCACGGTAAGTTATTCCTTGACATTACAAGAATTTGACATAAGACGCAGGAAACAATCCTGTCTTTCCATCAAACTCCCCAGTCCACCTGCCGACCGAGTAAAAAAAAGTTCAGTAAACCCGGAATAAATAAAAAACAATCTGGGACAACGCACCAATCATCCGAAGTACGCTCCGTCACTAGAACTCGCTGGTTCTCCCTTATATTCAAGTCTCCCGGTTCCTGTACATAGCACATTGAGAGGAATGGAAAACACACATGGAAGCGTTTGTACTATACTCACCGCTGAATCATAGTCATACAAAGCCTCCGCCCACTCTCCCTGCTCCTGCTCTTCCTCCTCTTGGTGTGCAGCCGGGGGTGGCGGAGGAGCAGGAGCAGGAGGAGCAGGAGGAGGAGCAGCAACCATCGACTGCGAGCTGCGAACGGGGGGCGGCGCGAACGCGTGTTTCTTCGGTGCAAAAGCGGCGGGTGCGGGGGGCGGTGAGGGCGGACTGGGGTTCTTCTTACCGACAGAGCCGTAGATGGAGGAGAGCGCGTTCTTGGTAGATGATGTATCGACCTCTCCCCATTTCTGATGGGGGGAATACGAGTTCTGCGATGAGGATCATGGGGAAACCGGGAGGTGGGGCGGGCGGGGGGACGTACCCGGGAAGCAACCAACCCAGAATGACCCGCCGGCTTTTCTGCGATGGGAGGCGGTCCCGAACGAGCTCCAGTGAACGCCCCGCTGTTCCGCGCCGAGAAGGCCGCCACCCTCCCCGCTACGCTGCTCAGGGCCTCTCCGTCGGATGTCTAGCCGATGATGGAGGTCTGCACATATCTCACGAAGCAGTGGGAGAGAGAAACGGCCGACTTACGTTGGCAGTATTGGAACCTGGTGAGGGAGACGCAGCATGTCTCAAGCCAGCAGACACGAGTTTTGAAGTCGCTTCGGGATTCGACGCGAGTGCACGGTGTACGGCCGAGGCTGCGGGTGCGCTCAGGCTTGAGGCAGAACCAGCGGCGGATTGGGCGATGCTGGTGAGGACTTGGGGGCGAGAGGAAAAGTACCTGTCAAGTTTTGAGATACGCGAATGATCAATTTAGCTATAACGGTTCAATTGATCGACAACGCAACTCGTCTAGGAGAGCGAAGAATGCGTCCTTCTCGTGGTGCTGGAGGTTCGTGAACACCATCGCGGCGTGGCGGATGTCGTTGAACAGGCGCGAGTCTGCAGGTAGTGAGTGTAGTCACTGTCGATCAATTGAACGTATGTCCTGCGCAGCACTACAACTTATCAAACGCAGCTCAAAAATTCAAGTCTTTTTTTCTTCTTTGCTATCAAATAGTACGACGTAGCCATATAGTAGTAATCGGTACATATATCCACGGTGAACAAGGAATAAAGGCACAAAAAAAAATAAAAGACAAAGGAGAGGTTCATTGCTTTATGCGTGCGGAGTTAGAGCGTCGTCAAAAACAAACGAGTCAATCGCAAGGAAGAAGGGAGAAAAAGAACAACGAAAGCAATAATAACAACCAACGAATATTCACCACGTTTTTTTTTATAAAAAAAAACACAAACAACAAACTGCAGACCTTTCCACCTCCATTCCAGACGGCTTTGGCATGTACAATGTACACCGAGGATGAGACGAGGCGAAAAGGCACCAGGATATCTATTGTGACCAATTAAAAATGTCGAAATCGACGGGTATCGAACTGTCCACGATCGGACTCGTATTTTGAGGTTGCTGAGGCCCAGGCGTCCCGGACATATGCCGCATCCCCTGCATGCCCAAGTCCGTCTGGTGCCCTGGCCCAGGAGACGGCGACGCGAACGGATACCCTCCTCCCTGCGACTGCGGAGACCATCCCTGCCCACCACCACCACCACCCAACGGCGACGGCGCCCCGCTATACGCACTCCCAGGCGGCGACATCCCATACGACCCCGCCCCTCCCTGCTGCTGTCCCGGCTGCTGCCACGACGCCATAGGCGACCCCATCTGCTGATGCTGCCCCTGCACACCATGCGGCGGACTCTGCGCAGCCAGCGCCCGCTGCGCATGCACCATCCGCGCATAGTCCTCCTTCCCCATCGTCGTCATCGACCCCCCGCGTGACGGCGGCGGCCTCGGCGTTATCGGGCTCCCTCCCGTTGGACCATCCGACGGCGAGCGCGCGCTCCTCGCAATCCCCGGTATCGCACCCACCGCACCTCCTCCACCAGGAGGCACACCCATCCCCATCCCCATCCTCTGCTGCTGTTCCCTCATCCGTTCCTGTTGCTGCTGTTCCCTCATCCGTTCCTGCTGCTGCTGCTCCCTCATCCGTTCTTGTTGCTGCTGTTCCCTCATCCGCTCCTGCTGATGCTGCTGCTGCTGCTGTTGTTGTTGTTGTTGTTGCTGAGCATACGCCATCTGCTGCTGCTGCTGGTTCATCATCATTGCATTCATCCCCTGCCCCTGCCCTTGCCCCTGCCCCTGCCCCTGCCCGCCAGTAAGCCGCGCCTGCTGCATCATCATCAGCTGCTGCCTCTGCACCGCAGAAAGGCTGTTGAGGTTTATCCCGGGCGGGAGCATCCGTGGGTCCAGTCCGCCGCCGCTGCCGCCTCCTCCTGGTCCTCCTCCCACAGCACCGCCGCTCTGACCGAGATTCGGTGCGTCCAGCCCGAAAAGGTTGTGTTGTTGGTGCTGCGACATGGGCGAATGCGGTGGGACAGGCGACGTGGGGTTCGCGTTCGCGAACGGTCCCTGTTGCTTGAGGCCCAGGTTTGAATTTTGGTTCTGGTTCGACATGCCATGATGTGGAGACATCTGCTGTTGCATCTGATTACGCTGAAACATCTGCTGTTGAGGATTCTGTTGCTGAGGATGTTGTTGCTGGGGGTGCTGTTGCTGTTCTTGGTGTTGTTGCTGCTGTTGCTGTTGCCGCAGATGACTCTGTTGAAATGTTAACAATCAGCGGTAGACACAAGGTCCGAAAGAAGCCTTCACCTGTGCGATCAACATCTTCTGCATCTGCTGCGGCACCGTGAGCCCCGAGAAACCAGGCACCATCCGCGTCATGTATTGCAAGAACGGATGTCCCGGTGACTGCAGTATATTCAACAGCTGCTGCTGCAGATGCGCATTCGACGGAGGCCCTCCACTTCCCGCACCACCACCACCACCACCGTTACCACCTCCCATACCAACTCCTCCTGGTCCCATCCCAGACGCACCAGCCATACCAAGGTTCGAAGGCCCAGCAGCTGCATTCACATTCATCCCATTTACTCCAACTCCCATAGGATTCATGTTCCCCCCACCACCCATCATCATACCCTGCTGCGGCTGCTGCATCTGCTGAGGCTGTCTCTGCTGCTGCTGCTGCTGCATCCCACCCGCCCCCATCCCCATCCCCACGCCCATCCCACCCGGAGGCGACATCTGCCTCACCGCAGCGGCCTGCGCAGCCCGTATCTGCGCCTGCCGCGCCCGATCCCGGTTGGACGCTGCCAGCTGCGCCTCGGCCGTGTTCCCGATCACGCCGGGGTTGAGCCCCGCGATCTGAGCTTCTGAGAGGTGGGGTGACGGGTGGGGCATGGGTTGCGGCTGGGGCTGGAATTGAGTGTGATGCGGGTTGGTTGGGGGAGAAGGCGCGGAAGAGGAGGAGAGAAGGAGGGGGTTGGAGGTTGGGCTTGTGTGGATGGTTGTAGGTGTGAGATTGGCGTGGGCGGTGATAGTAGCAGGACCGTTGGTGAGGCTGTCGTTGGTCATCGACAAGGAGAATTGTGAGGGTGATGGTGTGAGCATGGGGTTTGCGATGGAACTGGGATTGATCGCTGGCGACGAGAGTGTAGACATGGAATGGTTGTTACCCATTGGCATGGGTATTGACGATGGAGGGGGCATGGAAGAGGCGGACGGCGGTCTGTTGTTGTCGCCTGTGTTTCGCCGCTTCATTGACATGCCGAAGTCCTCGTCGGGTCTGTCGCGTTTTAGTGTCGCGGGGAAGGGTGAGTGGTTTATCGGGTTCGGCATGGAAGGCTGCAGGGAGGCGGCGATACTCATTTGATGCCGCCGAGCGATCTCTTTGGCGAAAATGGAGGGGAGCTCAGAGTATATTTGCTGAATGCGTTCCACGGGGTGGAAGTCGACAGGTGGGGGAGGATCCATTACTGGAAGGCTCACCTAAGGGAATGATAAGTGGATGGGATATAAAAAGAATGGAGTAACACACTCCACGATTCTGATCGACTGCAGCAGCCATCCATGCAAGGTTTGATTGTAGACGGTGAGCGTATCTGAAGCCACGGGTTCATAAGATTAAGCAAGGAAACGGACAGGAGGGGTAGCGACTGACTGCTGGAACCTTGGTTCTGATGTCGTCGTGAATCCCCTGTTTTGAAATTCCATGCACACTCTGATGAAAATGAACACGTTAGGAAAGCATAATTGACACGCTGGGTGACTGACTTTAATAGTTCCGTGTTCAACTCCAGCATCAATACTACCTTTGAGTCATTTGCGTGAGAAGGTGACGAAGGGGCGGTTGCCGATGTAGGTGTTGCAGGTGAGTTGATCGATGTGGAAAGACTCGGGGGAGAATGCTGGCGATACAAGGAAGATGACGACGAATAAGTCATGAGATTTGAAGCGGAATTATTGGCTGGATTCAAATCAAGCTTGGTTCTGGGATCCGCTCGACCTGCAGCCTCCGTGGAAGGCTTCTGGCGAACTGGTGAGGGAGTTGTTCTGGTGCGAGGATCGCCGCCCGAGCTTGTTTTCCCATGCAACCCATCTGGTGGAGTGTGTTCGACCTTTGGGTACACCGGCCGCGTGACTTGTTTGTCGTCTGCCTTGGGAGCCTCGTGCCGGTCCTCCTGATCGGGGGACGGGGAAAGCTCGCTCAAGGGTGTAGAGAGACGCGAAGCGGAGTCGACTTTGGGTTCTTCCTCTTCCTCCTCCTCCTGCCTGTGCGGGGACTGGATGGGTGCCTCCTTCTCCTCTGCATTGGGTGGGGGTGGTGGCGAGTCGACGAGAGAGCCAGTCTCGGGTGCGGGGGACAGCGAAGAGCTCCTGTCCCGTGTTGGGGACGCGGAGTTTCCGTCAGCAGGGCTTGACGGGGACGAAGCATGGGAGGCGATGGGGTCGTGCGGGCCGGTGGGTGTCGCTGGGCCGGGGAGGGACCTTGTGTGAGGGTGGTGGTGGAGGTCGGGGCGGACGGCGTCGAGGGGAGCGAGGTAGTGGTCCTGGATGTCTGACCATATGATTTTGTGGTCGTTGATTAGATTCTGCTTCGGATTTCGATCGATATGAAGCATGTTACAGCCCAGCCAAGAGACGGTGGCAACGCTGACGGGTGAAAAGATGGTTGTGTTTGGGGGGTGCGCAGCAGCCGAGTCGATCCGCTGATGCAGTCCTCCGTGCTCGTCGTCGTGCTCGTGCTCGCGCTCAACGTTCGTCCCGACGAGCAATCAGCCTGTGTCCAACGCTGGGGCAGGGCGCACTTGAGGCAATGGGGGGATTGGGGCGTGTGACAGCGGAGTCTCAATAAGGCGTCTGTGCCCACTACTGACACCCGTCTCCACGCCATTGCCGACGACGAGCTCGAGGGGGAGTGCAGCACGTCCTGGACGGATGCAGCCCTGCCAACGAGCTCGTCCAAGCTCCGCTTCCGTTTCCTTCGCTATCACCCTTTGTGCTTCCCGCTTGCCGCGAATCACACACCATTACATCCCACCCATCACCGAATGTATTCCCTTAGCCACCGTTTTGGATCTACCATCATCCCATGATTGTCACTCAAATTCCCTTTCTCCTGACCAGTCTAGCACCAAAAACGTACAATAATCGTTCCTGTCTGCCTTATCTGTGAAATTGATATCCATCTGGTACCACCGACCCTGACTCAAAGTATTATTACATAATCATTGTTTGTCCTTTGTTGACATCCCACCCAAAGTCGTCTCGAGATCATCACCAAAGCGCTCCTCAAGACACCTGCATGTGAGTATATGCCAAAATCTACCTCGTCTCCACCCCAACACACCGTATAACGCCCCCGTAAAAGAAAACGGCGTCGAAAACCGTCCACTTTTGGTTGGATGCACGGCGGTGCCATCGGATGTGCCCATTCCACCTCTTCCCAGAATCATCCAACGCCGAACGCTTTCTAACACATTTTTCTTCTTTAGAATTCACAATGGGTCGGGTAATTAGGGCACAACGACGATCGCACGCTATCGTATGTCTCCTACATAATTCATTACAATTCACGCAGCTCATAACCTTATCCAGTTCAAGGCGCACACCCACCACAACAAAGCTCCTGCCCGCCTCCGCAATCTCGACTTTGCAGAAAGCAATGGTTATGTCCGTGGTATCGTAAAGGAGATCATCCACGACTCTGGCCGGTAAGTGATCATTCTTATAATTCCAAATAGAAAATCTTAGGTCAATCCACCAGCGGCGCTCCCCTTGCCCGCGTCGTCTTTCGCGACCCCTACCGCTACAAACTCCGCCAAGAAACCTTCATAGCCACCGAAGGCCTACACACCGGCGCCTTTGTCTACTGTGGCAAAAAAGCAACTCTCACCGTTGGTAACGTCCTCCCCGTCGGCCAGTGCCCCGAAGGAACGATCATCTGCAACGTCGAGGAGAAGATCGGCGACCGTGGCGCACTCGCGCGGACATCGGGCAACTATGCGACGATTATTGGCCACCAGCCCGACGAGGGCAAGACCCGCATCCGTCTGCCGAGTGGGTCGAAGAAGACCATTGTGAGCGGGGCTAGGGCGACGATCGGTATCGTGGCGGGTGGAGGAAGGATCGACAAGCCACTGTTGAAGGCTGGGAGGGCATATCACAAGTACAAGGCCAAGCGTTACAAGTACGTCTTTGTTTTGCAGTGTGATCAGTGTGTTGACGATTCACTTTTTTTTGCAGCTGGCCCCGTACTCGTGGTGTGGCTATGAACCCCGTCGACCATCCTCACGGTGGTGGTAACCATCAACACATCGGCAAGGCATCGACAATCGCCCGCTCTGCTGTTCCTGGACAGAAAGTCGGTCTTATTGCTGCTCGCAGGGTATGTTCTTTTCCCCCCCTATGTCATGCTAGTCGATCGGCACTTACTCTTCCCTCTCCCCCTTGTACAGACTGGTCTTCTTCGTGGTACCGTCAAGGTCAAGGAGGTTTAGATTTGCTGCATCCTCATGTTGCGCCTTGGAAGCTCTATTACTTTTTTTACACATGACCAGATCACAAAAAGCCTCTCCATTGTATGCAGCCTACGTTATGCATATGCCCTGTCACGACCGCTCCATGAGGTTCAATTGCAATGTCAAAGTCCTTTCGACAAGGTGTTATAATTTTTGCTGTTTATTGCTGTGCCATGCATATGGTATATTATCATTTCGAGTTGTTTGTTGTTCGCTGATGAAAAAGGTGCGACGATTTCGGAACTGTTGATTTTAGATCAATAAAACAGGACATGGGACAAAAATTCAATACACTTCACGACCTCCATTGGCCTACAGGCGCTTCAAGATACGGGTTAGCGCGCGCTCCAGGTTTACCGTCCATGCAATTGCAATGACGCCAGGTCCCATACAAACAAAACAAGTCTATTCACGTCAAGGTCAAATTCATTAAGAATCTTTCTTTTTCTCTCTTACGTTTTACACTGCCTTCGTTAAATTTTCTGCTCGGCTCAGTCAGAAGATCTGCATGCCTGGACATGTACAATGTACGTCCGGCACGAGTATTTAACCTTTCATCCTTGTCTTCGTTCCAAGATCGATAACAGACCATGACGCCCGAGGAAATTCAGTTCTGGAGTTCCAAGGGCCGCTCGCTGCTGTTCAGCTTCCTGTTCCATGCCATGGACTGTCTCTTTTATGGTGCGTGAGATGGACAAAGTCTCCGAATTCCTGGTAAACATAAACGTTGGATAACGATTCTCTTATTCCGGATCTGCAGGCATCCACGTCCTGCTTTTTGCTCTGTCGACCTCGATCGTGATAGACAAGGGCTTCGCGACGAAGAAGGTCCCGTTCATCGTGACGCTTGTCAGCTTTGTGAGCGCGACAATGGAGATCTCGACGCGGTGGTCGTCGTTGATGATCCGCGTGCAAGTGCCGTTTGTGAAAAACGCTGGTTTGTCGGTGGGGGAGATCGTTGCGGCTGCGGGCGTATCGACGATCGCGCCGGACATCATGCGGAATTGGTTCACGGCCTTTCAGGTGAGCTTTTCGCGAGCTACTTGAGGTATGATGCTTTGGATTAATGGTTTGCTGACGCCGTGCTTGTTGGGGATATGTGTAGCCGGTCATCAATGACGGGATCGTCATCTGGAGAGCCTGGGTTGTTTTACGTCTTCCCCAAAACCGCGGAAAGTGGACTATAGCTCTTTCTGTTGCGATGTGGCTCGGGACGACAGGTTGGTTTTCAGGGCCGTTTTGTTTTTCTCTCCGAGTCTGGGCTCATGATTTCTCTTTTTTTTTCTTTTCTATTTAGTCTCCGTGTTGGGATATTGCATATTGACTTCGAATCCCGTCGGTTTGGAGTCGGTAAATTTGAATGGGACCATCAACAGTTTATATGCAGCAGCGAGTGGGCTGTCGTTCGCAACGAATGCTGTTGCTACGTCTTTGATCGCGCACGCCCTTTGGTATGCACCTCTGTCACCTGTGATTATCACCTTACTTACTTGTGTTGAATGAATCGTTCCTATGACAGGAGACATCGGAAGGACGGCAGCGCTTCTCCGAGTCTCCCCTTGAAGAGCAAAAATCTCCCACCGGCCCAGAAGGCTGTCTTTCTCTTCGTGGAGTCTGGAGTCATGTATTGCCTGCTTCAGGTGAGTTGTATGATCGCTTTGGATAGTCTATGAGGTCTTGATGTCGTTCGCTGTTGCAGCTCGTTCTCTTTTGCATAAGCTGGGCCCCAGCTCACCTCTTCGAATCTCTGGCGTTCTTATTGTTCTTTCGCGTGATAGGATCGCTCTATATCGTCGTCTCCGTGAGTTCTCTCTGCTTCCATTTCTTTCCAACTGAAGAATGCTGATCATGATTGTTCGATTTAGTTTATGTACCCGGTGGTTGTGATGCTCCTGGTTTATACACAGCGCTCGATGGTAGATGTGTATGTGTTTAGCTCTGTGCTCGGTGCTGAGAGCAGGTTGCTGGATCCAGCGCGGGGCAGATTGGGTTTGCGGCACCGGTGCCTTCGGTTCGTGACGCAAATGTGGAGATCGGAGGGGAACGGGAGGGTTACCGGGAGCCAGAAACACGTAGAGGATAAGGCTAGTGTTAAAGGTGATCCGGATGAACGCGCAGTCAGTTCTGGGGATGTCGAAGTCGTACCCCTCTGATAGATAGGGCGAAGAGGCATTTGATGAAATGCTCTGATCAAGAATGTAAAATAAAGTACTGTCCTGATTGTAATAATTTTGTTGTAATCGTTTATCTCGGAACCATCGATATTTCAGTCGAGGCGGATCTGAGTCTGTTTGTCTTTGGGAATCTGAGGGAATTTCGCAACAGTCGTGGTGTTGTTATAACCGCAATTCGCCAGTGGTAACATACAGGGTCCTGAGTCGTGACACGGACGAAGGTATAAGATATGTGGCAGAGAGGGGTATAAGTCATGAAGAAGCAACCGGGAGTGCCCTGGGCGTGGCGCAGAAGGAATTCAGTGAGGCAACTGGATCAACGGCCTCGGTTCCGCACCCACGGGAACTTGACCCCCAAATTCTCACTTTTCTGGGGATCCGGACTGCAAACCCTTACTTGGTCATCTGGAGATGGCGAAGGCGAAGGGGTCGGCAGCGACATAGCTTCTGTCGGTGTGGGAGTTAGCAAGCGTAAAGTTAAAGGTGATATGCCTAGGGGGATAATGAGCATTGATTCAACTCCTCACGAAATGACTCTGACTCTCATCTCTTCCTCCGTCAAAGTTGCTCTTCCTTCGATTGCCCTACCGATGATAACCTGACATCCAGCGGGTATGGTGCCCGAGCTGACGTCCGAATGCTTTTCAGCAGTTCTTTTGACTGGGGCGAGGTAAATGGTTCCTTTCGCAGAGGAGGCTGGAGATAGCTCATCCTGCGTACAAGCATCAGCGGTATCTGCCACCATGACCCAAGCATGATTGTCCTTAAGGTCGTTTAGATCCACTTTGACTGAGACCTGGTAGATGAAGTTGGCAAAAATCGGTGGCACCTGTTTATCGCGGAATAAAGGGAGGAATCCTCGTTGTCTCGCAGGACGTGCCCCAGATTCCTCTGACCAGAACACCATAAGCTCCATTTCCAAAAGAGGGGCACGACTGAAGCCATATAAGGCAGAAGGCAGCAGCTCATTACCAAAGTTCCATTCTTGAAGGCGTTCGGAATTAAATGCAGCATCGTTATGGGTGTATCTCCAAAAAATTGTCTCTGATTCTTCTCCCTCGCTGGAATTCATGACCGTTTGGGAGATGACTGCCCACCGCCTCTGGTTGTTTTCCACTGTGGACGTTGAACCCCAGGACACGCCCGCCTGGCCCGCAGGATTCATGCCGAACGTCCCTCCAACATTCAAAAGTTTGCTTTTACCTGCTGACGTCTTCGCAGCATCAGTTGCGAAAGGTGAGGTGGTCGGTGTACGTCTCAAGGACTTGGGCTTCGGGTTTGATGATGCGGTCACTCGAACTTGAACAAAAGAGAACAGGTACGTCGTTTTATCAACGAATATCGAGTTAACCTCCAGGTTGGTCATGACAACTTCGAACCAAGGGCCAGACCATCTTGAACCAAGGGGAGGGGATTTGGCCCGATGGTTGCGATCGACCTACACAAGTACGCCATTAGGGCAATGAATCTTCCATCCGTATCATTGTTTACTCACAATAATATCAAGACCACCTATGGCGTTGACTTGGTGGGAGCCATCTGGCCCCTTGATCGTCAGAGTGGAACCAAAGCCTGGAATGTTGAGGATTCGGCGCCCTTCTTGGTGGTTGTGATTGTCGCCCCCACCGGTCCCGCCCCCACCTCCGCCGCCTCCGCCTCCACCTCCACTGCCGCCGCCACCACTACCGCCACCGCCACTGTCACCCTCGTTTCTTTTTCGTTCCTCTTCTCGCTTCCCATCGCGACTATCGCCCCCCTCTTTCTCGCCGTCTTTGTCATTTCTGTCGCCACTGCTTGAGCCCATTTGGAGAGCATCCGCCTGACCATGCATCTGAGAAAGAACATGAGATCCACGTTCCCGAGTATCTGGTTCCTTTGAATCCTTTGACTGTGAGATAGCCAAAGACAAATTGCCTATCGCTATGTCATAGGTTCGACTAGGGGTATAAACCACGCCGGGAAATGGTGCAAAAATGGCCATAAATGTTGTATGCACATTCGAGGCGGCTAATCCCTCGGAAACATCATCCAGAGTGACATATATTTCCTCCACCTGAAGTCCTTCCTCGAGCATTACTTCATTAAAGCCGACTTGAATCCTGTATCGACCATCGTAACGGAGCCCGATCAATGCTTTCAGAAGTAGGGGTTCCATGGTGGAGACATGAAGGAGAGCACGATCGGCGGAGATGCATCGAGCGAATGGCTGCTGTGACAGAACTTCGCCCGGCTCTGTTGACACGAGTTCGGTGGCCCTCTTGTCTGAAGTAGAATGCGCTAGTAACATGGGCATAGAAATCAACACCGTGATGACAAAAAGGGATAGACCCACTCACGACTCTCGTTCGCCAATGACGTGGCATTGATATCTTCAAATGTGGATCCAGTGTTTTGGTGTTCGAGTTGGTTGAGGATTTGTGTCATAGAGGGTCTCTCCGTCGGAGCCTGATGCCAACAACATTCTAACAATCTCCACTGCTGTTGCGTTATATTCCGATATTTGTCTTGACGTGGCCTGCGCCCATGTATAATGGCAAAGTATAGACGTAATACGCTAAAGGATGTATTTGTCGGAATATCGTTGAATGGCATCGAACGGTCGATATTTCCGTCGATGTCGCGGCCATGAAGGACCTGAGGATCATTGTAATCAGGCTATTGTCTGATCATTTCCAATGATGATATGTTACCTGAAGCATCAGCATCGCGAAACTGTAGACGTCGCTCTTGAATGTTGGCCGAATCGCACCTTCGACGAATAGCTCGGGGGCGAAACTTCGAGTATTCGTATTCCATGGCGATTCGGGCGTCCCAAAACCAGTTATCTTTGCGTGTCCATCGGCAGAGACGCGTACATTGTCCTGTTACTCGTTAAAAACATCGAGGTGGTGCAGGGTGCTTCAGGAATAATACTAACAGGTGTGAGATTGCCTTGGATTAACATTTGCGCGTGGAAGTGCTGAACGCCCAAGGCTGTTTCATAAATCTGAAAGGATTCGTGAGCATGTCGGTGTGGGCAAAATCAGGGTAAGCCCTACGATTCTCAGCTTCGCATCCGGGTTCTGAGAAGTGTACTCCATGAGGTCGTGTTCTATGAACAAGGACACTATCCCGAGCGAGGTATCATGCCCGAAATAACCGTCGTATGTCAAGCCAAAACAATGCGCGATGTTCTTGTGATTCAATCGTCTCCAAAGGAAAACTTCGCGGACAACGCGCTGAGCGTACCGTTAATCAACATGGCGGGGTGGTAGGAAGAACGAGCGTACTTTCTTCAGTGGGTTGTTGCGCACGACCTTGACGGCTACCTGAGGGTTGCTTGAGTTGAGTCGTCGCCGTGTGTGGAGAGAAGGTGTATGCTACCCGGCAGTTGTTCGGATAACCTTCAAAGACATCATGTCTCGAACTAATGACAATAGGCCATGGTGCAGTTCCTGTGATTTTAGACGTGATCTCCTGCAAGGACAATCAGTCATACATCAGCAGTAGATAGCATAACCACGCACCGAACGTTTCCTGGCACGCTCCTGGTCGATCAGGTCTACGACGATATCGCGGAAGCTAGGTCCGTTGCGCATTGATGCTGAGGTGGCCGCGGTCGTACGGAAAGGGCGGAATTAGGGATGTCAATATTTGAGGCAACCAGAGGATCACGAGTCCTAGTCCTGATTCAGGCTGTCAAGCTTCATCAAAGTTTACTCAGACGTCGACGGCTGCATGGGGTTGCATATAAGTACTCGTGCTGAGAACTTGAAGAGGAGGGCTCCGAGTCGGCCCCATCTTGGTGATGGCATTGATCATTTTCTAGACGAGATGCTGTGATAAGTGGAAGTACAGGTCTTTCAACTTCCTCCGAGTTGGAGAGAACTTGCGAGCATGTGTTATGAGCTTTTCAAAACGAGACAACTGCGAGTGTAGTTTTGGGTTGACAATAGCGTCCTGGTTCCGGAATCAAATCATTCGCCGTAAGAAGCATGCTATACTTTCCCAAGGAAATCGTCAGCTTTCAAACGACGAGATTGCGAACTTACGACTGATCTTGAACACCTTGCTCAAACGAGTCAAGGCAACTGAACCCATTCGCAGAACGTAAAGGGCAGTTGCAGAATATGAAATACGCAACCGCGTTGCGTGGACGACGAGTTGGTGCCAGTCAAATCTTCTGAAATTGCCTAGCAAAGACCATTTTTATTCTCTCGCATGGTGACTCGTTGCTGGGAGAGATCAAGTTGTTGGTGCACGGGCCTAAGCGGGGTTCGAAACCATTTAGACGGCGCCTGAAAGGTAGCATGAGAGAAAGGTGTGGGACAAGTTTGTAGGTTGATCGCGAACACCAGTGAGCTAGCGTTAACGTTGAGCTCGTCGTCGCAGCCAACGCTCAACGTCTCCGTGTCGTGATCCCAAGAGGTCTGTGCTTCACTATGCTCGACCTCTCTCAACGCAGGCTCTAATCAGGCCGTCTCTATTCTCTCTCTCATGCTCAGCCCTCTTCACGAATCATGTCGTGGCCCTATCCTCCCCGTTCTCGTTCTCGCTCGCCCCGTTCTGGGCGACCGTACATAGACCCTGCACAGGATACTTACCGCGCAGACTGGGACGGCTATGACAGAGACCGTGCTTGGCCAGGTTTTGACCGAGAACGGCCCGGTTACGACTACGGCCGTCGTGGCAGGAGTCGAAGCCCGGCTTTAGATGATGGTACGAGAACTTTAACAGTCGTGCTCAGTACGACACTGACCTTCTTTGAATGCTTTTAGCCAGCCGGAAGCGCAGACGCTCCCTTTCTCCGTATGACAGGGAGCGCTATGATCCTCGGCCTCGTTACAATGACGACTATGGTATGTGGCGCCTCTCCTATCTGGGCCAATGCAACTAACCCGGGTTTCCCGCGTGCCAGATGCTCATTCTCGTGGGTATGGAAGTTATTCACCGAGGCGAGGTCCTCCACTTCCCCATCCATCCTCCCGGCGAGCCCCTCCAGATCCCCACACCTTCGACTACCCAGCAACTCTAAAATCGTACGCAGAATGGTTCCGTTACTTCTACCCTCAGCAGGCGATCGAAGAGGACAATGCCGATAAAGCGGCCGAGCAGGAGGCTGGTGACGGCTCAAAACCCCGAAATGGCATAAGGAGCAAATGGGAGAAGTACAAGAAGGATTTTGCCGCCGCACAGGTTAGCTTGAACGATCTCCCGTGTCCTTTCCATACCTGATGAGTATTCGTAGCTGCAAACCATGTTTGACCATCATAGGAAATCCCCCTGGTTTGCAGAAAAGTATGATCCGGCTCCAGAATATCAGAGCCTGCGCATGCGTGTGAGGAAGGAAGGGTGGAAAGGTAGACTCGACGCCTTCGCCCATGATCTCGAGTCTGGCAAATATGATCCGGATTTGAATGAGCCTGAAGAAACGCCGGCTTCTCCAGTTAAAGATGCCCTCACGAATGGCGACACCACAGAATCCAATGGTGCCGCTTTAGCAGCTACGGAAGACGCGAATAAAGGGGACGACGAGATGCAATTCAACGTTGAAGCGGATGAAGAGCATGTTGATAATGAACCAAGCCGACATGACACAAACGGCAAGGCGTTCTCTGAGCGGCGCGGTGGCCGCAGTGACGAGCTGTCTGTCGCACCTGAAGGAAACCAAGTGATGATACGTACTATCCCGCCTGATATTGGTCGCATGAAGCTCGAAGAGGTGAGCTTTAATGCGCAATGTCACGTATCCCCTTTTCAACATACTTTTATGAAGGCCTGCGGGAAGATTCCAGGATTCGTGTACTTAGCTTTAGGTGATCCTCTCCAGAAGCGGAATTACTATCGTGCGGGATGGTTGAAGTTCACTGATGACGCTGACATGATACTGGCCATGAGTGAGCTGGCGGACAAGAAAGTGAGTTGGTCCTAATCATGGTTCTGTACGTCACTCACACAACATACAAAATCAGATTGAAGGCTTCAAGTTGCATGTTACACATAATCAGCGCCCGTTCATCAATAAAATCCGTTACACGCCCGAGGTTGCCAGCAGGCCTGAGCGGCTGCAGAAGGATCTTGCAAGTATCAAGGCTCTCGCCGCTGAGCTCGAAGAGCAAGCTGCCAAGTTGCGACAGTTCAAACCACCCCAATCTGCTACCAAAACAGATGGTGTTAAAATTGAAGACATTTCAATGGAACCGCTCGAGACAGATGTTACTGACGAGGAACTCGAGCCAAAGGAAAACGGCAGCGACGCGGTGGAGCGGCGGATTGAGAAAATCATGTCTGACCTGCGCGAACATGGACTCGTTGATGAGAATGATGAGAGGGCATATGAAGAGAAGAAGGTTAATCGAACGCTTGTTTCTGTCTTTCCGATGACTGTGGCTGATTATTTGTTTCCTGGTGTTGTGCAGACTGTCGTGTCGTTGGATTTGTATCTTGCCTACTTGCGAGCTGCGTTTAACACGTGCTACTACTGCTCCGTTGTGACCGATCATCTTGAGGAATTGCAAAGGAAGTGTGTGAAGCATGTGAGGAAGCCGTTGTCGAAGACGATGATTGAGGAGTTGAAGGCTGCGGAGAAGGAGAAGCGGGAGAAGGAGATGGATGAGGAGATAGAGGATGGGGAGGGTGGGGAGAAGGAGAAGAAGGAGGTTACGGGCAAGGAGAAGCAGGTTGATAACAGGGATTGGAGGCGTAATGGTATGTGCTCTTTGTCATGGAAGAGTCAGATCTTCGTATTGATATTATTCGGTTTAGATGATCGTTGGCTGGAGTGGCTTGATTCTAAGCTTGCCCTCTTAATTAACCGTGACGGTGTTGATCCCCGTCTCTATTCCGGTAAAAGTTATGACGAGTGAGTGCCACTACTCTGTCTCATGCCTGCCTTACTGATTTTGTTACGCAGCGAACTTACAAAGGCAGTGGAACCTCACTTGAAGCAAGAGGATGAAGGAAAGTTCAGATGCAAGACTTGTCAGAAACTCTTCAAAGCAACGTCCTTTGTTGAGAAGCATATCGCGAACAAACATCCCGAGCTTGTCAAGCACCTCGACGACGTAAGGTTCAATTTGATTTGCTCATCTTCAGGTGA
Source organism: Entoloma clypeatum (assembly GCA_963565915.1). Lineage (NCBI taxonomy): Eukaryota > Fungi > Basidiomycota > Agaricomycetes > Agaricales > Entolomataceae > Entoloma > Entoloma clypeatum. The sequence goes on from OY751494.1 coordinate 1,148,326, forward strand.
TCTTATTATACTTTGGTAGCTCCCTTACTTCAATAATTTCGCCCTCGACCCGCACCACATCCAGCCCTTCACCCATCCCCCGCCAGCGAACAGTAACAGCCAAGCACCACCGCCACAAGCCTATGGCATCCAAGGTCCCCCTGCATATCATGGAGGCGACTACAGCCGTGCGGGCCCGTACTATGGCGGAGGCGCCGTGGCATACCCTCCGCAAGGCTACCCTCCGCCGTACCATGGGAACTACTGGGATCCACATGGGTACCAAAATGGGGCCGCAGGTGCCTTTGCGATGCCTCCAGGGTATCCGCCGCCAATGAACGTTTCGCGACGGGATGAGTCGTTGACTGCGAGGCGGCTGAGCGACCGTATCAGCGGGTTCGCGCCTGGGTTGGAGGGGTCGTCGCTGCCTCCTCCTGCGGTTGGATTGCCGCCGAAGCCGACTGCTGCGTTGGATTCGGCGCTGGTTAGCGGGAGTGCGAGTGGTGGTGGAGGAGGAGGGAGACGGAGGGGTACTGGTGGGCATGGTGGGGTGCCGCCGCCGCCACCGCCTGATGCGAAGGAGGATCCGAGGGCAGCTGCTGGGAAGCGGGTTAGTTATCATGATATGGATTTGGTTGCGGAGGTATGTTTTATTTCGTTGTGTTTGTTATGGGTGACTTATGATGGTTTGGATAGGGTGATGTTGAGTTATTTTATTGAAGTTTTTGAGCAATGAATTGATGTTTCATGTCGTTGGTCTGGATAATTTTTGGGGTAGTTTTTTTTTTCCTTCTTTGCAATGTAAAATCATAATGTCTGCTGTCAGTTCGAGTGTATTGTTCCAAGCGAGCGAGCCCCTGTCACACTATCTGCTAACCTCGCTTGTGAATGAGACACGCGATCGGGAGACGAATGTCGTGCCGCGGCGAGCCTACTGCGGCAAGTAGTCAGCGCCTTTGAATAGAGTGAAACCCGTGGAATTACCAGAATTGGCAGGTGAATATTTGGGGTGAATCCTGCTGTCGAGAGATGACCAAGTACTCCACCGTCGCACCTCCTCCCGACGACGTCCTCAACAACGACGCGGATCCTCCTCTATACCCTCGTACATCGTCTACGACAGGCAGCATCACGTCTCCCATTGTTTCCACAATCAAAACGACCTTCACGACGGACGCGCGGCTCGATATCCAAGATACCATCCTAACAACGCCACAGCCCGATGTCCCTGTACTCAAAATTCCCCTTTGCACTCTCTCAGACCACAGCAACAGCGATCCCCGGAACTGATGACGCCCATGATCTATCACCCTCCGTCAACGAGCTAAATACCGTGTCAAACCAGTCGTCCGATGTTCGGACGGGCTCCACTGCATCGGCTTCAGAGCGGCAAGCAAAGCTCACTTTTTTAGAATCAGAGAGCTCCGATCTCGAGTCGGGGAACGAACAACAAGACGCCGTAGACCACCCCTCCGAGGACACGAGTCACCTGCACACGATGTATCCGCAGCGCACGTCTTCTCCTGGCCCACGATCCTGCAGCATTCCTCGGTTCTCGAGGGCCCTGACGATGCCCTTACCGTCCCAGCTGGGATACCTTAAACACCCATATCGATCCGACCCCTTGTTTCCGCCAGAAGAGTCGCTCCCGCCGGACTCGTCGTCGCGGATACAGGAGATGTCTGTCGAACTGGCGGATTCTGTGCAGGCGATGATTCAGACGATGCTGCAGATATCGCCTCCGCAGCTGTTGGACCCCGCGAAGGAGCAGCTTTCGGCGTGTTCGCTTTCGGTGCCGGCGTCGTCCATGTCTGCGATGCTGACGTTGATGAAGAACCTCAATTATATATCGGCGAATATGGAGAGGCTGTGCTCGCAGCAGTCCCAGACGCTGGAAGAGAAAGACGTTGAGCTGGAGAAGCGCCTGTTGGATTCACCTGTGGTGCCGGTTGATTTTGACATTGGAGAGTTGTTGCAGAGCGTGGGGGATTCCCTCAGCGGGAGTGCTGCGCAGGCGGGGGTGGACTTGGTGCTGTATCATGGGATTGATATAGATATGAGGCATGTGTCTGTGAGGGGCGACGAGAATGGGACGTCCTACGCCTTGTCGCATGTAAGTCGTAAGCTGTTGGCTTCTTTTCTCATGACGCTCAGCACACTCCACTTTTTAGGTCATCCGAAGAATACTAGAAACCACTCGGCCCGGTGATTCCATCGAGCTTGGCCTCCTTCTGGGGTCCATTGACCTGACCACTGGACTGCCAAATTACGAACACTCCTCAGACTTGGAAAGCCCGCTGCTATGTACAATTCGAATTTCCCATAAATTTGCGACCGAATTCACGTCTTCGATTTCTGCGAACAAACCTGCTCCTCCAGATCGCCCCCAGCCCATGTTGTCAGGTCGCTTGCTATGTCGTCTGCTTCACCACATAGGGGCGAGCCTGGTTCCAGATTTGCCACCGACCACAGGCCTCAAAGGTACTCGTACGTGCGATTTTGTCCTACCCCTTAGACGTGGATATTCGTCCACGGCCATTACTCCCATCGTTGGACAGCTTATCGATGAAGAATCCATGGCAGGGGAACCTTCCATTGAACAGCTTGTATTGTTCGCGGAAGGTTTGAAGGGAAAGAAGGTCACGCTATATGCGAGCACGAAAGGCTCGTTTGCACAACACCTCACCAGATACCTCATCGCTTGGGGCGTGGACATTACTCACGTATCGCCAGATGGTGTCGTCGATGACGTTGTAGAGAGCCCTCCTCCGTCGGGCATCCCGTCAGAACCTCCTCCCAGCATCGCCTCTGTGCTCATGCAAGCGGAAAATGGGCCGTCAGATCCCATGCAGCTATCTTCCTCTCAACCGTCTTTCATATTCATTGATGATGACCTAGAAGTTCTCAAAGAACGCTTACGCCTGTTACGCTCTGAAAAGTCAACGACACTCCGTAAACGGCCCTCTTTGGCGGCCTATCGGCCACGATCGTCTCCACAAATTACGCGAATAGCAAACACGATACCGTCTCCGCTTCCGTCTTCCGTCGTCATTGTTCATTTTACGAGTCTGTCAAACTACAAAAGCATCAAAGACATTGTGCATTCTATCGTCTCTTCTCACACAGGATCGACTGCGCCCGTACCAGAAGTCATGATCATCCCCAAGCCCGCTGGACCTCGGCGGTTCCTCACGGCACTATACACGGCCATGATGAAACCTGTCGTGGACCCCTTCTTCTCACCCATCGCCACCGCCCCCAGCAGTCCGACATTCCATCCCACCGGGTCCTTCTTCCATTCCTACCACAACCCGGAAAACAACAACATCGGCAACCACAGCACCAGCACTAGCACGAACAACAACTCCCCCCGTTCCGTCTCCAAGACGCCGAGACCGGTCAACTCGAGGAACGGCTCGGACCGGTCGTCAAAGTCTGCAAAGGATATTTCAGAGCTGTGCAAGCACCCGACGCCGGCGTCGTCCCCGCTGGCGATATCTGAGAACATGGAGTACTTTCCGGAGGCGGCGGTGCAGCTGGGGACGTCGCCGTCGTCGGGGCTGGTGATACAGAGTCCGGATGGGCAGCATGCGGGGATATTTTTTCATCCGAGGCAGAAGGGGGCGCAGAGGACGCCGTCGGCTACGCATGTGATGGAGAGGGATAAGGGGCAGTTGCAGGTCATACCTGGGCCGGAGCAGGGGGGGAAGAGGTCGGGTTCGAAGTTGTCGGTGACTGCGTGTGGGAGTGGTGGTGGTGGCAGTGGTGGGTCGGGGACGTATTTGAGGACGATGACGGCATCGCCTGTGAGTGTGGTTTCGTCGAAGAAGTCGCCGAGGCCACCTTTTGCGTCGTCGTCGACGTCGTCGACTGGGAGTGGTGATGGTGGTGGGGGTGGACAGGGGTCGTCGCTGACGACACCACGGAAAAGGGCGTCGACGGGGGATATGACGCCTCCCAGGAAGGGGTCTGGGGATGGTGAGGAGGTGCCGGCCAAGAGGCCGGTGCAGAGGAGGACGACGGTGGAGGGGTCGGTTGCGCCTGCGGGGGTGATGGCTGCTGCGTCGAAGAAGGCCAAGGCTGCTGGGGATGGGAATATTGTACCTCCGATCAGTGTGTTGATTGTTGATGGTGAGTTTTGTGGTTTTGTGTCATCAATTTGCTGATTGGTTTGTGGATAGACAACCCGATTAATCAGACGATTCTTTCGGCGTTTATGAGGAAGAAGGGGATCAGGTTTGAGGTGGCGTGTAATGGGCAGGAGGCGGTGTTGAAATGGAAGACTGGAGGGTTCCATTTGATCTTGGTTCGTACTTCGTTTCTTATGTCTGATTCGCGCTGATGGTGTGGTGATTTATCTAGATGGACATTCAGATGCCTGTCATGGATGGTATACAAGCTACGAAAGAGATACGCATGATGGAGCAGAACAACGCGGCTGCTGGGTATCCTCCCGGGACACCATCGTTTGACGACCGACCACCGGCGCTACGGACACCATCTGAATCGTCATCGACAGACACGAGGGGGTTATGCTCCCCGTACCGGTCGTCTGTGATCATCGTTGCGCTAACGGCGTCGTCGCTGCAGAGCGATCGAGTGGCGGCGCTCGCAGCGGGGTGCAATGACTTTTTGACGAAGCCGGTGTCGCTGTTGTGGTTGAACAGCAAGATTATAGAGTGGGGATCGATCAAGGCACTGCAGATGTGGGCTGATCCGAGGCCGGAGTCTGGTGGTGCTGTGAATTTGGTGAATGTGCAGGTTGCACAGGCGAGGGCGGTGGCGGAGAGGTTGCATGTGCCGAGTGGGAAGGCGCCCGGGAGGCAGAAGACGCCGAGTCCGAGTAGGAAGGTCGGAGATGCGACGGGCGCGCAGATGGCCGGAGGCTCGCGGGGGCATCGAGGTGCGTGGGACTTGTTTGCGTTCCATGAGATTGGCGCATGATGCTGAGATGAAATTTGAAATTTTTTCTGACATAGAGGGACCCTCGCCACCGCCGTCTCCTAAGACGCTGAATGAACTAGCGAAGGGTCAGTGTTATTTTGTTTTTACATTTGGAGTTGGTAGATTGACGTGATGACTTGGTTTTGTAGATTTGGCGCAAGGTACTTGTGGGGTGTTTTTCTTCCTGCTTGTCATTTTTTGACCTGTTGTGTGTGAAGGTGGTCGTCGTACGTCGCTGACTCCGACTGGTTCTGGGGTTGTTGTAGAAGGTGAATCGAGGAGTGATCGGCCGCCGTGAGGTTGGTGATCGAATATTGCTTGCGTTGCGCTGGTTCTTTTTTTCGTTTTTGTAGTAGTTGAGGAGTATTAACGCCGGAACTGAATTGAATTCAATGAGAGTGTTCACGTGGAAACTGGTGAAAGTTGCAGCTCCGCGATTTTAGAGTATTTGGTGGGTTTCTGATCCTCTCAGTGGTTCCACCCACCACCCGGTACCCATCCCTCGCCAGCGCTTCCAGCCCCCCCGTCGCCGCCGCCAGCCGCGGCGTTGACCATGAACTCGATAACAGATCCCTCAAAGAAAACTTCGATAAACTCTCTTCTCAACCCAGAGGCTTCTTCCACCTCGTTCGCAGCCAGCGTCGTCGCTTCTGCAAATCAAGCCCAGCCCCACCACCCCCACCATGCCGACACGTACACCTCGCCGTTCGTCAACGGCTCTTCTTTCCATCTAAGAGCAGCAGACTGGGGCATCTCCGACGATCCTGCCAAGAGGAAGCTCGAAAACGGCGGTCGATATCACTATCAACATAGCCCCGATTCTTCTCCAATCTATCCTGCCCACACCGCTCCGCGGATACTCAAGACACGCGATGACGTGTATGCCATGGAGGGGCAGGTGTGGCAGGCGCACCAGGACGTGGCTTATGCCACTCCTGTTATAGCACCGATGTATTCTGATGAACGCACAGGTTCGTCTCGCACCCGGAAAGAAAAACCATTGACTGATCTTATCACACGCAGTCTTATCGGGAGATTACCCTTCACACAGTCAGTCTTTTTGATCCTTGTCCGCCGCGAGTTCGCGTCGCGTCATTGACGCTCAAAACCGCAGGTAACTTCCCACAGGCGTATCAAGAGCAGGGTCCCCCTGGGATGCCCCAAGGTGCGGCTGTCTGCTGATACTTTGTTGACTCACTAAACACGTTTGTATTATAGCTTGGCAGACTACGGAGCGGGCTTCCGTGCGGCTGGCGGCACGTGGGAGCGTTCAAGACCCACGATACGGCGACGCAGCGTACTACCATGTCCATGCCCCCGGGAACGGCCTTTATGCCGCGCCGCTGTACGCCCAGCACCCGCCGCCGCCGCAACAGCAGCAGCAGCAGCACCAAGAGGCGCAGTATTCACAGCCCTCGCAGCCACAGCTACCCCCGCAACAGCAGTTGCCACGTGTCGTTCAACCTCCACCGGAAAAGAGGCAGTTGTCTGAGGAGGGCGAGTCTGCGCCGAGATCGAAGAGATCAAAGTCCACGGTGGCTAAGGCTTCAGGTATGTTGTAGGTTTACTTTTCGGGTGATGGTCAGGGTATCTGACGAATGTGTAAAGGCCAGTCTAAACGTGGATATAATGCCAAGAAACGGAGTGAAGCTGCTCAGATTGCGGCACAGCAAGGTGCGAAATAGCATCTGATGGCCTTACGACTTGTCAACCCAATAACTTTTTCTGCCTTCAGCACAAATGATTCCTGCTGTGTCATATACTCCTATGGCGGGAGAGAAGGGCAAGCAAAAGGCTGATGATTGTGAGTTGGAATTCATGTCTATCTTGGGTTTTGGAGCGCTGATAGGAAGGGGTAATCAGCGCCCACGACGATTGTTCCTACTGAAGCCAGCGGTGCCGCAGCCTTGGTTGCGGAGCTCCAGTTTGCGCGCTGCATGTCGAACCGATATAAAAATGACTCATTCCCGCGTTGCGTGTCGTGCACGCGTCGTTGGGCCGGAGATACCTGTCGCTTTCAGAATATCAGATTCTTTGTGAAAGACGCACAGAGGAATATCGTTGGGATCAGCTTTGTCGAGGCCCAGAAGGCCGATCTCCCGACGATGGATTTTCCGATGTATTGGAATGTTTCCTTGAAGCCACATCATATCAATAGGACCAAGGTATGTGTTTCTCATCGGTATTTCGGACCGGGCAAGATTGTAATCGATGTGTCATGTCCAGAAAACGATCGCACAGGCGTTGCTGCCTGTTCTCCAGAAAGAAAGGGAGCATCTCAAACTACCGGAGCTTATCCATCGGCCCCGTGAAAGCGATGTCCGCGCTACATGCGGTGAGACCTTCCTTTCCCTCCAGCCCATCTCAGCCGTACTAATGCCTCAATCGAAGATACGTGCATGACTTCTATATTTTCGACCTCATGGATGTGCCGATTGTGCGGGCGCGAAGCGTGTGCTGAATGTTTCGATACCGTTACGGACATCACGACAGACCGTCCTGGGGCGAATCATGCAGAGGCTGCGGCTCTCCAGTTGAGGCGGGAGAGGCATGCGCACAATAATCCGTTCTTTTTGGCGTGTACGAGAAGGAATGAGCACCAGGCCAAGGACTTTTCCCCGATGTCGAGGTTTAACGCGACTGAGCTTGAGAAGGCGATTGAGGAGATGGAGAAGCTGCTGAAGGAGGAGTTAGGGGATGTGCAGGGGGGTTTGGCTTTGTCGAGTAATCAGAATGGACAGGATCAACAGGAGACTTTGTCGTCCGACTTGGTTCCGACGGGGCCGGTCCATCCTTCGTTGCAGAAGCTTTCCGAGGCGGCGGCGGCGGCAGCGAACGCGAACGCGGGCACAAACTCAGCGAATGATGCGAATGCTGCCGCGAGGCTTCCCGATGCGGGCGGTCCACCCCTCAACACGAATGGGAGCGGTGCTGCCGGCCCAGCTGAGTATCTTCCTCCCAATTTGGCCGAGACGGTCGTCAACACGCCTACGCTGCCGCTGCAACGGTTTGCGGATGGGGAGCTCACAGAGGCGAATTTCCCTGGGATTTGGGCGTTGGGTCAGCCGCTGGTCGTCACGGGCGTCGGGTCCAGGTTCAAGATTGAATGGACGCCGGAGTACTTTATTGAGAAGTATGGGACGCAGGGGTGTTTGATCATTGAGTGTCAGACGGAGGTGAACAAGAGGATCACGGTTGGGGAGTTTTTCAAGGATTTTGGAAAGTATGAAGGGAGGACGGAGTGCTGGAAGTTGAAGGTATGTGTTTGAGAATCGTTGCTTTTTCTTTCTAGGGGCCGTCTGTTGATGCTTGTGCAGGATTGGCCTCCGTCGACGGATTTCAAGACGGCTTTCCCGGAGCTGTATGAGGATTTCAGTCGGGTTGTGCCTGTCCCTAGCTATGTCCGGCGGGATGGTGTGCTTAACCTTGCTTCGCACTTTCCTACGAATACGATTGCTCCCGATCTTGGTATGTATATACTCGTTCTTCGTCATCCTGACGATGTGTGCTTAAAATCTTACTTTACAGGTCCGAAAATGTACAATGCGATGGCCTCTAATCAAAACGCTGGTAGCAAAGGGTCTACAAGGTTGCACATGGACATGGCAGACGCGCTGAACATTATGACGTTCTCTTCCCCCTGCCCCGACGGGAGCCCCGGATGTGCGGTGTGGGACCTCTTTCGTGCGGAGGACAGCGATAGGTTGCGGGCGTTTTTGAACAAGAAGTTTGGACATGGAAAGACGAGGGCGAACGGCGATGGTGCGGGGAACCTCGTTCCTGGCAGTGGGAAGCGGGCTGCGGCTGCTGCTGCTGCTGCTGCGGTGCAACCGGATTGGGGGGCGGTGAATGATCCGATTCATGGACAGCAGTTTTATTTGGATGAGGAACTGAAGGCGGTGTTGTTCAAGGAGACGGGTGTGAAGAGCTATAGGTTTTATCAGCGGCCTGGGGAGGCGGTGTTTATACCTGCTGGGTGTGCTCATCAGGTATGTGTGTGTGTGTGTGTGTTTTTTTCGAACTTCTGTCTTCGTTGTTGGTGGGTTTTGGAGGGTTTACTGACGTTGGATTTTATCAAACTTTTTTGGTAGGTTGCGAATCTTGCGGATTGCATCAAAGTCGCGATCGACTTTGTGAGCCCGGAGAATATTGAGCGGTGTGAGAAGTTGACGAAAGAGTTTAGGGAGCAGAATCAGAGGAAGGTGTGGAAGGAGGATGTGTTGCAGTTGAGGACGATGATGTGGTTTGCGTGGTTGTCGTGTCGGCAGCAGGAGGAGGATATGGAGGAAGATTAATAGCGGTGATATTTTGGTGGTGATGCTAAGGGATGGGTGGGGTGGGATAGGGTATTCATGCGGCTCTGGGATTGGATGCGCTCTATGGAGGGGGAGACTTGATGATCGCGATCGGTTGACTTGGTCACCGTTGTTGCACCGATGGGAGAGGTTATGCATATCTTTTTTTTATTTCCGTTGCTGCTATCCCTCCGTGCTTTAAGTTAAAGAAGTAATTGTGGAACTCCATCACTAAATTTGGGAAGATCTGACGAGCGATTATGATGAACAGAATTCATTACAATTTGATATAATCACCGTGAATTTATACCAGATTGTATACGAGCTCGTGATCACAGATAACCTCAGACGAGCGACGCCCAAAATTGACAATCACCATGAAGGTTGCCAACTTATCCTATCATTGGATTGAATTGTCAACTTTCCGTCAGTATTATTATTCCTCATGATGGGATCCATGATATTGTATTGAAATTTAAAGGCATTGTGAGGCTGGTCAACTGTTCAATGGCTCGCACTGTGTATGAAAGCTTGGCAAGTATTATGCACAATTCTCATTATAGGCCCGGGACAGTGGGACGGTGGAAAAAAGGGGATATTATTATTTGACTATGGACGTCCAGGTTGCAACGCGTGATTGTGAACGACGAACTATGTAAGTAAATATGCTTTGATGGTTCCTGAGCCCCCAGCCTCGTTTCCAAAATTTCCGTCAAGAGACTCGCTCAACACTGACCTACATTTTGAGTGCAATTGCTAGAGCGAGTTGTTAGTGCCCGAAGTTGAGCCTTATGACAGTGGCGAAAATTCTCACCAGAGAAATAAAGCCAAACTCAATAATAATCAGTTTCTGACCTCCACTGGCATTCAAAAGTGTGTTCTAGCGTGGTTCCTTGACGCACTAAGGATAGATGGTGTCAGTCAAAAGATGGCTACTCATACATCATAAGCTTACAGGCAAGCTTGCTCCGGGGCTCAACGACAATCTCAGCCTGTAGAGTGAACAACTCACTAGCACACAATGCAAAAGGGTTGTGATTCACATTGAGTTGCACTGGACAAGATGGTGGGGATAAAGGAAACAAGGTCATGCGAGATCCATGGCAGCACACAGGTATTTATGGAAAGTCAAACTAATGCAGCCTAATGCGGTCGTCACCAAAAGTCCATGTGATCACAAAATCGGACCTCAGGCTGTTCGTTGTCACGACACGACGGTAACATTCCACACACAATCATTGTTGCCATGTTTCGTGCCTGGGCATGGGTTCCTATCGGGGGAGCGGGTCGCAGCGAGAGTCCTCCGCCCAGTCTCGACAGGAGAGTCTACGAAATGGGGAAACTGGTGGATCAGGAATGTGAGTTGAGCATGAGTTGAGGATGGCTCCCTTCAAGTTATCCAAAGGGTTGAACACGTAGAACCTGTCCGCAGTGTTGCCAATGCCAGTGGTTTGATAGCTAAGTAGTCTGCGAGAAGTTTATCTGAAGTCATTGTCAGCTGGCGAAGCAAATACAAACAGCTTTCTGGCCATCTCACCCCATACTAGACAAAATTGTGAAAGGATGAGACCCAGGCATCAGCTCCAGGCGAGATTGTCGAGGGTTGACAACGCCAGCCAAGATGACGACACCTTGACAATCTAATACAATCTCAACGTGAGATCACAACCGATCACGACCAATTATCCTCCCAATACAAGATTGGTACAAGTTGTGAGAAATAGAACGGTTCGTCAGCTTTTCCAGGTTTTGGTGATGTCTGCATATAATGTACAGAACCTTTGTGAATGAATCTCCGAGTCGTGCGTCAGGTCTTTCAGTTAGTGAGTAACATTTCTTTGGTGAATACTGATGACTTCCGACTGATAGACTGCGTTATTGCGTTTTTAATAGTGTATCTGGTCATGTACTGACATCACCGGTTCATGTTGAAACATCTCTCGCAACTGCGGAGACGTCTGAGACCTCACAAGCAAGACACCATCCCGCGCGATCCGATTCTACAGATTTCAATCCTCATAAAGAATGAACAGCCAAGGAGTCTCGAACGGCACCTCAGACTGGATTGAGGCTGCGTACAGTACAGCTCCACAATTTTACATGCTTGGCCCGCGACCTCTCTGACAAAATAGGCCTTGTTCGAGATGAATACGTCAAGTTGTGGGATTATGTAGGGAAAGCCAGGATTCTCCAGTTTCCTAAGATTGGCAGCCTGGCGATTTTAGGTCAACCAGGGCGGTGAGCCCAAACCAAGTTGTTAACCCACGAAACCTTTCGACTGTATCCAGGTAAATCCCTCTTTTTGAAATATGCTCTTGCGATGGCTCTGTCGAAGAAGATCCCTGTTGTGTTCTGTGATTCTCCCCAGGCCTGCTACCTTTGTGGCAAGGATGGCTGCCAAGCTGTCTCACTTTCACATCCAGCATCAGACCTGGAGCAAACACTTGTATCCCTCGCGTCGGGCCACCAAGCTGTTGCAGCTTGGGAAACCTGGCACATGGGGCACTCCATCGACAAAGATTGGGCGGCCGGCGGCCTCGCAGTCTCTGATGACACTGAAACCTTAGCTATCGGACACGGGTTCTCGAACCTGGTCAGTCTGCTAGGGGGTCTCTCTCAACTGGAAGAAATCCATATATTCACCGACTCTGTCAACGCCATTCAGCGCGCCACAGACCCGGACCTCCACTCCTCGCAGGCAACTGCGCTTGCTATCGTCAGTAACCTGATTCCTTGGTTTGAGGAACCCAGTCTGAATTCCAAGGTCATCTTCCACCATGTCCCCGATTGCTCGGACCATGGATTCGAACCCCACCGTGCAGTGCACGACTTCGCCTCCTCGATTCGCATTGAGTGTGGTGAGTCGGCCTCCAGATCCCTTGACTTCAACACGAAGCAATTCACGGATGACATGCTCGGTGACTGGGACAATCTGTACCAGTCCCCCAAGTATGTTGGCCGACACTATCAATTCCCGAGATCGTGCGTCAGACGCCAAGACCACGCTCGGGCCAAACATATGAAGCTGTCCCATCTCAAGGGCGGTACATGGCTTAAGGATGTGGGTCACTCCCAATCCCTCACGGCACAAATGGTCCGCAGCCTCACCAGCCACGCCCCAATTGGCCACTATAGACACAGGTTCAACATCGGTGACAAAGTTGAACAATGCGACTGTGGTCCGGGGTCCGTTGAGGACTTCGCCCACGTTTTCTACAAATGTCTGCACCACCCCACCAGGCCACCAGACATGCCCACCTTCTCGAGGAACCCCCCCACCTGGGACGTCTTCGGGAAATTTATCATGGATAACCCAGGGGCATTTGCCTTCCGGGATCGTCCAACGCCCAACACAACCGTTGGCGGTAGTCGCGTGGTAGCGTGCTGGGCTCAAAGGGGTGCAGCCCCCTCTGGCAAGCGAACACGACCGAAGGATAAGAACTGCACAGGCGCTTCTTTGGGGGGCAGGGCGCAGACACCCCCCAGCGCCGCTAACGGCCAACCTCACAAGGTTGGAGTGCTCTTGTATCGCGCGGCTGAATATTCGGGTGCGCATACTAACATGTTTGTTTATAACAAACTCCCCCATCCTGGCGCGAGGACTCAACAGCTCGACGGAGCTTTGCGCCGCTTGTTCTTCTTGCGTACGTAGGTCCTCGGACCGATGTAGTTTACTCTATGTCAAGCGGACTGTACCCTTAGTATACCGCTATACAAATTGTTGACCAAAAAAAAAAAAAAAAAAAAAAAAAAAAAGAGCAAACACTTGTCTTGGTCGATTCAACCACTCCTAACACTAGATCCCTTCCTGCTGTCTTCTCAAGGGCCAGGTTTGAGGGATACGTTGTACAGGCGGTATCTCCGGACAGGGAGTACTGGTACCAGTGGACAAAGGAGAGGTCTTCCCTCGCATGGATCATGAGACTTTGGACAAAGGATGAGGTCTCTCGTCTCCAGTGAGTGAAATAGTGGCATACGCCGTACTGTAGTATTACGACCGTAGGTTCACATAACGTGTAACACGGGGTCGTGAACTGAACCTATATGACCCTCGTAACGCATAACATACCTCCATGAATATGTTCCAAAAGTAACATATTATTTATTTTTTCTGACTACCAAATGCCACAGGCTCTAGTGATTGGGATTCAGTGTTTCCCTGAGTCTGAATGCCATTTTTTGTTTGAATGGTGACAAGGTGGAATTTTTAAAGCCTTCAGGAGCACAAATTGAGATTATCTGTTAAAAATGAATGAATTTCTGACCGTAACGCATGATGCGGGCTTGTGAACCCCCGTCCTGGTGAACCTATTGTGTAATGTGTAACATGGCGTGAATCTATGGTCGTAATACTACAGTACTCTCCAAAGTGTTTTGACCAACACACCAGACAACTTCTCAAGGTTTACTTACCAGAGTGTCCATGGAAGGAGGAGAATACCTACTCCCCATTGGAGCTTTGTTGTCATGGGACACAATAGGTTGGCGGGAGGGGCTTAGTCAGCGTGTACCAGGACACGGCGGCTGTGCACGTCATTGGATAGAGGTTGCTTGAGGTTGTAGGTGATGGCGGGGAAGCACAATAATGATGCGTGGCGGCTGTTGATGGCAGGGGCTGCATAGATAAAGTAGCTGAGCAATGCAATCAAGCAAGATCAGCATTGAATGAGCCGAAAATGAGCCCGAGGGTCCTGCCAAAAAAGGAAGCGTGTCCCAGGAGCTGCTAAAGCACTTATTTTTCATGGGACACGATCTCGGTGGGGCTGCCAGTGAAAAACAGCATGTCCCAGAAGATTCTAAGTCATCAACCCCAGTCAAAACCGAACCTGGCAGGGAACCGAAATAATCGGCATCATCTGGTCTGATCTGATCCCACCAGGATCACACCCGATTTCCCTGACTGACACCTTCCCCATCAGGAAAGCATCAGAAAATTCCTGAAATCAGCCGGTTTTGGCTGGATTACGAATCAAATTAATCAAATTTTAGACGTATGCAGCCTTCTGAGCGAATGCGAAATTTGTCGAAGTCCATTTGAACTCCGATCAAATTTATTGAACATCACACCACCACCACCACGACACTGAAATGCTGCCGCCGCCACTGCTCCCAGCCTCACCCTTTGACAGCCGAGGGCGGGGAAGATGTAATTACTGTGGTGGAAGCTCGGACACGCGCACACGGGGCGTTTGAAGGTGCGTGGCACCTTCGTTGGTACCAGGGAACGGCACAATGCGTGCCTTCGTCATTCACTGACGACTTTTCGTTTGAGGGACTCTTAT
>OY751494.1:1163025-1350855 GCA_963565915.1 Entoloma clypeatum
GAAGGCTGATGAGACGTCCAAAAGTGTCATGAACCACCCTTCAAGGGCTGTCAATGCCAGTATTAGTCGGACGGTTTCATATCTCACGACTGGTGAGAAGATCTGATCAAAGTCGATCCCTTCTACCTGTGAGAAGCCTTTTGCGACGAGGCGCGCTTTCAGACGCCCATCGGATTTTTCATTGTAAACCCATTTGTTCCTTAGAGCTTTCCTCCCTTCAGGCAGGGGTACTAGCTCCGTGATCACCCCGCGGCGTTTGAGCATATCTAGCTCTTTTCATTCAGCCGCATACCAGTCTTCTTTATTTGGAAGAGGGTATATGTCTTTGTGAGACATTTCAACGATGCCAACTTGGACTGATATTGCCTCCATCAGAAGGTCATTCATCCATGCTGTTTGACCGCCCAATTTCCGTCTTCTGTCTAATTTTTCAAGATCAGATGCTGGAGTGTCTTCCCCATAGATGCTTCCTGGCATTTTCCGAACTCGTCGTTCCCTGATCGGTCGATCTGATACTTGCTCGGGTTCTGGAGTGGGTACTCGCGGTTCGTCATCAGGCTCACTGGCAGGTAGTTCGTTGTCTGATTCAGGTTGATCCTGTTCAATGGGAACTGAGTCCTGAGGTGTTTCATTGTGACTATCATCGTCGTTGCTGCCAGGGATGAGATCCTCAAACTCATCAGCCGGCTCTGGGTTTTCCATTTCTGGATGGTTTTCTGGCAAAGGGTCGATGTGGCATCTAGGGTACTTGCTTTCATCAAAGATAGCTTTCCCACCCATGAAAATCGTGTTAGTCTCAGGATCTATGAAGCGGTATCCTTTGACCCCTGGTTTTGATCCGAGATAAATCATCAATCGAGATCTTGACTCCAGGGAGTTTCTGCGTTTTTCTTTTGGGATATATATGTATGCTTGGCATCCGAAGACTCTGATGCTGGACATGTCGGGGATCTCATTGGTCACCCTGAAATAAGGGGTTTTCCATTCAAGACGCCGCATGGGGGTTCTGTTGTATAGAAATGCTGCATGTTCCAAACAGAATTCCCACCACATTGGCAGTAGACATGCGTCGAAACACAATGCCTGAGATTTTTCCCACAGAGTTCGATTTATCCGTTCTGCTCTACCATTCTGCTGATGCTGATATGGGAGTGTGACGTCGATCAGAATTCCATGATCGGCAAGTACATCCTTGTATTCATCAAATTCTCCACCTCCATCAACCCGCCATTTTTTAGGGGTGGCGGCGAATTGATTCTGGATCATCGCAAGGAATTGTTTCAGTGCCGTGATGGCGCCTGACTTTTTCCTAAGCAAGACGACCCAGACATGGGAAGAAAAATCATCCAAAAAGGTAAGGAAATATTTGTACTTGTGGTACGATGCCGTGGATATCTGTTTCAAGTCCGAATGGATCAAATCAAAGGGTTTGACAGCCCTTGTCACCGAGTTAGGGTAAGACTGATTCGGCATTTTCCCTTTTAGACACCCCATGCAGCTTTCCTGTGATTTCTCACGTACTAACGTTTTGGGTACTCCTTTGGTACTGGTGGGAATCTTATTGAGCGCCTGGTCATTTGGGTGGCCAAGGCGTTTGTGCCAGGTTTCAACAGTGATTTCGCTAGAGATCGCGTGGATTTGGTCTTGGCGTATTTCAGTGTCTAACCAATAAATGGTTTGTCCGAGAATGTGAGGTGAGAACTGTATTTTGTTCTGGCCTTTGGAGATGTTGATTTCTCCACGCATTCCGTCTACTTTGTAACCGTGATTAAGGAAGACGCCTAGGGACAATAGGCATGTGTCCATGTCCGGAATGTAGAATACAGGTCGGAGAAGGTGGGTTTTTATTTCCCCATTTAGGGTATGCCGTACTGGAACGGCCCCAACTCCGAGAATTTCCAGTTTCTTTCCCTTTTCAGCTGTTTGGACAAATCGCTTAGCCCTGAGAGGCCTGTAGTATGCGAAGTCTTTAAACTCATGGGTAAAGTGTAATGATGCGCCGGAATCTAAGATCCACTGAGCGCGTTCTCTCTCTTTGCAGTGTGTGCAGGACGCGAAATGTTTGATATATTTTTTGTACAGATCATCACTAAAGAGATCTATACTATCTACATTGGTACTGGCTAATATATATTCAAACGTCTGTGCGTGATTATTAGCGTTTCCCATTTGGTCAAAGTTGAGAGAAGAATGTGACGAACCGTCAAGTTCGATCAGCCCGTCTTCAAATTGTTCCGGCCCCATCCGCTCGCTTTGATGGTCTATGTCCATCATTTTCAGCGATTCTTCTATCGACGGGGCTACGCGACGCTGTTTAGCCGGCCTTTCGTCGATGTCAGGAATGATGGTGTCTAGGATACGAAGATTCGATCCTGAGGGGCGAGCACCAATGCCGCGCGCGAGTTTGCGGACATGGTCGTTCTTTTTCCACACGGATGGTTTTCCAGAAGGAAGCCCGGTGTACTGTGACGGAGGGGGGTTCATTCGCTGAAGGAGCGACTGCATTTTTTGAGAGTCTGGCTGGGCGGTACTCATCGTTTTTCCGCGCCCAGTGACGGTTGTGAAGGACAGAAGAGGGGGGGAGTGGATGGCAGGAGCAACAAACTCAACTGTTTCCTCCACATGTTCGGACGCGTTGTCCGCAGTGTTGGCATTTTTCTTCTGATTGCGCCAGCGTCCTTTTCCCTTCTTCTTTTCAGAAGCGGTACTATGGTCGGTCGAGTTAGGCTGCTCGTCAGCGTCGTTCTGCGAGGTACTTGGCTTTTGCTGCTTTTCCCATTTGGGGTCCTGCCCCTTGCGTTTTGTCCCGGAAATTTTCCGGGCCTGCTCGTTGGACGCCCGAGTAGACCCAATTGCATATTTGCGCCTGTACTCCGATATGATGCTGTCGGCGACGGCCTTGTAGGTGAAATCGTCGGCGTCGTAGACCTGGAAAAGGGCGGTGGAGAGTGACGACCAGGCGTCGGGAATTGCATTGGCCAGGATCATTGCCTGCATTAGATCGGGGACGTCAAAGTTCGAATTGGCGAGCCGGGCGAAAAGAGACCCCAGGCGTTCAATCTCGGGCACGGGGTCGCGTCCAGAGAGTTTGTAGGTGGTGGCGGCCTTGAAGTCGCCGAAGATGACAGCCGGGGATACCTTGGAGTAGTTATCTTTTAGCGCCTTCCACGCGTCAAGTGCCGAGGTGCTGTCCTTGATGTGGCGTCTGATCGCCTCAGAGACCTTCAGGTGTATCGCCCCGAGAGCTACGTCGTCGTCCCTGACCCAGGCTTTTTCTTCCTTACGGAAGCCGGGCTGGTCGACCGTGGTAGTCAACACAGGGGGAGCAGCAGCAGTGGCCCCAGGGGTGGAGACCGTGGTGGTGAAGTCAGCGATTACGGGACGGGTGATGTCGCCAGAGACGATGCGCCAAACTCCTTGATGGAGTAGGTAAGACTTCATTTTTTCGGCCCAGCTTTGGTAGTCGATACCGTCGAAGGGGGTGATGATGTCGAGGGCAGAACGAGAGGTAGACATTGTAGATGAATCTAAAAAAGGGTTCCCAATCAGTGATGTGTTATGAATATGATTCAAGAAAACAATTAAATGATTCCTTATGACATATTCCCTTTAGGAATAGCGGTCACGGGAAAACCCTTTATATGTCAGAAACGTATAAGGTGCGATCAACGTTTCCACATGGAGTGTACTAGGTCAATCCCCTTAGGGACGTCTCATGACAGGTACTTGTCGTAATGACGTTCCCAGGTTCATATGTGAAGAAGTATGACTCAGAACCTAGATCTTTCGATCGGTTCTTTGCCAACCAGGGTAGAGTGGGCAGGTACTCGCTGTTGCCAGCGTTTCCCAAGTCCCTCTGCTATCCGGGGCCCATAACCTGTTGAAGTTCCACCTGGGCGCTAGCCACAGGTGTACTGAGCAACATAGCTACAGTGGAAGTACTCTACGATACCGCTATGGTCACTTACATGGTTTGGAGGGGGTAAGGCTAGTGAGAGCGGTTGAGGCTGGTGAGAGCGATGGAGCTGGTTAAGAGTCAAGAGACAACTTGTTGATATTAACAGTTTCCTGGTCTTATATACCGTACTACTGTTTGTACCAACCAAACAAGTATGTAATCGAAGATGTGTAAAGGTCACGTGATGTAATCTAATCTAATCTAATCTATGTGATGGGAAAAGTTTCAACAGGCGTGCGCTGAGAAGTCGAACTGCCAGCAGTTTGACGGCGTTAGAGGAGTCGATGCCAGGACGAGATGAAGCTCGCCCCCGTCGACCAGCAGGGACACGGGGTCAACTCTGATGAGTGGGCCAATAGGAAAAGGAGAACCTAGAGGGACACACTTGTCCCTCAAACTTAATATTGTCAATAACAAGGGACGACGCCCATGGCGTCGTCCTCACTACAGGGCGAAGGTATCATGTACATTCTTGGACGAGCAGATGCGCATGTTGCGCATCCTGAACTCTACCAGTACGCAGTGCTGGTTGTAGACGCTAGCCACGCATCACTGCATTGAAACACCGGCACTTGGACGGCGTTGGCAGACGAGGAAGTTGATGTGAGGCTCGAGCTGAAGCTCTCCCTCATCGACGCCTGGTGGAACAAGGTCGCCTCGAGGTAGTCGACCGACGACGAAATAGAGGGACAACGTATGCTCAACCAGAAGCCATCAATCGACGACCAGCGCCGGCAATTGGACAGCGTGGGGGATGTCCAAGCAACCGATGTGAGGTCGAGCCGAAGCTCTCCCTCGTCAATGCGTAAACGGACGGGGTCGACTCGCAGTAGTCGACCGACAATGAAAAATGCACCCTAGAGGGACATAAGAGTCCCTCAAACGAAAAGTCGTCAGTGAATGACGAAGGCACGCATTGTGCCGTTCCCTGGTACCAACGAAGGTGCCACGCACCTTCAAACGCCCCGTGTGCGCGTGTCCGAGCTTCCACCACAGTAATTACATCTTCCCCGCCCTCGGCTGTCAAAGGGTGAGGCTGGGAGCAGTGGCGGCGGCAGCATTTCAGTGTCGTGGTGGTGGTGGTGTGATGTTCAATAAATTTGATCGGAGTTCGAATGGACTTCGACAAATTTCGCATTCGCTCAGAAGGCTGCATATGTCTAAAATTTGATTAATTTGATTCGTAATCCAGCCAAAACCGGCTGATTTCAGGAATTTTCTGATGCTTTCCTGATGGGGAAGGTGTCAGTCAGGGAAATCGGGTGTGATCCTGGTGGGATCAGATCAGACCAGATGATGCCGATTATTTCGGTTCCCTGCCAGGTTCGGTTTTGACTGGGAATCAGCCCTGAACATGATTTTGGTGATGGGGTGTTCCCAACCTCAGTTTTGCAAGGTTCAGTAGTTCAAAAAATTCAAAAATTTTCGCCGAGTATGCCTTACATTTGGACCTACTACAAAAAAACATTGAGGGCATCGGGCCCACGGTTGGGGTGCCCGAGCCATTTGAGCACTCGGTGAGATTCAAAAAGACTGCCTGATCGGATTTCGGAGATCCCCGAGCTGCTGACCAAATGCTGACACACCCTGTACCTCCGTGTCCCAACGCGTTTTAAAGGTTGCTTTGTGACCTTCTTGGTCCGTCAGCGAGAACCTGCTTTGATTCGCTTTTTCTCCCCGTCAAATCGGGCCAAGGTCCTGAAGCTGATTTCAAAAAGGACCTAGATCCAGTTGACCTACCCCTCGGTACCCCGCACTTTTTACAAGCGGTGGCGAATGGTAGCTTGCTGACCGTCCAGCAACCCGCAGTGTTCCATCGTTTTTTCGGCTCGAATTCCCAACTTTCGAATCCTGTCACCACCCCCCATTTCTCATACGAGGTCCCTACCTGCTTCCTCCGTCACCTCCAACTTGACAAACAGGATGAGTTGGCTACACTCCTCTCTTCTATTTTCTATAGATAGCTGCTCAGCCGCCACGACTGCCACTGCTGCTTGTGAAAATGGTCCCAGGTAAGTACACCTTCCTTGCACCTACACCTTTCTATGTTTAGTGCTTCATAACTGCAGCAAGCACCACTCGAGGTGTGGGTGTTAGCTCAAGCATCGTGTACATACCCTTTATTACGAGAATGAAAGTCAATTTACCATATCATGGGAAAATGTGGCGAGATTGAAATTCATCGAGATCTATATGCGCGCCGCCGCGGCCGATTCAATTCTTGTTCATGCCCATCTCATATACTAATCGAATGACAATCAACATTTTTGACCCCAACGTGGCAAAATCAGCTTGTTATCTACCAGAGTATATACTGTACCAGACCATCTTGGTTCGGGGTTCAGAACTCGGTAGTCTACTAGATGAACTACGTTGCGAATTTCCCTCGACCTTTCTCGTTAAGTAAGTGGAAGAATCAACGGTCCCGATGCGACTGCATGTTTCGCCCAAGATCATCACCAATCAGATTACAGACAATTCAGTCATTGGAATGATAGTGACCGAACCATCCTCCCTCCCCCTAATGATGTAACCCTCAAGATATGCCCATAGACCTGAATCTTCCTTCGTCGCAGGGAACCATCGTGCCCCATTACCAATTTTGCACGGTCGCTCCTTATTGGGATCAAAGAATGAAAGCGGATCAGCCACCACATCTGCGCCAGACCACTGATGATGGGGAATCAGACCTCCACCCGCCTCAGCCCAAACATGTCTGCTCTGGTCTGTGTGAGTGGTCATAAGAGTCTGACAATCAGCCAGAAAGGCAATCGAAACTATAGGCGGAAGACCCTCTCCAGTTCCTGATGCGATAAGCTCCCACGTTGATACGTGCCAAAGGTAGACATCGTTGTCCGTGGCCCCTGCGACAAAGTTGTCGGATGAGAATGCAATATGTGCAAGTTTGCCCCGGAGTTGACATTGGTTACCCATAGACGATCGCATCCGTGGATCCCATAACCGCACCTCGTTATTCACGAAGGCGTGAACAACGAGGTTGCCATATGGTGCAAGTGCGGTGAATAAAATTTCAGGTCGGGGTAGATCCAATATATGAACTGTGTTACTTTCACCAAAAGCAACCCGCGAACCATTCGGTGATAATGCGAATTCATTGGACCACGGTGAGAGGATTTTGTGAGGAAGTGAGGTCAACTGACCAGTCTGGGTATCGTATAAACGTAAATGGTTTTTAGAACCACCGAAAACAAGTGATTTGCCGTCAGGTGTGAACTTGACGGAGTACACATCTGATTTATGTGTTGCAGACGGCAGGTTATCAGGAATGAGGCTGTCGCTGTTCTTCGCCCAAGACGATATGCCACCAAAACCACCTGCAACCACACGCTGAGAACTGTCGATGGAGAAAATCGTTGAAGGAGCTGGCACAGGTTCACCAATAGTCTGACCAGTGTGGGTGTTCCATACAGGAAGTGTCTTGTCTTTGGAACCTAATATTGTTCGTGGCCCGTCCGGCGTAAAAGCGAAAGACCGTGCTTGACCAGTATTAAAGCTCCATGGTGATCCAATCAACCCGCCAGAATGTGCATCCCGAAGGCAAACAGTTCCATCACCAGATCCGGATGCAATCGTGTTTCCATCGGGTGAGAATGCAACAGAAAGCACCTTTTGCATATGACCTTCGAGGACCATAAGTGGTTGCAAAGTTTCAGAGTTCCAAATGCGTATCGTCCCGTCATCAGAACCGGAGACAATTTTGTTCTCAAGGGGTGAAAATGCAGCATCTAACACCCAGCCAGAATGACCCAGTAGAAACCCCACGATTGAGCCTGTTTGCAAGTCCCAGACGATAAGAGAACTGTTCATCGACCCAGAAACGAGTTGTTTCCCATTGGGCGAGAAAGCAACAGTGAGAACCTTATGCATATGACCTTCGAGGACCAGAATCGGTTGCAAAGTTTCAGAGTCCCAAAGGCGTATCGTCCCGTCATCGGAACCGGAGGCGATTGTGTTCTCAAGGGGTGAAAATGCAACATTCAACACCCAACCAGAATGACCCACTAGAAACCCCACGATTGAGCCTGTTTGCAAGTCCCAGACGATAAGACAACAGTCCTTCGATCCAGAAACAAGTTGTTTCCCATTGGGCGAGAAAGCAACAGAGAGCACCTCGTCTTGATGTCCCGTAAATACATCGGGAAGTCCATTGCCAGTTGACATGTTCCAGCTGACATTATAGCTGGGGGAGGATGCCAGGACTTCGGATCGATCGGAAGAGAATGAGAGGGATAGGGATTCTGAAACGGTGCCCTTTGACAGTGCTTGAAGAAGAGTTTGCATGCTGGAGGGGCTCATCGTCGCATGACCAATTATCACACCCGAGTCTGCACCCTCCAGATAATGCAAGTGCGACGTCCAAAAGCGCAAAGCATACCGAAGCTCTCCCGGCAGAGAAGGCCATCTATTCTCCGGCTGTCCGACTATTCCCCTATATGAGAGCTGGAACTGCTGTAAACATCGTAATGCAAGGTCGGCCTCTGCAATATCTGGATCTACATGGAAACGACGATCGATGTGGAGATGGGCATCATCAATTGTGAACACTTCAGGACTAGTGACGAATTCGAAGAAGGATTTATGAAGCCGCGGGATTGTCTTCCCATTGATGGTGTCTGCACCAGCAACGAGGACTGTTCGAAGTCGGCGGACAAAGTGTACCATGTCAACGGGGCGGCTAGATGGAGTACGTTGAAGATCCAGTAGCCCCGCCAGATCATCCAGACACAGTGGCTCCCGCAACACGACAATGGCGCCAATGATCCGACGGAATTTCTCAAAGTCCCAGTCCGTTGCATTCTTGATGTGGGTGACGCGTAAGATTAATCCATAGAGGGCGTTGATATCCTCTAGTGCCTCACCCGTGAGGGCATTCAAAACCTCATCCAGACATTCCGTTCCGTATTCACCAACCTGCTCCTGTAGAAATCTCGCCGCTGTGACGGCCCAGATGAAAAGGCCAGATGCTCGAGTAGCTAGCAAAGTCATCCCCCTTTCTCCCGGCCATTCCACCCAGTTCAAGTCGTTGTCTGTGACAATCTGCAAAATCTTTCTCCTCAAGAAGAGTGAGACGTCGTCCATGGAGGCAGTGGTATCAAGATGGACATGCTTGACATGTTTGACCTTCATGCTTTGAGCAAATGGCTTTTGAATGTCGTTCTCGGTTCGACTTGACACGAAAACTTTGACGTTTGGGTACTTTGACAGCTCTTCAAATAGCTGTGAAAAGATGTGAGCAGTCTCCCTGAGGCGTTTCCGATCGGTTTCGTCCAGAGCGTCAATGGTGACTACGACTGGTCGGTGGGGATCGAGCCTTGATGCCACACGAAGCGCATCAACGAAAAGTTCAGCCGCCTGATCGGACGAAATGCGATCTACTAGTGCGCGCTTCTTCTTCAATCTATCATGAACGGCACCCTCGACATCAGGGTGGCGGTCCGCTAGCTGTCGTGCAATGGATGGGAAATATGAATTCGGATCGGTAGTTTCAACATTGTTTCGGTTGATAAAGAACTGTGCCCAGAGTATATCTCTGTTCTTGCAATCCCTGGCAAGCGACGCAGTAACGGCAGACTTCCCAGAGCCCGGGTCTCCTGTGAGCCATAGGAAATTTTGAGAGCCAGGAGAGATAGCATTCAGCCACTCCGTTATGTCTGCCAGTACCTCAGTCCTTGTACCCTCATCACAAGGACTCTTGCCTTGTTTATCGTAGGTAGGATAAGCAACGACAGTGGGGTTGAGTGCTCCTTCCAAGAAGGCGCGTCGTGCATCGGTTTGCTTCTTGGTTTCCATTTCGTTGATGATGTATGTCTGTGCACATACAAATATAAATATGAGCGTCATCATGTCGCTTTTTGGAGTCCTCTCTTACCAGCTGTTCTTGCTGCTGTTGCTTGATCTTTCGAATCTCGCGTGTAATAACATCTTGGCGAAGCAAAATCGACTTGATCATTGCGAGTATTGTACTCAGGCCTCCTGAAAGATTGATCAGTGTCAGGTCCTGCAGACACTCATCATGAGAGGCAATTCCGGCTCATCAAGATAGACACGCACTCTGAAGAGTCCCTTCGCATCTGCAATGCGAGCTTTGAACTCATCGACCTCCTTGCCTATCATCATTCCATTGCGCATTTGCGACCACCGGCCATCATTCTGTATTTTCGAATCAGCAGGGTCTACATAACGCTCTGCTGGCACTCACGAGTCTCGCCGCGGCCCACAAGCAGATTTCGTCGACTACATCACTGCAAGATCCGGCTGAGCCCAGTGGCCGCATGCGAGAAGGCCAAGCACGTACCGCATCTTCCTCAGATTTCGCCATACCGCCCAAGTGAAGGCGTCCTTGTGTGTTGATTCGAAAGCTAATTTGACATCGTTGACCCATGATACCACTTCCTTTGCAAATTCGTAAACACTCGACTTTGCTCTGTTCACTGCCTGGACACATATGAGATGAGCCACGGAAAATAACCACCGGACTTACAACCCCAAGGTTGAGGAGGCAGGCCAGAGCTTTGACGAGACCACGTGCGGGAAACGGGCTGTCTGGGATGAGCTCAAATAGCTCCTTCCCCTTTTCAAGGCCAGTAGAGATGTTGTCAAGGACTCGATCGAGGGTCGTTTCGGGTTGTTGAAGGCAATACTCGGAGAGTGATTTGAAGAAGTCATCGTCAAGCTCCCATTTTTCCCAACCTGTCGCTCCATTATTCTAGATTCGTTGCTAAGTATTTCGTTATGACAAGCTTGGAGCAACGAGATTACCGATTTTCGGGGAGATTTCTTCCAAAAGCCCTTGGGCGGCGCCATAGGTCCTGCGAGGGTCACTGCCTGACCACCGCTACAGCCTCAGGTTGTGATGGCCATCTGGGCATTGCCGTTGAAAGGCAAAATGGGGAGAGAAGAAGCGCCGAGCTTCTAAACTCTGCAACCAGCGTTGGTCACTTGAGGACAACTTGAGAACCAGCTGCAGGTGCATACTGTCGAATCCGTCCCCTGGCGAGTGCATGGTGCATGATGGATTGGTGCAAACTATGGGGATATTGGGTGATCTGCTGTTATGTACAGATTTCAAATTCCATCATCATGGCTCCTCGAAACTGTGCCCTCTGCGAGAATGCAAGAGCCATGCTCAAGCGACCGAAAACTGGCCAGCAAATATGTCGCGAATGTTTCTTCTACGTCTTTGAGACCGAAGTACACAACACCATCACACAGACCCAACTTTTCAAAGCAGGAGATCGCGTCGCAATTGGAGCGTCTGGTGGAAAGGGTAAATCCTCTTGATTTTCCAGATGCCTTCGCCACCCACTCCAAAGCATGTCATAGATTCAACAGTGCTCGCACATGTCATGAAAACACTGAACGAGCGATATCAGTACGGCTTGGAACTTTTCTTGCTCTCGATCGACGAAGGGATCACAGGATACAGAGATGACTCGTTGGAGGTACGCGGACGGAAATCTCATATCCAGAATATCCTGCGTTTAGTTACGAAGCACCCCAGACAGTGAAGCGGAACCAGGAACAATATGACATGCCACTCAAGATCCTATCCTACGACGAACTCTATGGATGGACGATGGATGCCATCGTCTCTCAAGTCGGGCGGAAGAACAACTGCACGTTTTGCGGCGTTTTCAGGCGACAGGCATTAGATCGTGGGGCCGCGATGCTGAACGTTGATCATATCGTGACGGGGCATAACGCAGATGACATCGCGGAGACGGTTCTGATGAACAGTGCGTAGCATCCCCTCATTCGACTTTACAGATCCTTATAATCTTTTCACTCGTCTAGTCATGCGAGGAGATATTGCCAGGCTGGGTCGATGTACCAGTATATGCACGCAAGGCGAAGACACGATTAAACGGTCCAAACCCTTTAAATATGCATACGAAAAGGAGATCGTTATGCAAGTCATGCTCCTTTGCAGTTTCCAGGGTTTTTTTTTTTTTTTTGCTGACGTCCTCTCAGGTATGCTTACTTCAAGAAACTGGACTACTTCTCGACAGAGTGCATATACTCTCCAGACGCCTATCGGGGACATGCACGCGTGTTTCTGAAAGAGCTGGAGGCGGCTCGGCCGAGTGCGATCATAGATATTATTCATTCCGGGGAAGCATTTGAGGTCAGGGAAGAAGTTAAAGCTACGCAGCGCGCCCAGCGTCAGTCCCTTTCCCAGTAAGCGTGGATTTCGCTCATGTTGATCTTTTCTGTCATACAGAAACATGTAAACGTTGTGGATACATGTCAAGCAATGATCTATGCAAAGCATGCACATTGCTCGAAGGTCTGGAGCGGGGCATGGCGAATTCTGGGATAGTATGTGACCCTCCCCATTTGCGTTTCCCGAATCAATTGATCGAATAAAACACTTTATTAGACGGATCGTGGACGAAAGCAGATGGAAGCGCAAGGCCCTGCCCCGGACAATCTGCGCACCATCCCCCTTTTCAAACTCCCATCAGGAAGTCCTGCGATTGCTATCGAGGCAACTTGATAGATTTACCACCGACACGACAGCCTTTGGAAGATAGATCTCCTTATTTTATTGTCTTGAATGTTTGTACGTCGCTTTTCTTTTGTGAATAGATGATTCTGACGACCCAATTCGAAAGACTAGATATCTGTAGTAATGGATACGAATCCAGGCTCGAGGACCACGGCTCCTTTACATGTGTCCCTGTCATCGTCAGAAATTCTCATGTGCAGCCTTCCTGATGTTTCATTGGACTCGGATCTTCAAAATTTCTAGTGAATGTGCTAACGACGCTCCACGGCTCAAAAAGCTTCTCAGGAACATCCCCCGAAATTCATATTACAAGAGTTTCTGGCATCCATTATAGATCATTCATAACTTAACTATTCATAACTTAACCCACAATCTTGACTACCAATGTCCCTCCATCCGCAAGTACACTTCCCTTCCCATCCACGAATGCCTCGGGGGTTCTTTCAAACGGTACCGATCTCTCCTTGCGTCCCCCATGGTCCGCCCCGACCCACGGCCTGACCCCATCCTTCACAGCCGTCCTCAAAACAGCCTCAAGTGTCTCTCTAACACCTTCCCCTTCCCAATCCACATCCTGTCCCAGATTCACCCACGCATAGCCAATCTTCACCCCATCCTTCCCCTCCCCTCTTCCACCACTAACACCAAAGCTGAGCGACCTCAGCCCGGCCTTGAAATGGTCGCCCGCAGTTGGTATCGTGCGACCCGGCATATCCCCAACCAGCGTCGTGAACTGCTTCACGCCGATATCCGCTGCTGTCCGTTTTCCTTTTTCCTTCTTGGAATTGCCGCTATTGCCGGTGGCACGACCAGACGACTTCAGGAGCCGCTCAGAAGCCTCCCAGACCTCCTTTCCTCCGACCGTATCCAGCACCGCGTCGAATACATCCCCGTCTTCGCATAGTCTCTCGATGACTCTCACCACCGCACCCCGCACATCCTCACCGCCCTCGCCATCATCAAAGACAACCTCCTCCCCTCCCCAAGCCCGTATCCGATCTTCCACCTTCCGCATACGATCTCGTTCTCCACTCTCGGCCGAATCCATCACCTCCCATGCAAGACATGCATAGGGCGCATGAGCACAGACTCTCCACCCCTGCTTTACCAAAATTTGCACAGCCATCGCACCCGTCCCATCATGTCCTCTCAGCACCAGCGCCCGTCGACGCCTTCCGCTTCCGCCCCACTGGCGAGGCGGATCCATCGGAATCGACTCCTTCTCCTTCCCTCGTGCCTTTTCGGACTTGTACAGTGGAGGCCCATCAGCGTCGATGCTCCCCAGATTCCAGCCTCTTTCAGATGTTCCTGACTCCGAAGGGCTATCTGCGCTAGAGAATGCAAAAGTAAACGTCCGGACGGCACGATAGGCGGGGATGCCGCAAAGGGGAAGAAGAGAGAGTTCTTCAAGGGAGAGGGGAAGGTTGCTTGGTCGGTGATCGTTGTGATTCCCTGATAAACGACCGTTGGTGTTGTTGCGGGACGAGGAGGGTCTGGGCCCTGCAATTGCCTTTGCTTTTGATGACCCTGGCGTGGCTGACGCTGGCAAAAAGAGGGGGTTTTCGCTGTGGTCCATTCGGGGATGTGGAACACGATGCACGCGATGTCGGTCTACGACGACGAACTCTGTGAGGGCACCGCACTGTCGAAAATGGGGGGTGGGGTCGCATCAGTAAGATAGGTGACGAGAAGCTGATAAGACAGCAGTACATCAAACTCGCCTTTCTCACATCCAACAATCCGACAACCCAATCGCCTCTCCTGCCCCCCTCTTCACTAACTTCCCATCCACATTCCAGGATGCGGCCAACAAAACTCCTTCCAGGGATGTATCCCACCCCCGCCGGTGGCGTACCCACATGTGTCGGCGCATTATTCGACCTACTAGGCGAACAGGGGGCCGACGCGTTTTGTCCCCCTCCCAGGCGGCCTAACGTGGAACGGAAACTGTTGCTGCGCCTTGGCGGGGTGGTTGGAGGTGTACTGAATTTGGCCGGTTCCCGAAGTACATTCGATCCGCTTCTGTTATGGGTCCCGCCAGAAACTCCACTTCCAAAAACCAGTTGTCGATCGATCCCATCCACGCCAACAGCCCATATTTGCACCAACACGCCCCTGCTTAGGACGTTCTTGGGCGGTGGGCGATACGAGGTGAAACTGAGTGGCGAATCTGTGGCCAGGTCGTGGATCTTCCTTGCACCGCCATCCTCACTCTGGCTCCTGGCTCGACCCGAAGCAGACGGAGGGCCGGGAGAGGAGGTTGAGCCTCTTCTAAACAGGCTAATAAGTTTCTTGCTGGGCGTACCAAACGACGATGGAATCCCACTAAGGCCACGGACAACCTCTACGCTAGCCATGGTCGTTTGTGCGACCCCGCTCCGTGTGAGATCGACTTTGCCGCCTGTGTCATTCAAGTTGCTGGAAACTGTGCCAAAGATCCCTTTCGGCTGATGCGAAGTCTGGGACAGAGGAACGGGTGTTCGCGGGAGAACGAGCGAGGTGAAGCCTGCAGTGCCGTGGGATGGGAGGTTGTCTGGGGCAAAAACTGGAAGGGAGGTGGATGTTGGGTCATACGGGTCCGCTGAGGATGAGGCGTACTTGGTCTGCTTCTTCTGGGAGTCGGAGGATATCTGGGTGTGAGTGGAGGAGGCACGGGAGGAGGGGCGGTCATCGTGTGAGGACAGTAGGGATGAAATTTGAGGAGCTGCTGAATGGCCGAGGGAGCGTGACCGCCTGTGATGGAGCTTGGGTTTGGGAGGAGTAGAAGCCGAGGTAAGAGCGAGGTTGGACGTCGCCTGAGCTTTTGCGACGACTCGCTTTGGTGGGGAGATAAGGACGCTGGGTCGCGGGGAGTCGGTGCTCGCGGGGTCTTGTATCTCGTCTTCTTCAAGGAGCGCAGACATGCTGGTCATTATGCTCGGGGTGTTTTTAGAAAAGCTTTTAGAGATGGGTGTGTTGGGTTTCTTGCGATATTGGGCATTCAGAGGTAGTTGAGGCGATAACATATTTGTGTGGCGCCTCCCAGGCGTTTTCGTTGATTTGACGGGGGAAGTTGGCACGAGCCATCTCACGTCCTTTGCCCACTCTTTATCGGTGTAGCCATTGACTTCTTGCGGTGCCTGATTCTTGGCGGCTGTCCGACGACTGGAGTCGGACTGGGGTGGGCTGGTGATGATAGTTGAATCTGACAGCGCTATGGAGAACAGAGAGTGTGCATCAAGGGAAGAGGAAGAAATGGAGGTTGTCGAGGTGTTTGCATGGCTCAATGACGTTTTGGTCGAGAGGACTCTCGGAACAGCATGCGAAGATCCCATGGATGTTCTTGGAGTCGTGTTCGGTGTGTAGAAGACGTCCTCTTCAGAATCCTCGTCCTCGCCCTCGCCCTCGTCCTCGTCCTCCTCGGTAACAGACAACAGGGTTTCATCCGTAACAATCGTTACATCATGTCTGCGACAGTTCTGATGGGACTTCTGCCAATCAGTAAGACATGGAATCACAGTTCTAGAGCTTACCTGGGCTTCTAGGTGGGCGGTGTCGTGAAGGCCACTCGTCTTTTGGGGTGGTGATGCTCGCCCTTGACCCTCGGTGGCAATGCGAACCAATTCCTGTTTCGTCGAGAAGTAGACCTTATCCTGGGGAAATGAATACGTTTGTGAGGGTCGTCCCAGTAAGGTCTGCATCACTGTAGGTTTCACCATAAAGGGCAAAGGTGACGATTAGCAGAGATGGAAATATGTACGCTTGATCGCCGTCCGAGACGACGACCAAATCCTTGGCATGATGATGTCACGCAGAGAGGATGACGTACGCAAGGTCAATTCATCCGCAATTCAACATGACCCCTTAGCTCAGTGGTAGAGTGTGTGATTCCAGAAATGGTACTTCCACAAGGCCATCCGTTCAATCCGGGTAGGGGTCACTTTTTTTTAGTTGCTGAGGCCTGTTCTTTTTTTCTTCAAGATTGAACAGAGGGCTTCAAGACGAAGGGCGAACACTTATTTGAAGATACTCCAAATACACGTGTTATAGAAGTATACTTGAGAGCCAGAAAATCTTGATATTTCAAACTTATGCGAAGGTGAAAAGAAGAGCGATAGCAGTCAGTGCTGCGCCACTGATAGCACCAGTGCGCGTTGCGCTGTTGCTGCTTCCACTTCCACTTCCACTTCCACTTCCACTTCCACTGCTGCTGCTGCTGCTGCTGCTACTACTGCCTTTGATCGTGACGGGGCTGACATTGACTCCTCCCTGTTTGCACGCGTCAGTGAACGCTAGATACGGTAATTTAGTTCGAGAGTGCACAATTTGAAAGTATATTGTCTACTCACTATTCATCAGGCTTTGTGCATACGTGACGTTCAAAGCGCTGCTCTTGGCCCCAACACCACAATCAAGGCAGGAAGCAAGTCCTTGGACGATAGTGTTTGAGCAAATACAGTTGAGGTCGGAACAACCCTGGAGATGTCAAGCATGAGATAAGAGAGGCGGATGAGTGAGAGGTCAGAGATACATACAGACAGGCTGCTTGAGACACTCGAGCAGCTGCTTTGACATGACGAGGGAACGGTACTTGGGTCTAACACTGAGGGGTTGATCTGGCGCGCAAACAGGCTTGTCGACGGCTCTGGC
Source organism: Entoloma clypeatum (assembly GCA_963565915.1). Taxonomy (NCBI): domain Eukaryota; kingdom Fungi; phylum Basidiomycota; class Agaricomycetes; order Agaricales; family Entolomataceae; genus Entoloma; species Entoloma clypeatum. The sequence continues at coordinate 1,180,143 of OY751494.1, forward strand.
GAGGGGTTGGCAAACGCTGTTGTGGAGATAAGAAACATGAATTCATGGTGTCGGGCATTGAAGGGCAACAAACGCGGCGTACCAGCTGGGAGCGCGACGAGGAAAAGAGCGGTGGATGCTGAAAGGAAAGTAGAGGATGCGACCATTATCGGCGAAAGTTAATCGAACAGATGGAGACTCAAAAGAGGTACGGGTTGCTGTCGGGGGCAAGCCGTTAAATAGCGGTTCGCGGGGCTTCCACCTTTTATACTCCAGCAGCCCAGGGACATAAATTGGCGACTCGACCCCTGGACACCACAGCATCTCCGCTAGCCATCCCGTTGTAGCCTGTTGTTCAGTCCCTGGAAGATGCAATGCAGTCAAAAGGGAGTCCTGAAGTTCCTGAGGGCCCCCCTGAAGATCACTGCTTGGTGCATGCAACCCAGCATCCCGACGATAGTAGGAGCCTTTAGAAGAACACCTTCAAAGACAGAGCTGCCAGCGAGTCCAGCCATCAACTTGCAATTCAACCAGAATTCAGCTAGCGAGCCAGGACTCCGCAGGAGCGAGTCAGAAATACACGCACGCGTTCACACGGTACATACGGTCGCATCTGATGAGGAGTTGAAAATCAAGATGCTCGATCAGCAAAGTGATAATCATCGAGGAACTCTTTGATCTGAGTGCAAGTAATTCGAGGTTTCGGTTTGAATTGTGGTCCGTTTGTCACCGTGAAAGGGCAACTTCAAGGACCATTCCCTTCGAGGGGCTCGGAGGCAACTTGAACGTTAAACAGAAGTACAGAATGGTAGTTGGTATTCCGGAATCCGAATCCGAAGAAACTGTGGCGCTGCAGTCCCTGAGTGCTGCAAACATTCTGGGTGGTTGGAAGCATATGGTCACGATGACCCTGGTATGTATGGTAAGTAACTGATCGCGGAGTATCAATCGAGCGGCAAAGACTTTTCTCGACAAGTACGTTCGATGAGGAAGAAATGACTCCGAGCAAACCCTGAGTCATGTAAGTTGGTATTGGTTAATTTGAGGAAGAAGACATGTGTTTGGTGCGATAAAACAAGAAGTATTGAAGCAAATGAAGCTCGACGTGTCATGTCGACGCGAAGGTGAGAATAAGGACGATAGCAACTAGCGCTGCACCGCTGATAGCTGCAGTGGGCGTTGCGCTGTTGCCGCCGGCACTACTTCCACCGGCACTGCCTTTGATTGTGACTGGGCTGACATTGACTCCTCCCTGATTGCAACTGTTGATATATGCTAGAACAGAGGATAGGTTAGTTCGAGATCGAGAATCGACACCGGTTTTTCGACGTACTATTGATGAGGTTCTGTGCATATGTGATGTTCAGAGGACTGTCCTTGATCCCGACCCCACAATCGAGGCAGGAAGTTATCCCTTGGATGACAGTGGTTGAACAGAGGCAAGGGAGATCTGAACAGCCCTGGAGACATTTGCATGAGGTGCCTGATCGGGAGGCAGATGACTAGGTGATACGTACATCGAGGTTGTTCTCGACACTTGTGCAGGTACTTTGGCATGTGGAGGGGATAGTGCTGGGGTCGAAAAGTCCATTACCATTCGTCTGGCGCGCCGACAAGCTTGGGAATGATTCAGGCGAAGGGGTCGCCAGTGCCAGCACTGTGGAGAAAATTGGCATGGATAAACGTACTTTTCTCAAAGGGCAACGATGCGATATACCTGGAAGTGTGACATGGGGGCAAGTCGTCAGGTCGTTCGAAGGCGAACCGTTAAACCGAAAGTTTGCCGGGGGGTCCCCACGTCTTATACTCCACAGACGGTTTCACCTCAGAAAAACGTTTGCAAGTATCCGCAATTGTACTAGTAGAGGAAGGCTCTTCTGTTGGCATCAGTCAAATCATGATTTAGCCACTCTTGGCCTTTGGCGCCTCCAAGTAGCCTGGTATGCTAGTGTAGTAGAATCTGATTTCAAGTTCAATTTGACAGCACCTTCATAATCAGTGTTGGAACTTACTTGCTCCTCTGTAGAGCAACGATATAGCGACAAATTCCGCAGAGTCGCACACCTGTGAGTTACTGGTGTTCGAGTTATCGATTGACTGGAAGGTGTTCCGCATGTACACTGCATGCAGAATACAAATAGCAAAGGTGTCAATCAGCACGTGTATAGAATGATAAAGATCAACGAACATGATGACCTGGGTCATCATGATAATGAGTGGTAAGGGAAGCCCCGCTTCTACCACTGCACAATAAGTAGATGTATGTAAACCGTATTCTGACTGGAACACCAAAAAGAGCACCTACTCGTCTCATTATCGTCCAAGCCAACTTGAGGACCTTCACGGGATGAGCCAGGGGTGTAGGTTATGTGACTTTGGGAGATCCGAATAAGTGCCAAGTCCGTACATGTCGATATCGGTTCAAGTTACCAACGTCTGAACTGAGTGAACTCGACCCATCCAGATGCTGTTTGGATACGCGGTTCCTGGGTCCAACGTCCGACAGAAAACCTATCGAAGAGGCAGGCGCCATGTTGGCCTGAGGTGATGCAGTTTTCGAGGCAGTGTCCAAACTGTGTCCAATTTCATTGCTCAAAGATAGTTGGTGACCCTGATCGTCGTTGAACATGTTGACGTAAACGTGACCGAATACATAGTCATTGACGATCGTTTGCGGGCACAAGGCAGGATCTTGGGCGAGGTAGGTATTTCAAATTGAGTCGATGACAGCCTCCTCTTGCTCCGAAATCAGCATGTAATACCCACTTCAAACAGAAACACACACACCAGCAGTGCTTCAGAACCAACCTTGCAAGGTGGCGATATGGAACACCCCATTGCGAATGGAGAGCCAACCCTTCTGCTGCCTCCATACGTGGCACCTCCGAGGGAGGGGCCTGGGATGAGATCGGAATTTCCACCTTCGTCGGCAGAGTTGGTGATACCCGAGGGACTAGCGATTGCGATAGTCGTGTGAGTGGTCGTGTGAGACGTCTGGTGTGGGCCATTGAACTACGAGCGAGGGCCCTGAGTATCATTGGCGTTAAATGGCAAACAAGAGGAATGTTGAATGGCAGAGGTGGATGTTGACTAGGAAACGGCAAGTGGTGGCTGTTATCTGTGCTGAGAGACCAGAATGTTGTACCTCTCCAGCTGCACACAGAGGCACAAGAGACGACAAGCGCGAGGTTTAACGACGAACCTCGCCCTCTGCAACACCAAGACGAGGGAGAAACGGCAACGAGAAGATTCCACGAACTTCGCCATGAAAAATTAGACGAACCTCTCTGTTTCAGTGCGGCCCAAACCTCACTGATTGCAAAAAGCATATTGATTGGTGGCTTGCGTCTGATCACCTGCAGGATTCGAGTGATGTATTGGAGATTTCATGGGCATTAGAGACTCAAACACAGAGAAGGAGACTCGGAACTGCTCATGAGTGTTTACACACAAGAACTAAGTTCATTGAAGTTTTGAATGAGGATTGGTGCTGTTGGCGAGGGCATCAATCTGGGGGTGGCAACATGAACGCGGGCACGTGCTCGGCTCACCACTTCTCAGGCTCGTCACGTCAACGTCGCGTCGAACGATGCACAACGATGTCGACGACGCGGACAACACGACAGAACGGAACAACGTGAATCGGCAGAAACCTCCTTTTCTTTCTCGTATCTGTACACTTGCCAGCAATCATCTCGCGATTTCCTCCCTTGGTTCCGCTTTTTCAGGCTCTCTCTCTGCTGTCTTCCAAGAGCCCCAAAGGACTCCTTCGTTCCCTGGCTATGGCTTGTCTGATTTGGAAGCTGCTGCTCCTATCACAAGAGGCCACGACCAAGCCCACCAACTTCTGGACTCCTTTGGACATCATTTCGACCCCAGCAATGCCGTAGAAACCTCGACTCCGACGCAAACGCGCTCGAACTCCCCGATTCATTCGACCAACCGTCTCTCAGATGTCAAGCGCATATTCAGCACTTTTACACGCTGTCGTCAAGCCAGCTCGCTCGCAAGCGAACCCGTGCTACCGGACGACATTCAGCTGGCGACGATGAACTCGCATCGAAGGAAACACAACTCACATCATTTCGCTGAGGATCTTCTGACTACTCCGCCTTTGACCCCCGACACCTTGGACGAGCTGTCGCCAGTTTTATCAGACGAAACCGATGCACTTTCTGAATGGAACGTGAAGCCGTTTGATCAGGTAGATAACGAAGACGATAGCGATGTCCTGGATTCCATGAACAAATCCATTGAAATCAAAGAGGGAAAGAGACCCGATCGCAGCGCCGTATGTCATTTTGCCAAACGTCTGGACTTTCGTCTCATTGCATACCCCAACACAGGACCATGATACTTTGGCTGGCGTCGTCCAATCCGACGGGGTTGTTATCGCCCCTTCCCCAGCAACTCTTGACGACAATGACGAATGGTTCGGGCTAGAGTACACACTTGAGCTGAGTTCCAGAGAGCGCAGCCCCTCCGACACCAAATCCTCCTCCGCAGGCGAGCATTCCAAGGTCCGTCACCCCCCCACTCCTTCCACTCCCTATCCCCCAGTTCTCGCATTTCACCCCGCATACATCTACATAGAGTCGCGAGTCCTGGGCCGCCTTGCACCGGGGGACGATCCACCCCTTCTTCGAAGACGAGGACTACTACCAGTGGAAGAACTGGCATCGGTACCTGGACCGCCAGGACGAGCGCAGGAGGCACAGGAAAGGATTCGAGTTCAAGACGCGCTCGAAGAATCTGGCGTGGTACTACGCCGATGAGATGAGGACGAGGGACGTCATGTATTGGCAAAAGGTGCGGTAGCGTACAAATCGGTTCCATGCGAGACCTTCTATTCGACACCTGTCTTTCTCTTTTTTCAGGAAGTCTATGGAGTCATTGCGCGGGACGTCAAAGAGCGGCTTGACATGCTTGCGCAACACCGATCTGTAAGTCGTAACCTCTCCTACGAATTTCAAATCAGTATATGCGCGGCTTGGGGAACAGGATCCATACATCCCGCCGCGGAATCACAATCTCGGATGGTACCTCAAGCGCTCACGCTCTGTTGCCTGCATCCGCGAGCTTCAACCTTTACCGCCGCCCGTCTACAATCGATACCATCAGCCTGACATCAGTGACATGTCCGATTTTGAATGCGCCACCGATGAAATTTCTGGACTGGACGTTTACGATTCTTCCCTGTTACTTGAATTCAAAAACTAAACTGCTGCTTTCTCGCGAAATTCGTTTGCTATGTACCTGCTGGACGCCCTGAAACTTGGACTCGATTCTTCTCAGTGTATTACGTTTGTGATAGTTGTATTGATAATTATCAAGCATGTAGATGGAAAGTTAAGGATAGTGCGACTTGTAATAGTAATGTGCAGATACAGATAGGATGTGGGATGTGATTGTGATAGGTATACAGTGGACTAGATAGAAGGTGGGTATTGTAATAGGAAGACGGTGATAGCTGAATACAGATAGTGTGTGCGTGTCTAGTAGATGTCCATGGCATCAATTGTCCAAAGAAAAAAGAGAAAGCCCGAAGCAAAGAGCGGTGGCATGTCGTGATCGTCAAAAAAAAACGCGTCATGGTGTCTAGCATGTGGGGAAGAAGAAGAAAGTGTAGATAGAAGTGTCCGTGCACTTGAAAAGGGAAGAAAAAATAAAATAATAAAAGAAGCACTGAAATCGCAGGAAGATGGAGCGAGAGAGAGAGAGAGAAAGAAACCGAATGACCAATGGGGAAAGGAATTGCTCACACAATGCTGTTCTGCCCTCTCGAGGCCCTCGAGGACTGCACCAACCTCCTCAAAGCGCTCTGCCCACCGTGACCGTACTGATACACCCCCGTCCCGTCGCCCATCGGCTCGATATCGGTCTCAAGACCCTTACCTGCAGTGCCTCCACGCTCTTTATCATGCATCTTCGTCGCGGCACCCCACATCCGGCTGAGGAACCCGCCAGAAACGCCTGTCCGCGCAACACTCGGCATCGTCGAACTCGGGACGAGCCTGAACCCGCCGTTTCCGCCCCCACCCGCGTTCGCGCCGTCGCTTTTCGGAATCGACATCGATATCGACGTCACGCGCTTGGGATCGCGGTGTGCCCGGGCTGGGCGTGAGATAAAGAGGGACGGCGCGGGAGGGGACGCGGCGGTGATGGTGTTGATGGAGGACGTATCCGAGGGCTTGCGCGCCCTGCTTGGCGCCAGACGGTGGGACCTGTACGGGTATGCCGGGGCGGGGTGGAGCATGAAGGGTTTCTTGCCCGCTGTGATGGCCTCGAGCGCTTCGAGCTGTTCTGTCGCGGCGTCGACGATGTCGAAGGGAGCATGGGGCTGGTAGACCTCTGCGTAGTGCTGCTCGTCTTCTGAGCCTTCGGAGTCCGAGCTCATCCACTCTGATGAGGACGAGGACGAGGATCCAGAGTCGTCAATGAGAGAGCCCATTTCGGAAGATGACGAGGACGCGAGGGAGTCGACGCTGATGGCACTGTACATGGACGGTGGTACAGGAAGGGGCTTGTTTGAGATATCCACCACAGATGAGGGTCTTGAGATCTTCGGCGGCGGTGAAGGCGATTCCTGGATTGAAAGGGAGTGCAACAGCTGGACGACTTCTTCTGGCGGTGTCGGCGGCATCTGTACTTGCTGCGCCTGCGCCTCCGCTCTTGCTCTACCCGCCTTGACGACCTTGTCGACTGCGCTGGCGCGCGCGCTGGCATCTTGTGCTCTGGACGACATGAATGGCGCGAAGGTCCTGCAGGCCTCATCCTCGTCGAACCGAAGATCGTAGTCGAGGATGTAGAGAAGCTGCTTCTCCATGAGGTTGATCTCGGAGATATCGAACATGCGGGCGTGCAGCTCCCAATGGCGGTTTTTAAGCGTTGAGTCATTCAGGTACTTGGAGGTAACGATGAGAGTGGCGAGAAAAACGCGGTGTCGCGCGCAAGGCATCCCTTGAGGAAAAAAAAACAGGAAAGGCGGTGTTACTAGATAGACCTGTGCGTTAGGGAGCGGCTGACCGACCTTTCGCCATCGGAGGCAGCTTCGACCGCAAGCGCTCCAAGAATATCAGGGTGGTGAGGAGAGTCGAGACCTGCACGTTTGACTGCCTCACGATGTGGCTAATGAAGTATTCCAGGGAGACCAACTTTGGCGGCGGCGTGGGCTGCTGGAAGGTGACCTTGTGCGGCGTGGGCGGCGGGGTCGGGAGCGTCGAGACCTCGCCATCGATCTGGATGACATTTTCCGCATGGCGGGCAATGTACTGTATCATCTCTTGCGATACCTGCTTCCCCATGAGACGGAGGAGGGCGGGGTTGTGTGAACTAACAGGCAGGAGCGAGGCCGGGTGACGCTTGTGTGAGTGGCCAGACGGCATGTTGAAGGGAGGGTATGAGGGATAGTTGTATGTATTTTATATATACCCGTCAAGGGATCTATAAGAGCAGTGGAAGAAAGAGGTAAGAGACTCGCCCAAGTTAAAAGGGGGCTCGCGGACTATCAAGTGCAAACAAGCGGCGGACGCGTCGGTCACGAGGCCGTTCTTCCAAGTCAGGTGGTCAAAAGCACACATTCGTGAAGAGCAATTAAGTTGTAGAGGCATCGCCTTCTTGGCTCAGTTGGCTAGAGCGCAGGTCTCATAGAAATATGACGCACGATCCGTGTGCAATCCTGAGGTCGCAAGTTCGAGCCTTGCAGAGGGCAATGCAGACTTTTTGTACTCGAGGACAGCACTGGAAGACAACAATTGTCCTCCTTAGTTACGGACTTGCAGTATGAGCTGTTTTCAATGAGCAGGGTGTATGTCTGTATTGAAAGAATCGTGATTATACTGTACATTTGCATGCAGTGGTCATCCAATTAGAAGAATTGTCAAAGATTAATGTACGTGCAGGAGTTTAGAACACCTAGATACCTCTATTCGAGACTCTGTCGACGCGCCTCTCTTTTGGCCGCAGTCGACCGCAATAGCCACGCCAGGTTCTCATACACAACAAACGTCACACACGTCCCAGGCAGGACGCGAACCAGGTTGGTACCAAGACCGCGATAGAACCCTTTGATACCTTCTTGCGACCAGGTCCGTTTGATAGTAGTAGGAATGTTTGGGAACAGGGTAGAGGAAGCGTTATCCTGCAACAAACATGACGAGGATCCTGGGCACTTGTATTATCGACGTACCTGTATCCGTGATCTGACGACCTGGTATGGGTATGTCATCGCGAGAGCAGCTATTTTGCTTGTGATGGACATGAAGGTATAAGCTGTATTTGACTTTGGAACAATTAGATGCAGAAAGGGAGGGCGACAAGAAACCAAACCAATTTATCCGCGTCTATATTCCACTCCATGCCAGCCTTCTCATATCGCCGTTTCTTCTGATCAAAACCCCACTTCTTCATTTTTTCGTAAACGACGAATTGAATCGCTCCATTGCTGACTCCAACCAGAGCCAGTGATGTACCACGGAAGAGTCCCAAGACTCCTTCGGAGCGGACAACCGTCGAGAGTCCATCTATGGAACATGAAATGCAGCTAAAACCTATGCACGATGGACGTACCCCACAGACCGCGATATGCAGAAGGCGAGTTGGCCTTCGTAGTGAACATCCTCACTCGGACGAGCCAGAAAGGGTTGGTGATGACTGCGGTTGCGGCACCTGGAATGCCAGCCTTAGCAAGATAGTGCGCGTGGAGATCCATCAAGGAAGGGATTGCGAACTCGCTTGGGCGGAACAAAGAAGGTACGCCCCAGCCGATAGAGGTTGCGTGATGTCTCCTCCTGGGGCGGCTCGCTTCTTGAGCATGTTATAGCTTCATTGAAAATTTGTTCAGTATATCGGGTTTGTTAAACACAGGAAACAGAACGCCGCGTACAAGAGGAAATAGAGGCCCCAGCTGGACGCATTTCCTGCAATATTGGGACCGAGTCCTCGGTAGAGCCCTTTCCAACCTTGCTGCTGTTTGATGTCCCGTAGTGAATACCATATCTGCTTCCCCAGAGTACCCGGCGGATTCGACGTCGAGACTTGGAACTTGATTTTGAGGAGATCAAGAGGGTTCATACATAGCACTGTAACCACTCCGGCGCCCAGTCCTGCCGCGGCATGATCCTTTTGTACAGTGATTCGGTCAGATATGTCTTCCGAGAGAGGGTAGTACGTACCAAAGCTGTTGTAGGAAAGAAACTTGGTGGTTGCTGGACCATGCCAGATAGTGATTCAGTCTTCTGCAGGCCTTTCCAGCCTCTGACGTGCAGGGGAGCAGCTGCAGAGATACTATACTCTTTGCTTTGACACGGTTGTTGTCGACGTCAGTTGGAAAACAAAACATCCGTGTGACGTGACTCATCACAGAATGTTCAATGTTGGCCAATTTTCACCAAGAACTCTCTCGGATGGCTGAAAGAGCTTGCATATGATACCAGAAGCTTCATTTCCAGAAACGCCGATTTACGGTGGCCGAAATACGGTGCTCCCCAATATATGGAGTCCCCGCCCAGTTCGGAATCATGCTCAAACTTCTGATGGAAGATATCTCGCTGCCCAGGGGTGGGTTGCCAACCTCACCAATTCGCCATCGCATCTGGGTGAACTTTCTCGCATTAGCACGACATCACGCGAAATTGACCATAGTGAGTCAATCACTCACAGTAACATCACCGTTAATGCTGCTGGGAGCTCCATCAATTCCCGTATTCTCTCTACCTACGACACCTTCCAGACGGCCAACCCCGGTCCCTTGCATTTTGCATTCAAGTCAATGAATCTCCACGAGTATATTCGATAACCCCGGATGTTTCAAGTTTCCCTCCACGGTCTGGGGTTGTGCAGGTCTAGGGATCTGACTGTGCTCCATAATATCCAAGTATATTGGGAAAGCGGCGAATCATAAACTTTCGCCTCGAACGTGCCGACATCTAGCGACGTTGTCGTGGTTTCCACGTTCTTCACGGCCGACGTCCCGTTTGATAGTCGATTTCGAAAAGGCACTGACTCAGAAGTTCATAGGCCCAAATAAACTATGCGCTAGATAATCGTGTGTGTATATTTTCTCATCAGATAAGAGTCCACAATGAGATTCATACAGGTGGGTATGGTTTCCAGCACCAGCACCAAAGCCCGCCGTAACTGCAGGGTCGGGGCCTTTTAATCTTGCGGTAAATTTGGTAGTAATGCGATGCCGTTATGAGTGCATCGAATCTTCATCTCAGAAGGAGTTGGACAGGCTGTACTTCTCGGGGCTAAGTCAGTTACAGGTCAAGGTTTCAACATGCGAGTCAATGGGAAACGCTCTCTTTGGGTTCGCACCCCCGAGCCACACGAATTAGGGTCCAAACTAAGGGTGAGGATGAACACCCGGATCGCAGTTCCGGTGCGTCATCGAGCTGCATTTTGGTTATATGAAGCTCAGGCGCTCGAGAACGAGTACCTCAATAGAGCAAGATGAACAGGTATGAGGTGAGTCCCTCTTCTATTCGTATTGAAAGCCTGTCAACTGTCATCGCCAATTTCACATCGCCCTTCCGGCTTGAACCTTGCCTTCACAGTCGACGGCATGATGCAATATTTGGAGTGACAAGCCAACCGAACAAGCCAACCGAACTTTTCCCTGACCCCCCCCCCATTTCCGTCAAACGATTGAATTTGATAATTGAGGTTCTAGGATAAATCCTTTTTCGTATGGCAGCAGACTTTTTCCGATGCGCGGAGATGAAGGGGACGTGGTCGTCATGTCTTACGAAATTTCTTGGTCATTCGACCTCCTTAATTTTGCTTGGTGCAGTTTCTTCATTGAAACCTGGCGTACATGATTGGGTTCTCAGATCTCAAGCGTGGCTGGCCATGTCTGAAGAGGTTCGAAATCCTGCCAAGGTAAGCACGGATATCCAACATAATCAATGTAAGAGTGACTTGCATTGAGTTAGATACGCGCCAAGTCCGAGCTGTATTTTAGGAATTCGAGGGCAAAAAAATCGTCGATAGCGAACATTTCCATGGGGCTGACCGGACGATTTATACCACTACAAGTTAGCCAGTTACCCGGCTCTACAAAGGGAAGTCTTGTGCAGGGCGGCCTCCGCTGAGGCTCTTACCATGATGAGATTCGGCGATCGACTTTCATCAAACGTGTATCTTTGTATATTAAATTTTCGGAGGTGACCAACCCACTGCCGTATGGTCTTGTGGCCCTCCGTTGAAAGTTGAGGGTGCAAATCTCATCGATTTGAGCTTGACTAGGGGCACGAGACCCCAGAAACGCGTGTTACGTAATAACCTCAACCCATTCGATTGCTTTCCTTAAAAAGGCCCGTCGTCATTCACATGCTACGCCCAGTGAGTCTCCGAAAATTCCTATTTCTTGGTTCCTGTGGACGCGTCGCTCTCTTGGCTCGTGGTCTCTCTTCTGCGACGATGGCCCCTACTCCATGGACACCTGGAAATTACCCTCCGACTCGCCGGTCAGACCACGTCGATGTCTATAAAAGCGCCGCGAAAGGCGAAGTTCGTGTAGCGGACCCATATCAATGGTTGGAAGACGACTCCGACGAAACGGACAAGTGGACGACATCTCAGGAGATTTTTACGCGAAATTATCTCGACAAGAATGCGGAAAGGCAGAAGTTAGAGGATGCGTTTCGTGCGAGCACGGATTATGCAAAGGTAAGTATCCGCTTTTCTTATCATAGCGCGTTTTAGGACCTGAAATCATGTGAAAGTTCTCCTCGCCCACTTTGATCGACGATGGTCATTGGTACTGGTTCTATAACAGTGGGCTGCAGCCTCAATCTGGTATGTCAATCCAGCAATGGCGTCACCGCAGTTCCTAACTTGAAGGTGGTGTTAGTGATCTATCGTTCCAAGGGTTCAACTCTGCCTGATTTCTCCAAGGAGGACAATGTTGTTGGCGATGTATTTTTCGATGTATGCAATGTTGTATACATACATCATTGAACCCCTGTCTTAACATCCGACAAGCCAAACCTGCTTTCCAGCGACGGTACCGCCGCCCTATCCACTTATCAATTCTCTGATTGTGGAAAGTATTTCGCGTATGGAATATCCCTTTCCGTGCGCTATATTCTACTGTATGATGTGTGCCCTACTGATGGTTTGACGCAGGGAAGCGATTTTTCCACCGTCTACGTGCGGTCCTCGACGTCCCCTTTATCGCAAGCGCGGAAGGATGCTGGAGTCGAGGATGATCGACTGCCGGATGAGATCAAGCACGTCAAATTCTCGTCCATTACGTGGACCAAGGACTCGAAAGGCTTTTTCTACCAGGTATAGTAATCCCTCTGTTGGCCAGATCTGAGATAGCTCAGTAAACTCTACAGCGCTACCCAGCTCCGGATAACCTCAAAAAGGGAATCGAGACAGGAACGGATAGAGATGCCATGGTGTACTATCACATCGTCGGGACACCTCAATGTGGGGCAAGCGATATTCTTTCAATCTGCGAAGCTGATTACAACCATTAAGCGGACGATATTCTTATTTATAGTGACAAGGGAAACCCGGAATGGATGTGGAGCGTGGAAATATCCGAGGATGGAAAGTACATTTACTTGTACACACAGAAAGATACCTCCAGGGTGCGACTCAAAATCTGTTTGTCATTGACACTGAGTTATAGCCTGTCATATATATCACCAGAAAAACCTTCTCTGGGTCGCAGAACTCGACAAGAACGAAATAAAGCCTGATATTCAGTGGCGAAAAGTAATCAACGAATTCGATGCCGAATACGCCGTGTAAGGCTGATCTCTCCCTCCATGTCTATTTTACTAACACTAATCTAGAATTACGAATGACGGGCCATTACTCTACGTTAAGACCAACGCAAACGCACCCCAACACAAGGTTGTAACAATTGATCTCTCGAGCGAGAAGCCCAACATACGCGATTTCATCGCGGAAGATAAGAACGCCAACCTTGTTGACATCAACTGTGTCAATAAGGATTACTTTGCTGCAATTTACAAGCGCAATGTAATGAAGCTTATGTTTATCTCCGTATTTTTTGTTAATGGTCGACCTCTAGGTGAAAGACGAGATCTATATATACTCCAAGAAAGGCACCCAGCTATCTCGCCTAGCGTCAGACTTCGTTGGTGCTGCAACTCTAGCAAGCAGAGAGCGGCAGTCGCATTTTTTCATAGCGATGACGGGATTCGACACTCCGGGCACCATCGGGCGTTATGACTTCACTGTGCCTGAAGAGCAGCGATGGAGTATCTACAGAACAACGAAGGTCAAGGGACTCCACCCTAATGATTTCGAGTCCACACAGGTATGCACATTATGGAACCTCTTCTCTCCTTTTACTGATGCTCGCACAATATAAGGTCTGGTATGAGAGCAAGGACGGTACGAAGGTTCCAATGTTTATCGTCCGTCACAAATCGACGAAATTCGATGGAACGGCCCCGGCTATCCAATATGGTAAACACCTTCCTGAATACCGAGTGGCATATCTGATGAACGCGTCACTCGACCAGGCTATGGTGGATTCACCATCTCGATTGCCCCGTTTTTCAGCCCAACCATCCTCACATTCTTACAGACATATGGTGCAATCCTTGCTGTCCCAAACATCAGAGGTGGGGGCGAATTCGGTGAAGAATGGCATAAAGCTGGAACACGAGAGCAGAAGGTGGATCGTGATAATTCCTTTTTTTTTAGTATTCAATTCACAGAGTACCTCTGTAGGGGAATGTGTTTGATGATTTTATTGCTGCAACGTACGTCCTTCTCTACGCATCGTTAATCTCATGTGAACACATGTATATTCAAGGGAGTACCTCGTCGAGAACAAATATGCGGGTGCAGGCAAGGTGGCCATTAACGGCGGCTCCAACGGCGGTCAGATATAGACCATGATCTCTTTTGAAATGATTCTCTCACACAATGTCGCCAGGTTTGCTTGTCGGAGCCTGTGTCAACAGGGCACCGGAGGGAACCTTTGGTGCAGCTGTTGCTGAGGTCGGTGTAATGGACCTTCTCAAGGTAAGCTCGTCTCATTCCTATGCAATAAACGTTCTTGATTAAACCTTGCTTGCCCCATAGTTTTCCAAGTTCACGATAGGTTCGTTCACTTTTATGATCATGACTTTGACTACATGTCGCGGTGGTATCTCAGGTAAAGCTTGGACGAGCGATTACGGGGATCCTGATGTCGCTGAAGACTTTGATTTCATCTATCCTCTGTCTCCGGTGCATAACGTGCCGAAAGACAAGGTCTTGCCCCCGACGTTGCTCTTGACTGCTGATCGTGAGTGTTCCCACAAATTTTTATATAATTTTATGCCATATGTTTGTTCATCTGTAGACGATGATCGCGTTGTGCCTATGCATTCTTTCAAGCTCGCTGCGACGCTTCAATATACATTACCTCAGAATCCACACCCACTATTACTCCGGGTTGACAAAAAAGCTGGTCACGGTGCCGGGAAATCGACGGAGAAGCGGTATGTAGACGTCTTTTTTTTTCATTGCTTTTCGTGGCTGATAGGGAATCATGCAGCATTCAAGAGTCTGCTGATAAATGGGGATTTGTAGCACAATCCTTGGGACTTTTGTGGCGAGACGCGAAGTAAAGGAGGATGTCTTTTGATTTACTATAGGTGTCTTATTTGGGAGGATCTGGGTCGTCTTTTCCGAAACTTAACACGGTGTTCTGGACAATGGTATTCTTGTAATTGTGGTTCTGTATAAGCCCCTGACGAGGTCCAGTCCTACGACCTCAAAGAAGGGTGATACCAGTATTTGGATGTCTGAATTTGCTTGTCTGGTAGCCCACTGGTGTACTGCCGATCTTGAAATTGTTCTGAACGCGAGGTACTCCAGACTATTGTTCCCTTGGTCCACCCACAGGTGATATTTCTGTCTTCAGCACGCGATTGACTTTGGATTTCGGAATCGGGGCTGTCATCAGGTGAGTCAAGAGCACAAAAAAAAAAAAAGGTCTCCAATACCATTGGTGTTTTCAGTGATGTAGAAACGGCGCAAGACCAGGATGGCTTCTTCTCGGAGGTATCCGCCTGTGGCTCGATAAGGTGGATGAATCGGATGGTCCAATCTAAAATCACTGATCATTAATACTACTTCAAACCGGAGTGAGCTGGATAAAAAAAGAGTGGTGCTGACGTCTCGTTGACTCCCAGTACACTTCCACATCCTCCGAACCTGTCATTGCCGCAGCCATAATAGACCTCTTTGATCCCCAGTTGGCGCAGAGCAGATGCACACATCATGCATGGTTCGACGGTCACGTACAGGACTGTGCTGGAGAGGGGGTATCGGGAAGACGTCGGTGTGAGTGATGGGTCGGAAAGGATGCTATCGATTGCCTCGAGTTCGGCATGTCGAGTTGCCTGGATTCATTGGGAGGTGGTGGTGGTTTTCTCAGAAAAGGGGGGAGGGGTTTCAACCCCAGGTACGACGCACGACGCACATTACGAAGCTCGTTTGTCCGATTTCGAGCTTTCGCGATGATCTTGTTGTCCCTTACGAAAACACAGCCGACTGGGACCTCCCCTGCTGCCAGGGCTTCTTCGGCCTGAGCGAGATGCTTGGATTGGGATTTGGTCTTTTCATTTTAGGAACTGGGAGGTCTCACCATTATCATAGCATCTTGCATATATCCAAGGTGAAGCGAGGTCGAGTCCATTGTGAGTTTATGTACATGATATCATGAAATTGGCCTGACGCAATCAATGCGGTATATGCTCGAGCGCTCATTCATTCGTTATGATATTAGGGACCTGCCTCACTAGTCTCCGGTACGCAGACTCTTGATGACTGCCTCACGCCCTCGACCTGTCGACGGCTACGAAAACGGGCAGTCTAATGAGGTTCACAATACAAGACAAGTTATCAGATGAGAAATACGCGCACATCACACCCTCGGGAAAAAAAAAACTGATTTCTCCTCTCGTCTGTCGTCGCCCTCTCGATAATCCACCTCACCCCAGCCGTATAATGACCCATGGGAAAACCTCCGCATTCTCAAGAACACCTTCAAAGCCACCAGCCCTATCAAACGAACAACGAAATTTTCCACACCCTCCGGACGACGCTCCTCGGCTCGTCTTCTCCCAACTCCCAAGAAACATGCCTCTGCAACTACCCCTGAAGAGGAAGTCAAGGAAGACGAAGAAGACGGGGTCAACGAAGAAGATGAGGTCAACGACGAAGACGAGGACAACGCATCGTCCCACACGCCGTACCATCCCTGATGCCCACGTCTGTACGCCAGCTCAATTCATGCTGCCCCCCAACACTGCCTTTGACAATCGACGCCGACATGCAGCAGCGGCGATGGGAGGACTGGCTGGCAATGATTTTTTGCTCTGCAACAGGTAACCTGGTGCGTCCAGCCTCCTCTCGTTTTTCCCTGATCCTCCAGCTCACCCTCCGTGACCGCCACTGTTCGTTCTAGATCCAGTCACGGGGGGGATCCCGCTCCACCTGTCCCAGCGAGTCACCGAGGTGATCAACGCCGTCTAACCCCTCGCTGGTCTACTCCCTGCTGCCCCGTCCCGAACGCCGACGGACGCGACTTCCCAACGTCGGGAATTTATCGCCGAGAACTCGCTCCGCTGGAGTGCTCCTCCGTCCATCGCCTCCGGTTAATAGACCCTCGCAGCTATTCGACTCGGTCCTGTGTTCGCCGTTGTGAACAGTGCCGGCCCCAGCATCCTTACGACCCCGGGTTCCAACTCTCCATCCATCCTGCCCCCGCCGATGTTTCACGACCATGTATTGTTGTAGCCATCTTGTCGCCATCCCTTTTGTAGGCTCCTCTCATCCGCAACCTCCCGTAGTTCGCCCGCAACTTTCTCGCCGCCTTTAACTTCATCCCGCCAAATTAGGTGCCATGTCCTTCCCTAGACACGTGCGACTCTCGATTATCATGAACCTATGACCTTTACAACGTTCCTTCGATTGATGCTCCTGCCACAGCCGTTCTGGAATATTCCTTACGTCCTCATCTCACCTCAACCTCGGCAACATCCTTACAATACTCGTAGTGTCTTCCCAGAGGCTCATGATACTCTCATTCTCTACGTCCGCATTCACTCGGAATTGCTAGCCAACCCGACGACGAAAATGGTACATGAATCTCTCTCCGCCCTATCGACGATGCCACCTCCTGACCCTCCGCTCGCAATGTCTTCATCTACGCCAGTCATAGGTCTTATCCCCATCGTCGATCTCACCCGCCATTTCGTCAGAAAAGTCCGGGGACGACGAGAAGCCCATAAAGGCCCTTCAACCATGCTGGAGCTCTCTGGAGCGGGGGACGCCTCCGAAGTTCAGAATCCCGGTCTGCAGAGGCAAACGAACGCAGAGGAGAACCAACTGCGGCGAAAGAGATGGGGGAATGCCGACGCCGATGTAGCGCCCACTCCAGAATCACAAGGTGGATACCCCGGAACCCTGGAGTTTTATCCAGAGTTGTGGTCGGAAAATGTATCCTTCGCTTGATCTGCGCCATGTTGCCCACCAGCGCCCACCAGCACCCACAGTTCGCTTGGCCGCCACAGATCACTACCCGTTCCGGCATCCCGCTGCACAGCCACAAGCGAATTTATGGCCCACGTCCAACTTTTGCGTCTACATCACCACAAACCGCCCCAGCGCCTCACGGACTCGAAGTAAAACCAGCCGGAACCCTCAAATATTCTTTAGTCGGCCGAGCCCGCTTTCGACGCGCTCGACGCCGAAGCATTCACGCCTCTGCCCGCCCCGGAACCATCAACATCGTTGATATCATCCGACTTCGAGTGACCGGCGGCATCTGCACGGCCATGGTACTACCTGCGGAAGATTCCACGTCTACACCTGCGCCATGAAGATGAAGATGTTTTCGCCGAAGAGAAGAAGCGGAAGGAGGATGCCAAAGTTAGGTATGGGGTCTCAGGATGTGGATGAGAGGCTGACACTTCATCTTTGGGCGAGGGAAAGAGTAGGACGAGAAGGATAGGCGACAACACTCCCGGTTCTTGGCTAGCACCACGGCCACCCTACCGAGGCCCTCACCAGGGACGTATTACATTGGCATCGAAGGATGATGTACGTTTCATTCGTCCTCTTCTACTTGAATGACCAATAACTAATCCCCCTTTATAGCACATTGCAGAGCTTCATATCCCATCGGACCCTCGCTGTCGCCGAGCATCGCTTCTCGGCCAATGATGGTAATTGGCAATAACGGTCGCAACTGGTAATCAAGGGTTCCTTGCAGTTGTGGACGGCACAGCAGGACGAACTTCTTGGTAGTATAAAAGTACATGGCTCTTGGAAATGCTACAAAGCCCACCTCGAGGCAAGTCTTCTGTAGGACTCCCCGAGTCCCCCTTTCCGACTCCAACATGGACATCATCAAGCAAGTTCCCACTGCTCTCCGTCACCTGGACTGTAAGCCAGGACCCCTGCCGGTGACGACTGCCGTTCGGGATGGCTTTCAAAGTCGATCCTAAAGTCGTGGCGGAAGGCGGAGAATGGGATCAACGCAGCTAATCGGTCGTCAGAAGTTACAGATAGCTTTCTTGCCTCTTGCGTGTGGACGGAACCCACTCTTATGCTAGCGTTTCGGTTGGATATCTTCAAGACGACCTGGTCAGAACTGACCATGATCGTGCCTGTGCGTTTGGCAGAGCCTTTAGCGTCAGTGATGGTAATCGTGAACTTTGTGCGCGCGTGAGCGGAGGCCACGATGCCTTGGTATGTATCATGGAACCAGAATAGGTCTGGTTGGAGAACAGAACGGATGAAGAACCTAGGTGTCCCAGTATAACAACTTGTCGTTAAATAGAAGGGACGCACGCACCCGTTCCCACTGATATGATCAGCTCGTCCGGGTTTCTCTAGCATTATGCTGGGGGAGAATTCTGGAGTTTTGGTAAAGAATAACTGGGAGTCGAATGCAGCACAGATTCCACGGTCCATGATGGCGCCATTGTGGACGAAGAACTGTGGCGATATCCGCCGTATACCGGCGTACTGCGCCTTGCCAGCGTCAACTGCGTCAGCAATCCGTCGAAACCAAAGATCGGCAACATCACGAGTTGCAAAGGTTATGATGAGGATATCACCGGATGTCTGGAACAATGTGAAGCCTGTAAAAGGACAACTTCAACGACAAGTCGTAATGTCCTTACTAGATTCTTTGCACACGCGTAGTACACACTCTGAGATAGCATGGTGAGTCACAGTACGGTGAGTCACGTGCAACCAAACTACCCACGAGAGAAACCAAATAAAACATTCTATCGATGGGCCTTCGACCAAAGAACTAGTAAAGATCTTGTCCATGTAGGTGGACTCTGAAGATCGAGGAGCTTTGACATGAGGAATCCCAGTGTAGTTGAACGTTGAGGGGATAACTTGGGATTTCTAAGGATCTTCCCGAGAGTATGGACGAGCGCAGCGCTGGTAGGATCAGGCAAACGTTTAGTCAAAACAGCTTATCCCACTTTGTCAGAATTCGGGAGCAGATCCATTGCCGGGAGTGAAGACCAGAGTCTGAGCCATGCAGTGCAAAGTAGATTGTTGAGGCAAGATTCGCGTTTCGACATGAAGTTCGTCGATGCTAGCAGGGGCCCCTACCTGTCGAGCATCGTCAAAAATGGAAGATCCCGGGCCGTCAGAGTAAGTACCAGTGTGCGCCTATGGTCCATCGTCTATATCTCGAGCCCGGGAAACATTACCGGTGCAAGTTCTTCCAGAGTCATCCTGTTGGCGTAATCATCTAGACTCCAACCAGCTCAATCATCACAGTGACACATGGCCACCACCAAATAGCTGTGTCGATGACGGCGGCGGCGTCCGACGGCCCCGCCAATGTCAAAAGTTTAGTTTCCTTAGGGCTCCAACGAGCGAGGCGTCACAAACCTTGGTCTTGGGGGTGTTGTGTTTTGTCAAATACTGCGCACGCGAACCGAGATCCTATAAAAACCACCCAAGCCAAGATGAACAATCACTCAAGCCAAGACGAACAATCACTCGCTCAGACCACGACAAAATTCACTCATTTTCGACATGTTCTTGAAGATGCTCACGATTCCTCTTGTTGCGTTCACGTTCTACCTCCCGGCGGTCGCCGCCCTTTCTCTCAACAGCGGTGCCGATTCTGCTATTTTCGGCCGGCACAGCGCACGGCAGCTCCCCACAAACGTCCCTCAGGCTTGTCAGCAATATTGCGGGCCTGTCGACGAGGCGAACCGCAACGTGAGTTCCCCCCTACCCCACCCTTCCGTCATTTACAATGCAAAATAAATAATCAAATACATAGAAATGCCCTGAATCACAGTGTTGCAATAACGACTTTGCGATCGAATACCAGAACTGTTTCTTGTGCGTCGGCAACGCCATCAAACAATCAGACTGGTCGATCCCTCAAATGACATACAACGGTGAGTGTGTTTTTTTTTTTTTACTTCCCTCCCCTCACTTGTGCCACAAAAAAATAAAAATCTCACAATATTCTACTGAAAAGCCTACGTCGACGGATGCAAATATTCAGGCTACACCGTTCCTTCGTTCACTTTCTCGGGTCAATCGGTCAATGACGGTTCTTCCACCGCCCCGCAGAGCACCTCGTCTAACCCTTCCACCACCACCACCAACGCATCGTCGTCGTCGAACCCTTCCACCACCAGCTCGACCGCTTCGAATTCGCACAGCACCGGCTCGGTCCGACCTACAACAACGGCCCCTGCGACTGGGGCCACCACGACGTCCGCGCCCACGCAATCGTCGAGTGCGAGCTCGGCTTTAACATGGAAGAACCGCGATGGTTATGTCTCATGGATGGGTGCAGCGATGGTCGCTGTTCTAGCTGGTTCTTATCTTGGATAGATATCACAAGCGTGGATTCGGCTAAGGGGGGGTGGGGGAGGAGGGGGACCCAACTTTTTTGAAATTTTTTGGTACATGGACACATTCACGACACTTTTTGGCACTGCATCCATCGTTTGCAAAAACGGACAACTCATTTCTCAAATTTTTTTTTTTTTTGCTTTATTGATGTATAGACAGAACGATTATGATATTGATGTTTGAACGTGTGAGATCTCAATCTTACAGCCGTACGTTCGGAGGCATCTTCTTCATGGCCTGCCGCACACCAAGATCACCCAAGACATCCTCGGCTCCGGCAAGGACTGGTCATACATAGGCGATTCAGGATAATGTGAATCAAAAGGAAAGTCAGGGGGCGAACTCACTGGCATCGAAACCAGATGTGCGATGATACTGCAGAAAGGGGTTGAACGAATATTTACTATGGGGATAGAGCCATTGCTTGGAACTTACTCCTTCAATGATTTTTCCCATCCCGGTGGTGGTCAGTGCTCTTCCGCCGAATATTTGTGTAGCATCTAGCAGTAGGAGAAATATATTATTGTAGCGACGTAATAGGCTTTTGGCTGCTTACCTTCAGCAGTCTCGCGAGCGGTTCGTGATACGAATCTAAATCGGATCGTTGAAAACAAAAGAGTTTCGGGATGCGGGGTGTAACAAGACGCACTGCTTCAATAGCCCGATAGGACCAGCCAACTTATCTGCAGTCTCATTGTATGTCATCTGAATATGGGATGAACATAAGCATATGAAAGAATAAAAAGAATGAACAGCAACCACGTTGTTCATTTGGTGCGTTATGGTCTCGAACCAGTTCTGACAAGCCTCGACTCGTGAAATCATGTTTGCAAGTTTTGCGCGAATGACGGGCTGTGAAGTCAATGGTTTGCCGAATACCATCCGTTGTGTCGCCCACCTAGGAAAAAAAAAAAAAAAAAGAAGTTGAATAATCCCGGGGGCGCGAAGATAGTCAAATCGTACTTGAGGCATTCTTCAACGACCAATCGCTGCGCTGGGATCGATGTTCCGACCACCATCCATCGCTCATGGTTGAAGTTACTGAGGATGACTTGCATCCCCTTTCCGACTTCCCCCAGAGTGTGCGAGACAGGTACGCGGACCTGTAATTTGGCATCAGAATCTCCTCCCCGAGGAAGCTCGCGGAACACTGACTTTGTCGAAAATGATGTATGCTGTACCAGCGACCGATGAATAGGCGGTCTTGATTTGTTTGCTGGATACGCCTGGACCGCGTTCGATGAGAAGGACAGTGAATCCCGTCTTGAAAAATTTTTCCGGTATGAGAATGCAACATGTAAGCATGTTGATTTGTCTACTTGCCTCGGTTTTGCAACCCGTCGTAATGTAATCGGCGAATGTTCCGTTAGTGATCCATCTGTAGAGCAAGATTCAGCGTGTGTGCAACAGATATACGCAAAATCCGGCATATCGCACTTTTTTGTTCCAGTGACAACCCAATAGTCTCCGTCCCGCACGGCAGTTGTTTGCAGCCCGCCGACGTCACTTCCAGCAAATGCTTCACTGATGGCAAGAGCAATGTATTTCTTGCCGGAGAGTGTCTTGAAAGCAAGGTTATGGTTTGCCGCGACTGGGCGAGGATTAAAATGATTACTCACTTCGGGAACAACCTTGGCAATCAGCTCTGGATTTCCATAATTCAATACTGGAGGCAAGGCGATGACAAGGCCGTTGAGGAGTCCATCAACGACGGCACGGGTGCTGACGCGGGATAACTCGGAGTGAAGTATGGACTGCAGAGAACATTCTCGTAAGTCAATTCACCAGCGAGAAGTCACGGAGGATGTATACCTCATGGAAGTAATCGAACTCCTCTGGCTTCACGAGCCCACCAAGCAGAGTTCGGCCCTTGAGATGTTTTCCGGGTCCAAGTCGCATGGCAATCAGGTTTACTTCACTGAGTTAATGCAAATCAGCAGCCACTTTATCTCGCAGTTCAACCCGCGACTCACGCCATCTGATCGACGACTTCCTGCGATATCCGTTTCCCGCTGGCCTCACACCGGTCGGCCTCCGGCTTGATAACTTCCATGAAGAACTTGCGAACGGCTTTCTGGAATTTGCGGTGGCTTTCGTTGTAGTATGGGCTGTGATATCCGCGGCTCAGCCATGTTGGTTCGGCATACGGGACCTCGCTGAGTTCGCCGGGAGACAAGGGCTTGATGAGTTCCGTCTGCCCTTGGATAGTGCCGATTTGTAGGCGGGAATATTGGGGTTTCAAGAGGACCTCGTGGCGGTGGAGACCGAAGAAGGCTTGTGTCGCATCTTTTCCAGCTGGCAGGAGTAGTCGTTGGCTGGAACTCCGATTTTTAAATCGTCCAAGGGGGACTCACCGACGCCTTCGGCGTAGAGTACGTTTGCTCCGCCGGGATGAAGATCTGCAAACTTGGAGAGGTCGAAGACTTTGGAGTCGATTATGATCCACTGCGGAGTGTACGAGTTAGATGTGAGAGTCCATGCATGAGTTCGTCGTCGGCGAGACTGACCAAGTCGCCCTCCTTGTCGTGCTAGTGGCCCGGAGCGCATCAGTTGTCGGACTTTGCCGTGAATAAAATCCGTAGTATTACTGACCCTTTCCACCTCTTTGACGGTGAATTCCTTCAAAGATTTGGAAGCCATTCGTTGACAGTAAGTATGAGGTCGGAGAGAGATGGCTCTGAACGCTGGCTGGCAGCTGAGAGCCTCGTTCAAGATCCGGTAACCTCGTACCCGACCACTGTAACTCCTGATTTGCAACCGTCATATGATTTCCTTACAGCTGGTTTACACGGTAGAACTGGCGAACCCTCAGAGTGGACGGTGGTCCGCCATTCGAAACTCCTTTGCCTGGACGGACGACTGGCCTGTCAATTCTGCACTCAACGAGGAAACAAGGCGTCCCACGATTGATCCGCTTTTACTGACAGCGAGACGCCGATGATTGTGAACGTGAACTTCGACATGACGACCATTTACGTAGCACGCCTTTGACCCACGACCATGATGCACGGACAGATGCCGGTGTGAACCGTGCACTCTCGCTTCCCTATATCTGACTCGGTCGAATTGAACGGCCACTGTGTTGTGGAACGCACAGGCTGTCTTGCACAAGGGACTCTTGGGACTAACCGTCTTCCACCAAGTTTTGGCCTCGCTCACGACGGAACTTCTTCGGTTAATCTTCCCTGATGAGATAAATGACTTGTGGCCTTCTCAGTGCTTCTGTCTGCCTTGGGAAACGTCGCTTGCTTCTCCCAGCGGCTGCGGTTGAAAAGGCCACGGTAGCGTTAGTCTGTCACCTTCTTGGCCTTCCCCTTCCACTTCCTGACTTATGCTCATTCTACCCACTATCTTTGCCACTGTTCTCCCAATGTCACTAGGTCCTGTATTCGACCAGGTTCAATCTCAACGAGCAAAATAGACTAAATCCTGCTCACAGGAGCGTCATCCTCTCCCGGCACGTTACCGGAGAATACTCTTTCACCTCGCCAAAATCAGTCAAACTCGGAGCCCCCAACGATACCAATTATCGCACCCTTCAACCCCACGGCGATCGACGTCCAATGTCAACCGCCGTGTATCATTCTAGATGTAAGTTTCCTACTCTACCTATCCCCCCCTCAAAAACAAATGCACTGAGCACGCTTTCAAGCCCCTTCCCTGCAGCAGCTCCGACAAAAACTGCACAACGTGCACGGACACGATCATACAGCGAGTCGCAACATGCTTTCAATGCGTCGTCGATTCAAAGGACAGCCCGACCAACCTCCATGATGCGCAGCTCGTCTTGGATGGCAAGTCTTACGTTTTTCGTTTCCCCCCGCCTCTTTTTTTTCCTTTGCTCGGATCTCATGACGAAATCGGAAACCTACAGACCTTGTCGCTTCATGTGACGCCGTCGGATACAAGGTGCAGTGGATCACCCTTCGAGGGGCACGGACCGGTACGGGAAATAGCCAACCTGGTTCGACGAGTAACGCAACTGGATCAGCTGACAATGGCAACGGCGCAGCCTCCATCAAAACGGTACTCAGGAACCCAACCATCTTTTGGACCTTCACCGGCCTCATTCTCCTTATCGCCCTCGCGCGGTAGGAGATTTTACTACCATGTCGTTCGATTCAGTGTTACCGAATCGAAAACATCCCAACGAGGAAAAACGCATTAGAATGAGGGGGCGAGATCTGTGTAGGGAGACGGAATGCCACAACTGAACTTACCATGATGTATCTACAAAGAGACAAGGTTTTTGATTCCAGCAATGACTGTGATGTGGTGGCACAATGTATTTATCAAGCAAAGTTGAGTATAAGTACATTGAAAAAAATATACGGCTGGAGCGAAAGAGTATTCGACTATACAAAACAGCCAACAGTTCCTCTATCGTGTTTTTTTCTTCTCCGCCTCTCAAAAAAAGCCAAATTTGATATGGGGACATATCTAACGTTAAGGAGGGGTGGGTATTAGTTGATATAAAAATCAAAGCTATCAAATCGCTTCGCAGTCAATAACGCTCTTGTTTTCGAAAAAAGAAATGATTAGGCTCACCCTGAACAAGAAGCCAAGCTATGGAGAGTCAAGAACGTCAGCAAATGCAGCGATTCGGTTCGTTAGAAAAATCGGAACTTACATCCTCAGGTGTCAAGCGGCCCATTGCCTGATATAACACAAAAAAAAACAAGTCAGACACGCTATATGAGAGGAGATATGGAAATCGTACCGAGTCGTCCGTGGACAAGGTGGCATCTACCATGGCCGACTTCTTCTCTTGCAGCTGTGTCAAGGTTTGAGGTTATCGTTTATTTTCACAAGCCCAATATCACGGGGGGAGGCACTGACCTGAACGATGCGGCTTTCTATGCTGTCTTCTACAACCAGCTTGATGGCTTGTACTGGGCGACGCTGCCCAAGACGGTGGATTCGGTCCATAGCCTCTGTCGTGGCGAACATTCATAAGAAGAGAAAATCAAAGAACCATCAGGATCACTCACGGTATTCAACCTGACGAACAAAAAAAGGAAAAGTTCAGTGGATCAAACAAGAAGGTACGAAGAGAGAGAGAATGTTTACTGCAGGATTCCACCAGCTATCCATGAGATACACCCGTGAAGCTTCCGTAAGGTTTAAAGCGACGCCGCCAGCTTTGAGACTGACAAGGAACACAGTCACGTCGACGTTGCTCACTATCGTATAAAGTATCAGCCAGAGTAGGGCAAAAGAAAAGTAAGAAGCATACTAAAGTGTTGGATGGTAGCATCCCTAGCCTGCGGGCTCAT
This sequence comes from Entoloma clypeatum, assembly GCA_963565915.1. NCBI lineage: Eukaryota > Fungi > Basidiomycota > Agaricomycetes > Agaricales > Entolomataceae > Entoloma > Entoloma clypeatum. The sequence goes on from OY751494.1 coordinate 1,206,293, forward strand.
CGTCCCCTCGAGTCGACAAATCTAGAAACATCAAAAAAGAGCATCAGCATCATGACAGGGGAACTCAGCTTGAATCACTCACGACAAAGCCAGCCTTTTGCAGTCGGAAAGCAATCAAATCCAAGAAATTGACAAACTGGCTGAACACAATGCTCTTTGTCGTCGCATCCTGCAGCCGCAAGTTGCTCAGCTCCTCAACGAGGGCTTCAATCTTCGACGACGACCGCCACGTATCTAGATTCAGACGACCAAGTATACCCTGGCGCGCATTGGGAACATTCTCTTCAAGCTCCAGAGCGGTGGCCTCTAGGTCAATCGTAAGCGGGAGGTGGCAGACGGGACAAGCCGGCTAGTAAATATGATAGAAAAGAAGTATGAGTTGCGAGACGTTGGTTGTATTAGAGAGAATAGGACAGACGTTATATTCAATAGCTGTCTCGAGATATTGTCTGATGCATTCACGGTCGAAGATGTGGCGGCATTTCGACTGGATCGCATCTTCGGCAATGTCGTTGCACAACCTGCAAACTGTTGCTTCTCCGACCTCCTCAACGAACTTGGAGGCGTTAGTTTTGCTCCTGATGACGAGATCGGGATGGCAAGCCATTTGCCTCATCCGAGTCAGACTTTGGAAAGAATGATCAACACATTGGGCGATCAGACGGAGTGGACATCAGGACTCACAGACTAAAAATGTTTGAGTAATCTTCATAGAAGTTGATTAGACCCCGCTTTTCGCTACAGTGGATATTGAGGACGTACTGTTGAGAACGGTTCCCTGGTCAAGGTAGGTCGTGAACTGTCGCTTGGCATCCGAAAACAACGAAAGATAAAGTTCCTTTTCCTCAGGACTAAAGTAATCCTTGCGAACAATTACTGTTCGAGGAGGCAGTCCCAGATCATCCGCTTTTTGAAGCTAGAAAAAAAAATGTTGCATTTCATTTACGAGAAAGGGACATGCGATGAAGATAGGGCGTACTTTGGTTCTGCGAAGCATAATTCTATCGAGCAGGATTTTCAGCTTTTTGAACGCCACTTTTCCAGGACCTGTCATTCCATTCTTTTGAATCGGTGTGAGGATTTCATTGTTCCAGAAACACGTCTGCGAGATGGAAAATGTCAGGGGCGGTTCCAAGATACCGGGGGGGAAAAGCTCGTCACATGTTGCATTGGATTATGTCCACATTCTATGTACATTCATGTCAGCATGTGAACTCATTAGATTTTTTTTCTTTCTGAAACGCACCATCACAAGACCGCCTATCTGAGAATTTCCAATGTAACGATTTACAGTCACATTTCTTACCTGCGCATACGATCAGAGATCATATATTCGGCAAAGAAACGAGTTGAAAACGCACAGAAGTAATGAGAGAACGGATCAACGCCCAGGAAACGGACGAGACTGTAAAGTTCTCCAACGCGATTTTGCAGAGGAGTACCAGACAAACACCATTTATATTTGCTCTTGAGTTCAAAGGCGGACTTGGCCGTATTTGTAGAGCGCTCTTTGATATTATGTGCTTCGTCCAACTGAAAGTCATGGATCAACGATGTTATCCGAGAGAAATCCATCGACAGTACGTACAACGATACGGTTCCACTCTATTGCATGGATGGGCGACTTTTCCTTGACGATTGAACCTTTGCGTTTGAATCCGCTTTCTTGCTTCCGGAAGCAGCTACTTGGAGTATAAGAGGTTGGTTATCTCAAGGGGCAGAAGTGAAGGACCTTTCCATGACTGCATAAGTTGTCAAAACCTGGATCGCCGTCAAGCTTGGTGGAAGGTATAGAAATGCTGAACCATCATACCACATCATATTTCTTGAGTTCTTTAACATCGGATTCGCGAGAGGCGCCGTGCCACACGAGAACTTTCAAGCCGTCCGTGTGGGTGGCCAATTCATTTCGCCATTGCATGATTGCGACGGTAGGACTGGGAAGGGTTAGAAAGGTACATTCTAAGCAATATAGAGAGAATACGTACGCTACCACAAGGTTGGGTTTGATATTGTCAGAGACAAAGAGGGCAATGATCTGGATTGTCTTTCCCATCCTGTGTGAAATAGATATTTGAGTCGTGATACAACAAATCACTGGCAATATATAGTTACCCCATCTCGTCCTATGGATGAAACAAATGTAAGTTGAGTGGCTTTTAGGTAAGATATAACGAACAGCAAGCATTCCACCGTGGCAAGAACCCTGCTCTTGGTTACGCATCCAGAACAAACTCTCCCGCTGGAAAGGCAACAGTGTCAACTTGAGATTTTCTGGCTGATCCGCCATCTTCGGCACCACAACCGGAATGTTTGCCTCGACATCACCCCAGAGATCTCGCAGCTCTGGATGGTGCTTGTTCAGGGCAAGCGTATTCCTCTCGGCCTGTCGAAAATAAAAGTCTCACAACTCCTTCGTCCAAAAGAAAAAAAAAAAGAAAAATTTACATGCGTCAATTTTCGTCCGAGTTTGCGTCTCAAAGCCTGTTCTTCCGCCTTGTTCTTTTTCTTCTCGGCGTTCGCAACTTTTCGTTCTTCCCTCTTCTGTCTTCGCATCTCTGCAAGCGTCATAAACTTTTTCTTGTTAAGCGAAGGCGCAGCCTTGGCCTTGGCCTTGCCTTTGCCCTTCTTCGCCAGAGGCACGTCATCCTCGGACTCAGCCGCAGAAGAGCTGTCCACGTCCATCATGGCAAAGTCATCACCGTCGACCGTCCCACCGGCGGAAACGACGGCTGAAAGGCGCGACAAGGTCGAGCTAGTGATCTGTGGTAGCGGGGGCATCCTCCTTCTGGAAAGGCGACGCTCAGCAGCTGCCGCTCGCTTCGCTGCAGCGGAATTGACGGCGGGGAGGCGCGCCGAGGAGGAACTTGCGATCATGGCCGTTTGCGTCTGCAGAGACATCTCGACGGCCGCAGCGAGCATGATCGCTTCGTCCTCTTCGCTGCCGCTGCCCAGAACAAGTTCTGCGTCCGGTTCCGAGCCTACGAATTCAGACCCGCTGTCGTCTGATTCTTCAAGAACCGGATCATCGTCAAATTTCAAGGCAGAGTCTGACACTACCTCTTCCTCGTCGTCGTCGTCGTCGGAGGGAACAGTGGCTTTGCCCTTGCCTTTGGCTTTGGCAGAAAGCGTTGATACCTGAATGCCTTTTTCTGAGTCCCTTATGCGTGGTGTTTAGATAAGATTATGAGCGCACGGTAGCTTTGGCTTTGCCCTTGGCCGACTTGTATGGGATCTGAACAAAGACACCCTGTGAGACAGCACGGCGTTTCGCCGCAGGTTGCTTAGCTGAAGCCTGCGTCTCCGCATCCGAAAGATCAAGCTCGCTTGAAGCTGCACGCTTTCTTGCATTTTTCTGTGGCTTCTTGGGTTCTTCCTCCTCATTGCTGGACGTCGCCGGAGTCTCAGTGTTCACACCCGAGGCTTGGGCGCTGAAAATGGGCGTTACATTGGTAGTTACTGATCCGGAAGTAGGCGAAGGGGAATTGGCTCTTCGTGTAGAGCTCCTTGTCACTCGAGGCATGTTTGAAACGGTCTTGAGGGGGTCTGAGGAGAACAAAGAACTTTTTTTTTTTTTGCTTTGTTCTCGTCGCCACGTCGCGTGGCAACTAATTACCATTTCGTGTTGCAATCAATGTCACGTCGTAACGCGATCACGTGTGCGCGTTAAATTTGTGACCCCATCGCGCCACAGATAGAACAAAACATAACGTAGATCGCACGAATCAGGTGTTCCTGTGGACTAAGCAAGATGCAATTAAGTGAGAATCTACGACCAGCCGAAAGAGCGCTGGGATCATGAGTCCTTGTCTTTTCTCCGTGGAGGGCGGATAAACAAGAGAATTCCTTCATACACCGCCCAACCAATGGCTGAGCTCAAAACCTTCCGCGACATACGGAGAGAAGCACCATCAAAATACCCTACGATCCCTCGTTGCTATGCGAAAGGACGTGGATATGAGTATTCTAGACTGCAGAATCAAAATGGAAAGACCTTACATTCCAAATCGTCTGGATGGTACGGAGGAAACCGTGATATCTATCTTCGGAACGAACCTGTACCTTGGTCTGAAACATGTGAATCAATCAATATGAGAGAGAAAATGGTGTGAGAAAGAGGGATCCCGCAGCACCTTGATGACGTCGAAAGGATGTGTGGCCAACGTAGCGATCGCACCCGCCGAGGCCGCTGATATGCTGTGGATAGCGGCAGCATGTCCGTTGGATACCGTTGGGAACAGTGTAGCTGAGGGAAACAGCTGATAAATATTCTGGGTTACCCAAAGAGATGGGACTACACTCACAGGCCTCACGTTTGATACCTTCATAAAAGACCACGAAAAGACCGGCATACGGCGCATCGCGCAGCGAAGACGCCAAGAACCCACGAAGGAGCTCGGAAGGACCCTGACGAGCGAGGGAGACCAAAGCACCCGTCAAGCTTTCATACACGTACATGTTGCTCTTAAAGCGGTTTCAGCCAAAATTCTCAACCAAACTCAAACAAGTCGACACCGTACCTCATACCGCGCCTTCAGCACCGAGAACGGGTTCAAGAGCAACCCCACCGTCACGCGCGTCGTAGCCCCAGCAAGGAGGTTCCCCGCACTGGTGAGAGACGGAAGAGCAGACGTCGCTTCGTGTCCAGCGTGCTTTTGAATGCGGGCAAAGTAGGGAGACGTGGCCATGAGCGTGCGGAGCTGCGTCAGGCTCGTCATGTAGAGTGCGACTCCGGGGACGTTCCTGTTATCAGATTAAAATCACAACATGTGAGTGAGACGGAACCCGCAAAAGTACCTGATGAGAGAAGCGGTCGTCCCCCTCCAGAGCCCTCTCACGCCATTCTGTGCCACGACGTCACGCGCTGTTTGGAGAATGGGCACATTTCGACTTGTTTAGTCGTTCCAGCATCAGTCAAGGGTATCCGGCAGGAAATATCTGCTAACCGTGTGTTCAGCGCACCATCGCCCTGCTGCATGCGGGTCTTCAAGAGATCGACTGTCCCATTCATTCCATTGAGATCTGGTCCATCGAAAACCTAGGCTGGACTCACAAGGCTGGAGGCATACCGTGGTCGCCAAGCCAGATAACGCGCCTACATGGTTAGAACATTGAGGTTATCATTTGTCAAGTAGCCCCAGTTCGCATTGACGTACCAGAAACGAGTTGCTGCCCGACATTGCTCATGCGCTTTTCCCTCGAGGACTCGGGAGGGAGGTGAAGGATGCAAAAAAGTCCAGCACGTGATTTACGGCCTCTCAACCATGAACATCTCATCCGGCGTCGTAGGCCCCGCGATCCCCACCCAAGCCCGCTCAAAACAGCTGCGCGCATGTCTCCTATGCTCCATCATCCAAATGCCAGCAGAGTTCCGCCTACACGGCTGTCCGAACTGTGAGGAGCTCATGCAGGTCCGTCCTCAATTGTCCCTCTATCCGAACTCTAGTAGGTGCTCATGATTTTTCTTCTTCTCCTTCATCTTTCTGCTGCCGTAAACCACTCGTGTGTTACAGATGAAAAACAACTCAGACCGCATCGGCGCATGCACTACCACCTTCTTCGACGGCGTCATCGCCGTCATCGACTCCGAATTGTCCTGGGTCTCGCGGTGGCAGCGGACGTGTGCGTACCCTCCCCTTGCTCTACTTCACCTTTGACTGATTTCTTTCTTTCTTTCTTTCTGTCTCTCTCTCCCTGCGTTCGTTCTTTTCGCTTTCTCTCTCCGTCCGTCCTTTTTATGTCCTTCTCTGTGCTTTCTTTCTTGCTGTCCTCTCGCCCTTCATTTCCCTGGTCTTTGGTCACCGTTCCCATAAAAAACAACAGCCAAATACGTCCGAGGCTTGTACGCCGTCCGCGTCAAAGGCCGCGTGCCGGAGGACGTCGAGGCCGAGCTCGAGAGCCGAGGGATCAAATACAGGCCGAGAGACCAGACGGACCAGGATTAGGTCCAGCGTGCATGTACTAGATGGCATCGGATACCATGCTGGATATCTGCGGCGTGGTAGGAACAGCGCCTGTACGTATAACAATCATTATCCTTTCCCCCCCTGTTCACACTAGACCTTGTACCTGCCTTGTACCAAAAAAAATACACTATTTGATTGATTGATTCTTCTGCAAATATCTATCCTATCCTATATCCGTTCAACTTTACTGTATCTGTATCTGTAACTGTATCTAAGTTCACCTCGCCCCACCCAATCAAGGCCGGGGAAAGGAAGGGTAAGAAAACATGGTATGGTATCTACACTAATAACGAGAGAGCGAGAAGTTAGAACACGCACAATGACAAATTGACGTTTTGAAAACTGCAGGAGGTGGGCGGCATTATGCTAAGTACCTGCATGTTGGCAAACAAAAACAAAAACGGAAAAAAGGCAGTGAAATGCAAAAAAGAGCGTATGTTATATTTGTATCAGTATTGGCTGCTATATCCTTGTTAGCTGTTCAGGTATCAGAAGAAAAAATTAATTCCTTGGGCCACGGGACCTCTTGGAGGTCGCTTTGTGATGATGATATCTCGGATCAGAGCAGGTCATGAAGGACCTTGTCATATTGATGCGGCATATGTGCGCTGCAAAACGCAAAAACGCCCACAAATCAGCGTTGTTCAAGTGATAAAGCTCGGAAGGAAAGCCAACACACGTCAACATATCCCTCGCAAATACGAGCTGTGAAAACACCTTCTCCACATCAAGCACCTCGAAAAGCCTCAGCTTGTCCTGCGCATGAGGCGTCGGAATCTTCGTATGATGAGTCTGAGTCTTTGTTTTTGTCATTGCTGTCCCGGCAGCAGACGTCGAAGGAGAAGACGATGATGATGATGATGTGGAGGAGGTGGAGGGAGAGGGGAAGAAGGGGGAGGGGGAGGAAGACGGTAAAGCGGGGGAAGATGCAGCAGATGAAGACCGATGTGAAGAATGTAAATCACTGTCCCTCATTGCCCACAACACCCTCCCGGGCGGAAACATGTTCGACATCTGCATATTCGCTTCCAGCGTCTTGCGTACCGCGATGAACTGCAATTTTTGTTTTAAAAAAAACGATCATCAGCTTCCCGCTCTCCTTGATAGAAGAAAAAGTGCGGGAGAGGAATTGGAAAGCAAAAAAAAAAAACCTCACCCAACGCGGATCCTCGACCTCGCCCGCCCCGTCCGTCCACCGCTTTGCACGCGTCGTCACAGCGCCCCACCCCTCCCCTCCGCCCTCTTGCTCTGCTTCGCACAGCCACAGCGCAGCGTTCTTGAGGTCGCGAACGGACCCGAGCGAGAGCCGCGAGACGACATCGTGCGAGTAGACAAAGGACGTGATCAGCCTGGAGGCGAGCTTGCTTAGCGCGGCGTCTGCTAGGGCTCTGGGTAACGAGAGTCAGGATTGTGTTCATGTCTGGTGTATGTGGTAGATAGATGGATGAGGGGACTCACGGCGGCGCAAAGCAATACACAGACACCCGCCTCCCCGGCGGCAACCCCCCCTTTTCGACCGTCATACACGTCCTCGGGTCCGCCCACATCATACCCAATATCGCCGCCACACCCGCGCCGAGACTGTGCCCGCACAACACCAGCTCTGCCGTCCGTTCAACGTGGTACCCATTCACAAATTACAAAACCAAGGGGATAGAACGAGAAAAAGACGCACCATAGTCAGGGTTATGATACAGCGCCTCCCGCACCGCAAGCTGCACTGGCTTCCCGGGGTCCCCCATCGCGCGCGCCATGCGCAGCATCCCGCTGTGGACGTAGTACAGCGGGCCGGTGAACGAGGACGCACGCGAGCGGGTGTTGTAAGGCCTGGAAGAAGAGGAAGAAGCAGCGCTGGGGAACGGGAAGCGTCCGGGGACGTGGTTGTTCGGGTGCGCGTCGTTATCGAGGTCGGGGGATGCCGCGGGCTCGAAGTCCTCGGGCTCGCAGGTGAGGTCGGCGGCGATCTCGTTGAGGGACATGGTCCCTCGGAGGACGAGCACGACTTGGGCGCGGCCGTGGTCAGTGAGGACCCAGAAGCGCGGCATCATGTGTTCACTGCCGATGACCTGGTGTATTTTAATCATTGAGGTGAGAGTGAGGGACGAGGAGGAAAGAAACACCCTACGGCAGTTGCGTTCATCTTGGCCTTGAGCTCCTCTTTGGCCCGCTCGCTTGGGCTCCCCACGCCTGCGGCGCGCTCGAATATCTCCTGGTCGTGCTTGCCTAGGAGCACGTCCCACCACGAGTACTCCGGCTCCACGTCCTGTGGGTCCGAGTCGGACTCGTTCGCCTCCCCGACGGCCTCTGCCTCGGACGCAGAGATGGCGTGCGCGAGCTGGGCCTCCTCGGAGGCCATGGCTGCCGCGGCGGAGGTGGCGGAGCGGCGCATCCACGGGGAGACGCCGAAGAAGAGGAGACTGGCACCGCCGTAGCCTGCGAGGACGATCTTGGAGAGGCGGCGGAGGGTGGACTTGAGCTCGACGTTGGACATGGGCGGGTGGGGGTCGGAGATGGAGTAGAGGGACGGGGGTCGGGAAGCGGGGGTTGGGGTGAAGGGGGTCGGGGTGAAGGGGGGCATGTGGTTGACGGGGCCAAAGTGGGAAAGGGAGAATTTGCGGGAGATGGAGGCAACGGGGGAGGTAGGCACGCTGAGGGTGTGGGTGTGGGTACGTGGAGGGGCTTCGCCGATGTCAGCGGCGATGATTTGGGCTCTATTGCCGGGGAAGATGACGTCGGAGGTAACGCGGACGCGGGAGTTTCTGTAATTGATGTGAGAGAGGTGTAGAGAATGACATGTTGATTGATGGTTACCTCCTGGAGAGGGATTTGGTGGAATGAGCAGAGGAATCTTTGACGTGGATTTCCTTTAGGTGCTTGAACCATATTTTCTCCTGCCATTCCTGAGTGACTCCCTGGAGCGCGACCCAGGCGACGATGCCGCGGGCAATCTTCATGATGCCGTACTGCTTCTCTGGTGCGCCGGTGCCTCCGGCGCCCCATTCGCGCTTGACGAGGGTGATGAAGGAGGCAAGAGAGAAGGAGGCGTCGCTGCTTCCGGGGAAGAAGACGGAGAGGGCGTTTATGGAGCTGTGTGCGGCGATGAGGGAGGTGGTGGTTATGTACTCGCTGAGAAAGATGGGGGCGAGGGTGAGCTGCTCGACGAATGAGATGACGCTGATGGCAGCGCCCTCCAGGACGGGGCGTGCGACGCTGCTACCGCCGAAGAGGGCGTGGTCGAGGACGGTGGAGCTGAATCCGACAGCGGTGGTGACAATTCCTCGGGTAACGGAGAACTGCGGGGTTAATCATGAGGAGGTTGTTGACATTGGGGGTGGTGCTTACCCCAAATCGCGTGCCCGACTTTGCTGCGCTGAAGCCATAGGTGGTAGCGGCAGATGCGAGATCGATGCCGTGTCGTGTGTAGGTGTCCCAGTTCTTGACCATGAAGTGGGAGGAGAAGGAGGAGGAGGAGGAGGAGGAGGTGAATGAAAGGTGTTATGGAAACTCGGAAGCATTCCACATGTGATTTCATAAAACTGACAGTTTCATCATTACTATAATCGATAAGTAAGTAGAGGTCCTCACCGTAGCCTATCACTTGCGGTCTGCGCGGGGGAAGAAGCTGTCATCGTCGCCCTCGTCGTCGTCTGATCATAATTTAGGGTTAGGTGCTCCACACTCCCATGCTCAGACGCTACGCCACCACTGCCGCCCAAACCTGCCTCAAACCCTCCATATACGGTCAACCACTCTTCCAGTCTCACCCACATCTCCGTACGTCATACAACATTACATGCACACCATTTGACTACTAAAAAAAATTACAGTCCAACCGGGAGACCTCACATCCGGAATTCCACCAGCCGAATATGAACAACGCAGGCGCAACCTCATGGATTCCCTCCCTGAAAACAGCCTCGTCGTCTCCGTCGCTGCACCCGTAAAATACATGAGCGGAAGTGCGTCCCCGACGTTGCTTCTCCACGCTATTCTCTAACCCTCAGTAGATATATTGTAAGTGTCTTCAAAAACCTTGCCATGTGCGCTTTTCATTCAACGGAATAAAGCTACAAGTACCGACAAGCCTCCGACTTTTGGTACCTCACGGGTTTCGACGAACCAGATTCCGCTGTCACCCTCGGTGCGTCACATCTTTTCCATGACGAAGAATTCAACACCAACAGGTCCACAGAAAAAACCTCGTCCTCCCGAGGCTACAAAATGACCCTCTTCAGCCGTGGCCGAGACCCTGCCAAAGAACAATGGGACGGCGCAAGGTAAACACCGCGCCACTCCTTCCCCCCGCCATACTCAATCGACACAGAACAGACCACCACGAAGCAGCCACCCTGTTCCGCGCCGACGACGCCCTCTCCATCTCCCGCTTCCCCTCCCACCTCCGCTCCGCCCTCTCCTCCCACTCCCACGTCTTCCTCGACCTTCCCCCCACACACACCCGCCGCTCCCGCTCCTCAACCACGGGAAAGTCCCTGCTAAGGTACCTCACCCCACAGGCGGACCCCCCAAAGACGGACTACGACGCGATCGTGGCCGCCCTGACCGGGGACAAGCGACGGCCGCTCACGCCGCTCGTCGGCGGGCTGAGGGCGGTGAAGAGCAGGAGAGAGGTCGGCGTTATGCGGGCTGCAGCAGACATCAGTGGCAGGGCACATGCCAAGGTAGTATCCGTGTTTTCCAAAAACCTTGTCTTTCCTGACGTTTGAAATTAAAAAAACAGACGATGCGGTTCACCCGCCCAGGCCTGTCCGAGTCGGCGCTCGCAGCGCATTTCGAGTATCTGTGTGCGATGAACGGCGCACAGAGGCCGGCGTACGTGCCTGTAGTTGCCTCTGGGTAAGCCCGATGTTTTGTTTGCACATGAAACTGCATCCTTACGCCTGAGTAGACCTAATGCGCTCATCATACACTACACCGCCAACAACCATATCGTGAGAGAGGACGAGCTGGTGCTGCTCGACGCCGGGTGCGAACTGAAGTACGTCCCCGCTCTCCGAACTCGCTTTTTGATTATCCCTCACCTAAATATACCAGTGGCTACGCTTCTGACATCAGTAAGTCAACCCCCGCCTTCCTCCCGTCCCATCCGAGCAAACCCTGGGCCAGTGGCTGACACACGCACCCCACAGCACGCACCTACCCCGCCTCCGGCACCTTTACCCCGCCACAGCGCGAGCTCTACGCCGCCGTCCTAGCCGCGCAGAAGCAGCTCATCGCGCTATGCACCGAAGACGCCGGCATGAGCATGTATGAGCTCCACCGGATGTCGTGTGAATACCTGAGGCGGGAGCTAGCGCACGTCGGGTTTGATACGGATGCGAGGGGGATGCTGGAGAGGGTGCTGTATCCCCATTTTGTCAGTCATCCGATCGGGATCGGTGTGTGCCTTTTTTCTTGTCAGTGGGGTGAGAGAGATGGTGATGATGATGAGTTTTTAGATTTGCATGAGTCGAGCCATTTTGATCGGAGTGCGAGGTTCGTTGTTTCGTGTTGTGTCTCCCCCGCCCCTCCCTCTTCTGTCGGCGTTGATAAATCGTTTTTTTTGGGGGCTTTGTTCAGTCTGAAAGCAGGGATGGTCATTACCGTGGAGCCGGGGATATATGTCCCGCCCATGTCAGAGTTCCCGAGAGAGTTTCATAATATTGGGATTCGGATCGAGGTTTGTGTTGTGCTCCGATCAATCGACGTGATGTGCTTATTGGGCTCGCTTTCGTTCGCAGGACGAAGTATTGGTGGGCGAAAAGCACCCCGAGGTGTTGTCTGTGGCTGCGCCGAAAGAGGTGGGATTTTTTTTTTTGTTGTTTCCGAGGGTGATGCTGATGAGAGGGTGTGGTAGATCGAAGATGTGGAAGGTGCGTGTCAGGGGGTTTTGGGGCTTGAGCCATTTTAGAGGTTAGGATCTGTTCCCACTATGTAAGTAGTGGATCTTGTTCCTGCTACATCACTATCATCAGCCCAAGGTTCAGCTGGGACCTCTCCTTTCAATCACAGTGGTAGGCAGCCTGTTTGTGTTCCATATCTCCATGATTCCCTGGCTTGTCTGTTGTGCTATCCACTCAACCAAGATCTGTTTGTAAAGATTGACTTGACAGAGTTGTAGTGTGTGATGAGTTAGAGCAAGTTAGGGTAAGTTATACAAGCAATAGTGGCTGCGCCGCCCGCCGCAATCACTTCATTTTATTGACCAGACTTTACATGAGTCATTTTTGTAACAATAGCTCCTTGTAGACAATGTTGGTAACAATGTTGTCCTCTTGATTATCAGATAAAATAATTTGGCAGTCTTCTCTTTGCTGTACTCATGATATTGCTGTGTAGAGCTGACCATGTGTGAAGACAGGTGTTCAAAGATCTAAAATGACATGGTCAAGTGTCAATCCTGCACAACTATATGAAAGGTCACTGCATATGTGAGACATAAGGGAAATTGAATGTGATGTATTGTCCAGCTTGCATGATGTGGTTTGAATTCAAAGCAAATTCATGGAAGGCATTGTGTGTCTCCTATGTTGGAAAAACCCGGACCCAGTTATGACATTGGTTATTACGGCGGTAACTCACATCATCAAAAATTTTGATCATAATCTAACCCTTATCAGTAATGAAAATGGTTATTGCCGTCGTTATCAGCTTGATTATCACCTAGATTATCACAGAGGTGCCGTTATGGAGGGACGGGGGATTTTTTGTTACACAGAATGCAGCGGAACACAATACGGATTCCTCAAAGAGTGTATACGACAGGCATGTATCAAAATGATGTATTCTAGAATAAAGCTACCTTTGTGTGCGACCTGATGCTCAGGTTTTCATGGCTGTCTGCTCTGAGTCTGAAGGCCTGGAGTTTCCCTTTGGTGCACGGCGCGCTCTCGGCTTTCTTGTGGGCTTGGGCTCTGGTGCCTCAGGGCTGCTATTGGATGGGGCCAGCGGCGTGGGTGTCGGTACAGAATTGGTAGGAGCTGCCATAAGAAGAGTAGCAAAATGAGTGTTGAGCGGCAGACTGGGGGGCAGTGTCAAGGCAGCTTCATCGGCCAGGGATGGCGGTGCTGGAAACAGGGTAGAGGGTGGGTCCTCTGACTCTTCAATCAGCGAGAAAGGAATTGGCACTATGCGCTGCTGCAGGGTTCCTCCAAGCGGCAGTGCTGATGGTAAGCGGCTGTGTCCAAGTTCAGACCGTCCAAGTGGTGGCGCGGATGGTAATCGGCCATGCCGGGGCTTGGGGTGTCCAGGTGGTGGTGCGGGTGGTAACGGACCATGCTCAAGCTCAGAGTGTCCAAGTGGCGGCGCTGATGGTAAGTGGGTGTGCCAACACTCTGCCTGCTCAATGTTCAAGACAGCGGATGGTGGTTTGCTGGGGGCCGCAGGTGGTGGGTTGGGTGGGGCAGGGCTCTTTGGGACCGTTGAGGTGGAGCCTTGTGCCAAACTGATATCAAGTTGAATAGAAGTTCGAAGAGAAAAAAATGGATGATACACACCAATAACCGAATTCCCACAGTCCTCATCACTCAGATCGAAAAAATCTGAGCCCTGACCGAAATCGAGATCTGAGCTGAAGTCCTCGCCATCCAAATCTTGTTTAGAGTTGCCAATGGTGGCTTTAACACCATAGTCGAAGATGATTGTATCATAAAACAATAGGGGGTTTCACGATGGGGTTTTTCATTGTTTTTCAATTTGTTTTTGAACTTCATTTTCATTCCGTTTTTGAACTTCATTTTCATTCCGTTTTTGTGAAAAAAAAAGCCAAAAAATGACTGAAAAACACCCTTGCGTGAAACCCCCCATAATCATGAATTTCAATTGTCCCGTTTTTCAAGTCTGCTAAGTAGTTGCCCTGTCTAAATTTTAGGATCCCATGCTCTATGTGTTCCACAATAATGCCCAAAATTCCCCTGCACAAGCGTCGCCTTCGGGGGGCATTCAAGTACGCAAAGCGTCTTCTTGATCTTCGGCGCCGCACAACTGCCACCGAGGTCTCCGACACCTCGGACTCTGAAATAAGTTCAAGCTCTTCGCAGGAAGACGTGAACACTGGCACCAACAACAACTCCGATATCTCCTCCCTCTCCTCTATTCTCGTCTCTTGAATCCTTATCTTCTGTGAGATCAGTTCGCCAAGGGGATGTGGAGTCAGATGTAGACTCGGAGTTGTCATCAGATGAAGAAGACGACACCTATTTCACTCAATGACTTGCGGCCATTCGAGAGCATATAAATTACCTGGAAAGCACTCGTGTTCTTTTCCCCCATACTGTTCACAAGCTTTCGCAGCTATATCTGGTTCTAGTTCTCTACAAGGCAGAAGACCCCAGGCGATTTCAAAGGAATCTACGTGTCTGTGCTGAAACATTTGATCAGCTTGTGGAAAAAATTGCCTGGCATCCTGTCTTCATTAGCGACAGTCCAAACGACCAGATGCCTGTTGAGGAACAGCTTGCAATCGCCCTTTTTCGATTTGGACATTTCAGCAATGGCGCATCTGTCGAGTCTGTTGCACAGTGGGCAGGAGTATCAGCAGGGACTGTTGTGAATGCCACGCGGTGTGTCATGCTTGCTTTTTTGGCACTTCATGATGATGTGATCCACTGGCCAAGTCCCGAGGAGAAGGAAGCAGCGAAGGAGTGGGTGGAAGCTGCTTCATGTGTAGCATGGAGAGACGGTTGGCTTTTTGTGGACGGTACCCTTGTACCTCTTGCGGACAAGCCTGGTCACCATGGGGAGGCATACTTCAATCGAAAATCCAACTACTCGCTAAACGTACAGGTGAGTATCCGATTCTCCCCTTTGCGAATGCTCCTGACAGCCGATTCACTGTCCCTAAAGTTAATAACACTTGCAAATCTTCGAATTGTCGACTATGTCATTGGTCATTGCGGAAGTGCTCACGATTCAACGGCTTTCATGGATTCGCGCACCTTCAATGATCAGCAAAGACTTATAGGCCCTGGCAAATGGATTTGGGCCGACTCGGCATATCCAATTGAGGCCTGGTGTGTGACACCGTATAAGAAACCTGCCGCAAATGTACCAGAGAATAAAACATTCAATTATTGGGTTTCTCATGTAAGTATACATATTCAACTTATTCCATATTCTCATACTTCTCAGGTCCGTATTCGCTCCGAACATGCTGTTGGATATCTCAAGGGCCGGTTCCAGTCTCTGAAAGGACTTCGTCAGCAGATCAAGAATGATGTCGATCACCGCCGTGCTCTTGAGTGGATTTGTACATCTATTGTTCATCCATACACTGATATATGTAATTGAGAGTGGCTCGGAGGATATGGATTGGGAGGAGACTCTTATCGCGGAAGGTCTCTCGTCTGATTCTGATTCTTCTTCAGATGAAGATCGCATCCCTGCCGAAGTACGTCGGGAAACTGCTGGACAGAGAAAGCGCCGAAGATTGAAGGAAAAGTTGTTTGCCAGTGGTATAGCAGACTAAGACGTACTGTAAATATTTTATCTACAAATCCAGTCTCTTGTTGACATCAAATTCCGGTAACCTGTAATTTTCGAGCGCTATAGGTTGGTCTCCGTGTCCTTCCTCCTGAGGGTCTTGGAATGGAAGCATGGCAGTAAAGCCATTTGAGGAGCTCGAACTACTGGATTCCGGCACGTTCCATGTGCCAGTGTTGACATTTGTCGAAGTCGAAGGCGAAGACATGCCAAACGAGCCAAATGGGGGTGCTGACATGGCCACACTTCCACCCACACCTCCACCTGCCATGCCACTGCCTGCGCCCGTGCTCTGCATCATGAACATCATCTTCATCAGCTCGAACTGTTGGTTTTGTCAGTGGGCGTCCAGCTCTCAAGCCCGCATATCCATCTCCTGCTTCCAGAGCTTGGCTTCATTGTTGAAGTTCCACCTGGGCGCTAGCCACAGTCGTACTGAGCAACACAGCTACAGTGTGGAAGTACTCTACTTAACCGTTCTAGCCACTTACATGGTTTGGGAGGGTGAGGCTGGTAAGAGCGGTTGAGGCTGATAAGAGTGATGGAGCTGATTAAGAGTCAAGAGACAACTTGTTGATATTGACAGTTTCCTGGTCTTATATACCGTACTACTGTTTGTACCAACCAAATAAGTATGTAATCGAAGATGTCTAAGGTCACGTGATATAATCTAATCTAATCTAATCTACGTGATGGAAAAGTTTCAACACCCCCCCATATTTAGTACATACTTCTAAATACATTTTTACTTTTTCCCATATAGGTACTCTTCGTCTAGTTTTTAAGTAATCTGAAGTACAGGATAAACTTGCTAAAGAGAACTTTCCCCAGATTCTTAGTTAAGAGGTCTGCAGGGTTATTCACTCCTTCGATGAATTCGACCGTAATGATGCCTTCGGATACTTTTTCTCTGACGAAGTGGAATCGCACATCAATGTGCTTGGACCGCTTTTCAGTTACAGGGTTGGATGCAATAAAGACGGAGCCATTGTTATCTCCATAGATCGGGACTGATCCGATCTACATCCCAAGTTCGGCAAGCATGCTTCTAAGCCATGTCACTGCGCAACTGCAATCTTCACCATGTATTCTGCTTCCGTGGAAGAGAGGGCAATGGTTTTCTGCGCTGACAAAACCCATGTTACTGCTCCAGACGCCAGCGATATGAAGTAACCAGTGGTGGACTTCCTGGTGTTTTCATCTGATGCCCAATCGGAGTCTGTAAATGCGTAGATTCCTTTCCCAGAATCACCATCATACATGATCACGTAATCTTTTGTTGCCTTCAAATACCTGCAAACATCCCTTGCCACTTCTAAATGGCGTTTGGTAGGGTTTGCGGAAAATTGGGACATTTTGATCACGGCGAAACAAATGTCGGGTCTCGTCCTGATCATTAAGTACAATAGTGATCCAATGACGGATTGGTACTTGGATCTGAGTTCCGCATTGGGTTCATCTTCAGACTTCATGGGTTTGTAGCCCGTCAGGAGTGGGGTATGGGTGGCATTGGATTCGTTCATCCCCATATGTGCGAGAATTTTCTCAAGGTAAGGTACTTGATCAATGAAGATCCTCTTCCCATGTTGCCTTATTTGGATCGAGAGAAATTCCTTCGGTTCCCCATCAGACACTAGGTGGCCTAGGTCCCTACATTCCCATGTTGTCATGAAGGCCTTCTTCTTTTCTAGCATGTATTCCCGGTTTGTGCCGAGAAAAGCAGAGTCATTGACATAAATGATGGCGATTACAGTTTCCCCTTTGGTACTTGTGTGAATGAAAACTCCCGCATCAGAGTGAAGCCAGACAAAACCAAGCTTTTTCATGGAGGAATCGAGTTCCCTCCACCAGGCTAATGCGGCCTGCTTAAGTCCATATAGGGCTTTGTATAGTCGGTACACAAAGTGTTCTTTCCCTTTTACTATGTAACCCTCAGGCTGTCACATGTAAATTACCTCACGGAGTCTTCCATAGAGGAAGGCTGATGAGACGTCCAAGAATGTCATGAACCACCCTTCAAGGGCTGTCAATGCCAGAATTAACCGGACAGTCTCGTACCTCACTACCGGTGAGAAGATCTGATCGAAATCGATCCCTTCTACCTGTGAGAAGCCTTTTGCAACAAGGCGCGCTTTCAGGCGCCTGTCAGATTTTTCATTGTAAACCCATTTGTTCTTTAGAGCCTTCCTCCCTGCAGGTAGGGGTACTAACTCTGTGATCACCCTGCGGCTTTTGAGCATGTCTAGCTCTTTTTGTTCTGCCGCATACCAATCTTCTTTGTTTGGAAGAGGGTATATATCTTTGTGTGACATTTCGATGATGCCCACTTGGATAGAGATTGCCTCCATTAGGGAATTGTTCATCCATGCTGTTTGACTGCCTAATCTACGTCTTCAATCCATTTTTTCAAGATCAGAAGCAGGGGTGTCTTCCCCATAGATGCTATCTGGCATTCTCCGAACTCGTCGTTCCCTGATCAGTCGATCTGGTACTTGTTCGGGCTCCGGAGTGGGTACTCGTGGCTCGTCATCGGGCTCGTTATGCGGAAAATCATCATCTGATTCAGGGTGATCCTGTCCAGTAGGAACAGGGTCGTGAGGTGTTTCGTTATGACTGTCATTGTCATCATTTCCGGGGATGAGATCCTCAAACTCATCAGCCGGTTCTGGGTTTTCCATTTCTGGATGGTTTTCTGGCAAAGGGTCGATGTGGCATCTAGGGTACTTGCTTTCATCAAAGATCGCTTTCCCACCCATGAAAATTGTATTGGTCTCAGGATCCATGAAACAGTATCCTTTGACTCCTGGTTTTGATCCGAGATAAATCATCAATCATGATCTGGATTCCAGGGAGTTTTTCCGTTTCTCTTTTGGGATATATACATATGCCTGGCATCCGAAGACTCTGACACTTGACATGTTGGGGATCTCATTAGTCACCCTGAAGTAAGGGGTTTTCCATTCAAGACGCTGCATGGGGGTTATGTTGTAGAGGAACGCTGCATGTTCCAAACAGAATTCCCACCACATAGGTGGTAAACATGCGTTGAAGCGCAAGGCCTGAGATTTTTCCCATAGAGTTCGATTGATCCTTTCTGCTCTACCATTCTGCTGATGCTGATATGGGAGCATGATGTCGATCAGAATTCCATGATCGGCAAGTACATCCTTGTATTCATCGAACTCTCCACCACCATCAACTCGCCACTTTTTAGAAGTAGCAGCGAACTGATTCTGGATCATCACAAGAAAATGTCTTAGTGCCGTAATGGCATCAGACTTCTTTCTAAGCAAGACGACCCAGACGTGGGATGAAAAGTCATCCAAAAATGTAAGGAAATATTTGTATTTATGGTAAGATGCCGTGGATATCTGTTTAAGATCGGAATGGATAAGATTGAAGGTTTTGGTTGCCCTTGTCATCGAATTGGGGTATGATTGATTCGGCATTTTCCCTTTGAGGCAACCTGTACAACTTTCCTGTGAGACCTCACGTACTAGTGTCTCAGGTACCCCTTTGGTACTGGTGGGAATCTTTCGAAGTGCTTGATCGTTTGGGTGACCAAGACGCTTGTGCCATGTTTCGACAGTAATTTCGCTTGAGATCGCATGGATCTGATCATAGCGTATTTCAGTGTCTAACCAGTAAATGGTTTGACCAAGGATGTGAGGCAAAAACTGGATTTTGTTCAGCCCTTTGGAGATATTGATTTCTCCACAAGTCCCGTCTACTTTGTAACCATGGTTAAGGAAGACGCCTAGGGACAATAGGCATGTGTCCATGTCCGGAATGTAGAATACTGGTCTGAGAAGATGGGTTTTAATTTCCCCATTCAGGGTATGCCATACTGGAACAGCCCCAACTCCTAATATTTCCAGTTTCTTCCCTTTAGCTGCAGTTTGGACAAATCGCTTGACCGTGAGAGGTCTATAGTATGCGAAGTCTTTAAACTCATAGGTGAAGTGTAACAAGGCGCCGGAGTCTAATATCCATTGCGCGCGTTCTTTTTCCTTACAGTGTGTACAAGAGGCAAAATGTTTAATATATTTTTTGTGTAGATCACTGCTGAAGTGATCTACGCACTCTGTAGTGGTACTAGCTAATATATTATAGTCTGTTGAGAGGCATAATTAGCTTTCCGCATTTGGTAAGGTTTAAGAAAAGGGTTTGATGGACCGTCAAGTTCTATCTCATAGTCAAATTCATCTGGCCCCATCCATTCCTGGTCAATGTCCATCATCTTCAGCAATTGGTCTAACGGCGGAGTAACTCGACACTGTTTTGCTGGCCTCTCGTCGATGTCTGGGATGATGGTATCCAAGATACGAAGGTTCGACCCAGAGGGTCGTGCGCCGACTTCTCGGGCAAGTTTTCGCACCCTCTCGTTCTTTTTCCACACAGACGGCTTTCCGGAAGGAAGCCCGGTGTACTGGGAAGGAGGCGGGTTCATGCGTTGCAGGAGCAACTGCATCTTTTCCAACTCAGGTTGTATGGTAAAAGAGGTCCTTCCGCAACCAGTTACAGTGGTGAAGGAGTGTGCATGATGAGGTGGGAGAGGGCAGGGGGCACATTGACGAGGAGGAAGGGGACAGGGAGCAGGATGACGAGGGGCTTGCTCAATGGCCGGTGCAATAAACTCGACCATTTCCTCAGCATGGTCGGAGTCGTTGTCAGCATTGTTGGCACATTTCTTCTGGTTGCGCCAGCGTCCCTTTCCCTTCTTCTTTTCAGAAGCGGTACTTGGGTCGGTCGAGTTAGGCTGCTCATCAGCGTTGTTACGTGAGGTACTCGGCGCTGTCTGCTTTTCCCATTTGGGGTCTTGCCCCTTTCACTTAGTCCCAGAGATTTTCCGGGCCTGCTCATTGGACGCCTGAGTAGACCCTATCGCATACTTGCGCCTGTACTCTGAAACGATGCTGTTGGTGACGGCCTGCCATGTGAAGTCATCGGCATCGTAGACCTGGAAGAGGGCAGTGGAGAGAGATGACCAAGCATCAGGAATGGTGCTTGCCAAGATCATAGCCTGCATCAGATCAGGCACAACAAATTTTGAGTCGCTAAGGCGAGCGAAGAGTGACCCAAGGCGCTCAATTTCCGGTACGGGGTCGCGACCTGACAGCTTGAAGGAGGCAGCGGCTTTGAAGTCGCCAAATATGGTGGCGGGGGAGACCTTCGAATAGGAGTCTTTTAACGCCTTCCAGGCGTCCTTGATGTGCCTCCTGATAGCCTCGGAGACTTTGAGGCGGATGGAGCCTAGAGCCATGTCATCGTCCCTGATCCAAGTCTTCCTTTCCTTGTGGAAGGCGGGTTGGTCGACGGTAGTGGTGACCACCGGAGGTTGAGTCGCAGACGTTGAGGTGGCGGAGGCAGGGGTGGAGACCGTGACCGTAAAGTCCGCGATGTCGGGGTGCTCAATGTCGCCGGATACGAGGCGCCAGACTCCTTGATGGAGAAGGTACGACTTCATTTTTTCGGCCCAACTCTGGTAGTCGATGCCGTTGAAGACAGCGAT
Organism: Entoloma clypeatum; assembly: GCA_963565915.1. Classification (NCBI taxonomy): domain Eukaryota; kingdom Fungi; phylum Basidiomycota; class Agaricomycetes; order Agaricales; family Entolomataceae; genus Entoloma; species Entoloma clypeatum. Next base: position 1,227,248 of record OY751494.1, read on the forward strand.
GGAGTCGAGGGCGGAGCGAGAGGTAGACATTTTTAATGAGTCTCAAAGGAGTTCTCCCAATCAGTGATGTTCTTTGATTTTTAGAGAAAACAAATAAATGATTCCTCATAACATATTTCCTTCAGGAATAGCGGTTGTGGGAAAAACCCTTTTTGTCAGAAGTGTATGAGGTACAATCAACATTTCCACATGATGTGTACTAAGTCAATCCCCTTAGGGATGCTTCATGACAGGTACTTGTGGTAATGACGTTCCCAGGTTCATATGTGAAGAAGTATGACTCAGAACCTAGATCTTTCAATCAGTTCTTTGCCAACCAGGGTAGAGTGGGCAGGTACTGCTGTTGCCAGCGTTCCCAAGTCCCTCTGCTCTCCGGGGCCCACAACCTGTTGAAGTTCCACCTGGGCGCTAGCCACAGTCGTCTGAGCAACACAGCTACAGTGTGGAAGTACTCTACTTAACCGTTCTAGCCACTTACATGGTTTGGGAGGGTGAGGCTGATAAGAGCGATGGAGCTGGTTAAGAGTCAAGAGACAACTTGTTGATATTGACAGTTTCCTGGTCTTATATACCGTACTACTGTTTGTACCAACCAAATAAGTATGTAATCGAAGATGTCTAAGGTCACGTGATATAATCTAATCTAATCTAATCTACATGATGGAAAAGTTTCAACATTCATGTTGTTGTTTGTCAAGTTCGAGCTGCTTCAAACGTAGCTTCATTTTCTCTGTGCGATGATCTGCAATGTCCTTTATCTCCATCATATGGACCTCATCGAAGGCGGTAGTCAGATCTCGCTTCTTTCCTGTAAGATTCCCATGACTTGATTTCCCCTTAGCGTTCTTGTTCTCCAGTTTTGGCTTTCCCACGGGGGTCAAAGTTGAATGCGAACTGCTGCCACTGGCACCATGGCCTTGCGACGACTGGCCAATTAGTTCACGGGCTTTCCACAGATCATATTTCGGGGGCTGGAAGTGTTGGAGGTCCAAGGTGGGTGCAAAAATTATTCTCGAAGACTCGGAGATCACTCACCGGAGAGCCATGTTTATTCGGCCTTATATCGCCATCCTCGCTAGTATGAGTTGCCATGCTTGTGACCCCCTGGCCATCAAGCTCACTTCCCCAACTTTCCATCTCAAACTTCTCGGTATTTAGGGAGGGATCCTCTGATGTTGCAAAATCGTTGATACCACTTCCGGCCTCCTCATCTTTATCTGTCATAGTGGGTCCTGCCGTAAAAAGTGCACCTGCTTGCTGACTAAAGTCTTGACCAGGCTGGGAGTTGCTGACACCAACGGGATTGTAATTTGGAAGTTTGGACCAAATGCTGTGAAGGTCATCGTAGAATGGCCATTCCTCCCGAATTTTCTCTAAGTAGTTTTGGTGAGTGACCTTAGAGGTCTACAGAATAGAGCTCAAACTCACCAGTTAGATTTGTTGCAACCTCTCCTTCTTTAATCCCACCCCCAGTCTCCTTGAACTGAGCTCGGTAGCCTTGGTACGTCTTTTTAAGCCTTTCTCACCATAACTTGTTAATTGAACAGTGATGAAACACAGCTTAACGCTCACCGAGAAAATTGCTGTTGCATGGATTTTGCAAAACAAGTGGAATCGATGCTATACACTTGGCGGATCATGTCAGATACCTTGGTTGACGTGAAGACTGCCTCGGCAAGTTCTCCGAACAAGATAAGCTTCCCATCACCATTTTGAACCTTGCAACGTTTTTCTTGTTTAGCTTCGGACGTTGAGTCGCTGAACAGCTTGATACAGAACTTGGGGTGCTCGTTCAGGTACTTGATCGCAAGGGTCATCCACCCTTGGTTTTTCTCCCACTTGATGGGCTTTGCATGTGGTTTCTTGTCTTTAGGTTCATCCACAGCCGAGGCTCCAGGTGTCTGTGCTGAAGCTTTGACCTTTGAGTTGCGGCCTACCATATTGATCTGTCTGGTAGTCGGGCTACGATGTTGACAAGGGATTCTGAGACTTATTCAAATGATATGGTAATTACAAAATTATTTAATTCAAAGAACTGAGACTGGAAAAACGAGCTGAAAAAGAGTTGAAAACAATGCAAAAGGAGGGTCTGCGCTCCTTTCGCATCCTCGAAAAACGACATCATTTTTTCGAAAAACCAGAGAAAGCTGAACAAAAAATGGAAGTGAAAATGGATTGAAAAACAACAAAAAACCCCATCGTGAAACCCCCTAATACAAGTTCATTGAAACAGCGCACCCGCTGCGTCCAAAGCTGATACACAAGTTTCTTGAGCTTCTCAAAAAGTGCCAGATAGCAAATTCCAGCTGGGGTGAGTTGTGCCCCTCTAGACACGAATTCAGGATCCATTGAGACGAGGAAGATTAACTATCATAGGAAGTAGGTAAGAAAGTTCACTATTATATACAGTGGAACACGTACCAGAAGTGCACCAACAGCGATTGCACTCGGAGCAAGCTCTGTGATGCTGGTTACACCCCACAATATGCCCATTGTGTCGGGCTTTGGATACCATTTACCGTGTGTCAGCAACTCAGGCCCAAAAAGTATTGCCTTGAGGAGCTGAAAATTCAATAATGAATCAATACTGTTCAAAGTGATATGTAGGTAGGACTTACTCGTGGAATCTCTGGTGCTCTGAAGATCTTTGAGTGGTCTGGTTGTCGAGTAGCGCGTACCTCCTCTGGATAAAGAATTGGTGCACATTTATTGAATGCAGCATTGGGCAAGAACTTGAGAAGAGACTTGAGCATCATTATGCAGTCAGTGTCACTGAGATTGTTAGGTAGGTGAAGAACTTTCTCAGTGACATCGTGTGCTCTTTTAACAAGAAAGCTGCGTATCGCTTTCGCCTCCCTCGCAAGCTGATAAACTTTTAGAATCCCATAAAGGAATTGAATTAAGAAGAATGTGACTCACAAGATCCACGAATTCCTTATCAGGGCTAATTATCAGCACAGCCTTGCCATTCGGAAACATGGCATATAGCTCGGTGAGGTTGCCGAGTTCCTCAGAAGCTGAATTCTCATATGTTGAAGTTCCACCTGGGCGCTAGCCGCAGATGTACTGAGCAACACAGCTACAGTGGAAGTACTCTACTTAACCATTCTAGTCACTTACTTGGATTGGAAAGGGTGAGGCTGGTGAGAGCGGTTGAGGCTGGTAAGAGCGATGGAGCTGGTTAAGAGTCAAGAGACAACTTGTTTGATATTGACAGGTTCCTGGTCTTATATACCGTACTACTGTTTGTACCAACCAAATAAGTATGTAATTGAAGATGTCTAAGGTCACATGATACAATCTAATCTAATCTAATCTATGTGATGGAAAAGTTTCAACATCATATCGAATGTTAAAATCCATAAGGTAGCGGGAATCAGTAGGGCATGCCGTCTTGAAGAAATTCTGACTGTGCGATGGAAAAAGGTTAAACAGTGCGACATACTTCCTCAAAGTTCGTTGAACACCATCAATGGGACCATCACACCCTCTGGACGGCACCACCGCTACACGTGCCTCATGCGCCTTGCGCACTTCTTCATGCGCCTTCTCAAGTTCCTGCTTAAGGCTCATGTTCTCAGACCAAAGATCATCCACCTCCTTTCGTAGTCTGCTGCTCTCAAGCTGGAAGTGCTTGAGTACTAGTGCCTATTTACAATCCCAGGCCCGTCAGTGATTTAGGTATACACCAATGTAGTCAAGGATACTAACTGGGTCAGCGTAATTCTGGGCATTCAGAAAGTCGGCCACTCCACTGGGGAGAAGGTGGCCGGGTGTCGTGCCGAAAGAGGGTTGCCGAAGAGCATTATAGAATGAGTCCTGACCCCACTGCATAACAGAATGCAAACCAGAAAGAACGAGAGAAGGCCTGAGTAAAACTGAGGGAGAACGGCTGCTGCACTGAGCAGTGCATTGTTTAATTCATATTTATAGTTGCATGGATCTAAGACGAAGAAACATGTCTGAATCAACCATGTCAGCTACAAAATAATGGCGAGGATGATCTAGTGCTGGGACGATGAACGCCCCACGGCAAATTGATCGAGCAGAAATGAATGAAGCTCGTGGTGATTCCTGTAAACGACGCAAGCCAAGGTTAACATCCTTTTTACGTGTATGATGGACATTAATGAACGGCTGGATAAGGGCCAGCGGTAATGTCTTGTCCTTGAGCTCATATGTGAATACAAAGAGGAGCCGGGTGCAATAGGTCTTTTGAAGACCTTGGACAATGATACCGTCATATCGAGGGTGTCCGTGAAATAGGGGATTACACCGGAGGTAATCAATTTTTAGCTGCCAGTCCACAAGGGATTCATAGTACGGTTTAGGAGGTGGTGCTCAATAATCTAGTTTTCTGATTGAATAAATGAAATGAAAGGACAATCGATTACATACTATGTCATTTGGTGTAAGATCAAGGTCTTCAATGCTGACTCCGGTGTCGTATTGCCAGATAAAATCCTTCAGGAAAGTAGCCAGTTGAGCCCTGAAGTTTTGAAATACCTCAAGTGCACTGTGTGCCATTCCAAGCTCGTCACTTGATGTTTCAAAATCTTCAAGTGACCGCTTTGGCTGTGGAGATCCCAGGGACATGTTTCCAAAGTTACTGGCAGGAACCTCATTGGGGTCGTCATCATCATCTGGACCCTCAGCGGCGTCAATAGCATCTTCTATGATTGCCGCCGCCAAAGTGAATACTTCATTTTGCAAGATCTGGCCGGCACGACACATTAGCACAGTGGAGAGAGAGAAAAAAGGTGGGGTACAACCTGTCCATCAAAATTCTTGAAGTTACTTCGCAGAAGATACCAGGTCTTGAGTGGATGATGTAATCGTTCAAATAGTTTTGTCGTGTAGCACCATACTGCGCCTTTTGATAATATATGATTGAAGATGTGAGAATGTGCATGGATCTTCGGAAAGTTCCAATTTTTGTGTTCATCACCAAATTTGGCTTGCTGATGGTTGTACTCCTATTGTCAGATAGTCGTAAACATTGGGTCCCAGCTACAGGACAGAGTAAATGTACTTGAAGAGCCTCTGAAAAATGGAGGACAGCTTGATGGCCCGATTCTATGGTCTGGACAGTGTGGACTTCAAGGGATTCCCAAGCGTCAAGATTGAGGTATTTTCGCAATAAACAGAGTGCCGAGTATCCGACTGGACTCTCGCTTTCCGTTAAAATATTATGTCCAGCGAATATTGCCATCTAGACATTGTACGTCATGTTTAGTATCATTCCAAAACAATTAGATATATATCTAGTACCTTCAAGATTGCTTCAAATTTATTTGCATCTGAAAACTCAGTTGTCATGATGCGATCAAAGTGGGCAAGATTTCGCCACCGAGGCAATGATGCTATCCTTGTATTACATGTAATTATCAATATATGAACATATTAATTGATATACTCACTGATTTGTGAACTTTTCGACAGCCTCACCACCACGTTCAGTGAGATGCCGTTTTATTTCTGGCCAAATGTGTTGACCTCCAGAACCATGCGCATTATTATGCATATGATCGAAGGCAGATGCGGCATGAGGATCCGAAAACGAGACCGTCCAAAATGCATTCTGAAACAACTGGTTAGCAAAATGAAATATAAACAAGGATCGCTTACCTCAATCATTCGCATACCCTTCAGTTTCAAAATTTCCTCACGAGCCACCTGGGTTGTAGCCGCCATCGCCATTTCATAATGGTCTTTACTCTCCGCCGCTGTTCAGAGCTTGTGTTTCTTAGTAAGATCAGCCTGTTCATCTTGTGGGACGTAACAAACAGGGCAAGGGCATTTTCTGTTCAGGCCACGTGTAAGGTTCATAACAGTTCTACACAGTGTTCAACAGATACAACATGGAAAAGAAACTACACATACTGTTCCTCGTAGTCCGCAGACAAAATCAAAATTACAGGGTACAAAAGATGTTCAATCCCATCTCCACACCGAATCCAACAGCCGGTTGATGAATGAAGCGCAATAGAATCAAGTAAAACTTTGAATGATTGATGCCATACAACACGCTGAAAGGTGGCTCGCTTTCCCGTGTTGTGTTATATCCGTCTCCAAATCTCCGATCCACTCCGATATTCCTCCGACATTCCGGACATCCGTTACCTCCGCATCTCCGCACGTTGCCATCGTGCATTTCATATTCATAACTCCATGCCTTTATGCATTTCATATTCATATTCCCATTTACTTATGCATCGCCTTTTCCACATGGTCCGTTGACCGACATCTCCGATGTTTGTTACAGTCGCTGGCAACTTACGCCACAACTCCGGACCTACTCCAACCATCTCCGTAAAGTAATCTCACTTAGGTATTTAAGCTCGTACCATACCTGTAGTTCCTCAGTTCGAATATCAACAAAGTTCACTCCTCTACTCCCCGTTCATGCCAGAGATCCTCGCTGTGGTACAATATGCCGACGACATCCTCATCTACTGCTCTTCCTCCATCGTTACCCTTCGACGAGCTCAGTACTGTGTCCGAGTCACATCTCCGACGTCGTCCGACCATTTCCACGTCAACGTGTCTCTCACCGAGATCTTTCCGAGGACCTCCGCACCTCCGACCTCTTCTCCGACCTCCTGAAATTGGGACATCTTATCCAACAAACAGCGGCGCAACACATACATTGAAGCCACGTCCCTCCCCTTCGTCGTTCCTCCGCATTTCCGGAGTTCCGCTCCGGTCTCAGTCCTACGTCCGACCTCCGATGGACTCTGACGAAGCTCCGACTTTTCACCTACTTAACATGTTGATTGATTGATCGTCGTCCACCTATCCAATCAATAATCCATGCAGCATGGAATGGAAAATGGCACATAATTTTGCTTACCAACGGAAGCCACCCAACAACCTGGGTGGCACCAAGTCCCCTTCTGTTTTGAACTTCTTGAGGTAATTGGCACAACTGTGCCATAATGGGATATCCCTGAACTGAACCAAATGTTGAAAGGCGGGTCTTGTCAGCATATAACATGATGCAGAGTGGCTTCCCTTTGGAATTGGGTAGCTCCGACTTCGGATATGCTCAGAGAACTGAAAAAGATTGGATGCGAAATTAGTACACACCTGAATATTCCACATGTGCGACACGGTAAATGGCTCATGAACAAACTGCATCCAGTCCTTCCCGTCAAACTTTGATAGCTCGACTGCATCCCAGTTTATCTCTGGTGCAAGTTCAGAATCCTCGACGATGCGAGTCACCCATTCCCAGAGTGAGTGGCACCAGAATGGGAACACACGCTCCACCTCCCCAGGGAGACAGAGATATTGTGTTTTGTGAACTCAAATAGGTTCAATAGGATAGAAGTAGTGATAGGAAATGAATCGTACCTCTGGAAGCGGCCTAGAGGCGGCTTCCCAAAGCTGGTTGATCTCACAGTGGTTTTTGACACAAAACTCATCCTTCTCTCTTGCAATGTTGTGTATGATTTTGATTAAAGTGTCAATGTTGGTATTTGAGAGGGCAGCGGATAGGGCGATCTTGGCAAATTCAAATTTGGAACGGGAGTGAAAGGGAAGCCACGGCTTGGACTTCGTGGATGCGTGCTTTGAAGAGTGTTTACCATAGTCTTCAAAGGAGAAAACCTTGGAGGCTCGTCCACTGCGAGGATGAAACGTGGTACAAATGTCATCCTCTTTGTATTGAGGTGATAATGGGGGCCGTGGAAGAGAGGGATTGGAAGGTGGTGGCTGGGGCAGCGGGAGAGAGATATCGGAAGATGATGGTTGGGGCGGCAGTGGCAAAGAGGAGTCAGAAGGTGGTGGCCGGATCAGACCTGGGGATCTTGGAAGCGATATCTGCTATGATGGGAGACTACTCACCTGGGCGTGTGTTGGGCTCGTTGGTGTGGGCGCTATCCAGGGCACAGTTCATTGGTGGTTCAATCAAGTCGTGCCAATGCTTGGCTTGGCCTTGACACACCAATTTCCTCATTTTGGGTGCTAAGATGAGAGGTGAGGAATGGCTGCAAGCATCAGATAGCATTACTTACCTTCAAGGCATGGAGCAGGGTTTTTCTGCCGCGCCAACTTCTTCAGATCTCCCAATCCCTCTAGCCTTTCATAAAATGCTTCCCGCTCTGCCAAGTTCCCCTGCTTCTCCTGACATGCATGTCGATGCCAGGAAAAGCCACACGGATTCCACTCAGTGTTGCAGATGTCGCAGATTACTTTATTTGGGAGAGGAGTTGATTGGGATAGTCGGGGCATCAATGATAAATAAGGAGCGGGTGGGGTGGGGGAATCAGTGAAAGAAACGAGCTAGGTTGGTCGCTCTAGTGGCTCAGCGCAGCGGTGATGACTAAGGTTGGAATGCCGGTGATAACGGCGGCGATGATCAGCCCTGCTGATTATCACCACTGATTCTGGATCTGGCACAGTGATCATCATGGAGACAACCAAGGGGCGATTATGACCCTTCCTGGGTTTTTCCGACATAGCTTTCCTGTTCCGTTGTCAATGACACGTATCTGGAGAAAATGATGCCCAATATTTTCAACAACAACACATGCATTCTTCACCATTTTCTTGTCAAGGGACAGATTATGCAGAAGACAGCATACAGCACCTCTCTTGAGGTTGAGTTGATGTGGTGGGATACTATTGTGATGGAGGAGTGATAAGAACTCAAGAGAGCATTGTGGGGCATCAGTGAGGACACATTGTTTTCCTTGACAACATGTCAGATCCTTGCAACATATATTGTCTTTCTAAAACAATTGCATCTGTGTCACCTGGCAATTCATCAACATAGGAATTGACAGGACTGAGAAGAGCCTGTTTGAGACAGGCAATTGAGTTGTCAAAAATATTCAAAGAAAATAGAAATTCAATAGCTTCACTGTCATCTTGAAGACATTGTAATGTTGAGAGGAAAACTTTTGGTGGTGATAATCTTCCCCTATATCATCTACAAAATTTGTGAATTCAGGGTCTTCGGCTGTATGATGTGCTTCATGAAGTGGAGTTATTCCATGACCATGGACTAGTGTTGCCGCAGCTCGGCTAGCCGGGTATTCAGCTAGCTGAGCTGGATCAAGCTGGGTGATCGGCTCACCAAGCTGAGCCAAGCCATGTCTTCGGCTTGCTCCAGCTCTGGAGCTGCTTACAAGCCAGCTCAAGCCAGCTTTGTGATGTCAAATCATAAGAATATATATATTGGCATCAAAAAACAAATAATAATACATAAATGAAGTAATGGATGCGAGGAGGCCGTTGGGCATGGGAGGGGACCGTTGGGGGGTTGAAAGGAGGCCGTTGGGCATGTGAGGAGACTGTTGGGGGTTGAAAGGAAGCCGTTTGGCATGCAAGGCGATGGTGCCATGCCGGGCGACAGTTGGCTGCAAACCAAAGGTGGCCGCTGGGTACGCAAGGTGATGGTTGGGGGTTGAAAGGAGGCCATTGGGCATAAACTAGCCGAAGTCCAGTTCGGTCTGGGTTCGGCCACTTTTTGGCTGAACTCGAACCCAGACTTGAAGGTCCAGTTTGGGCATCTCTCGAACTTGAACTTGAACTCATAGGTCCGGTCTGGTTCAGGTTCGGACCAGGTTTGTGACCTTCAGATGCAAAAAAACACCAATTTTTCACCCACTCAATAATCTTTTAAACCCAGCCTGCCTACTGGCATTTTTGGCACAACTGGGTTGATCTGTGGGTCGAAGGGGGTACTGAACAATGTTAGAATACATATATGCAGCACTATACTAGTTTAATAATGATAATGTTGGGTAGATACATCACTCATCAGTGAAATGCCAAATTACTTAATCCACACTTGATGTACTTGGGCCAGCGCTAAGTCAGGTCTAAGTACTCAACATAGCTTAATTTGTACTTAGGGAAATGCTTACTGATCACCAAGGGGATGTCGGAATGCAATCCCAGCAACACACGTGGGTGGGGGGGGGGTCCTCGGGGGTGAAAAAAAAAGTCCGACACCCAGATTAATTGGCCAAAAATGGCAGTCAGGATGCCCAGCAACAAATGATTCTCTCTCTGACATCTCCCCCCATCTCTGCGCACCCTGAGTCTTTTCTTTATTTTATCTCATGTTTTTCACAGAAATATATATGTTTGTGGGCATAACATACTATATTAGAAAGGAGGAGGTGTGGGGGGGGGGGGGGGGGGGGTCTAGTGAGGCCAAAAAAAAAAGTCCGATGTGTGTTGCTGTAGTCGCATTCCGACACCCCCTTGCTTATTACCTTCTTGCACAGTCCTTAAATTGCTTCAAGTTGGGACAGGCCATCACAAAATAGAATCCTGCTTAAACTTAACTTGAACCTACTTGAGCTGACTTAAGGCATTCTTGCTTCCAAACCCAAGCCACCCAAATAACTATTCTAAACAAGTTTCAAGACTCTCCAAGGCAGTTCAAGGTAGATCCAAGCTCATGAGAAGTCACTCAAAAGCAAACATTTATTCAAGACCTCTCAAAGTAGCTCAAGGGAGATCCAAGCTCATGAAAAGTCACTCAAAAGTAAGAATAAGCACTCTATAGATTTTCAAGTACTATCAAAGTGGATACAGATACATAAATATATTTAAAAAGAAAATGGGCATGCCGAGCCAACAGTGGGTGGAGACATGAGGAGAGGGGGTACACACCTGCTGTCTGTGGTACTAACAACAAGAGGGGACCATTATCAGGATGGCAGGTACGCACGGGCAGTACTCGCCCATGGTCGCATTGTCTGTTGCTGTGTGACCAGTGGTACATTGTAGTCCTGTGATGTAACGGTGAGCAACAGTGGGCGGAGGCATATGGGGGGGTTTCGCACCTGCTGTCTATGGTTGCTAACGATGAGAGGGGACCATTATCGTGTGGAATGGACAAGGCCAACTGCCACAGCATTCGGTGTGTTGCCAACTGGGACCTGAGGGGGTTTGTTAGTGGGGTGGAAACAGAGAGGTGGGGTGTGGGGCATACCGTCCCGCCGCCCAGGAGTTGTAGGTGGGTGCTTGTTGTCATCGGGAGTGATCTGGCAGGGGGTGTGTGAAAGTGGGAAGAAGGCGATGATGGGGTCACCTGGGGGGTCATAGTGGTCTGCCTTGTGAGTCAGTGGGGGCAGCGGAGGGCTTAGATAGGCTCACCGAGGGTGGGGGTGCGGCTTTGGTTGTCCCCTGTCCACCCCTGCATCATTGCGATGTGGCATGGGTGTTGTGTCATCAGCCGTTCCCGTATCCACCACGGAGGCTGCTGACAAGCGGCGGTGTGGGTTTGTCTCGTTGTTGACTCGCTCCCTCAGTGCAATAGCACGGGTTCTTCGGCACATTGTCATCAACTGGGGGGGGTTGTTAGTGGGGTGGAAATGGGGATGAGGGGTGTAGGGCATACTGTCCTGCCACCCGGGAGTTGAGGCTTACCTGGGTAAATCCTTGTTGTCATCAAAGTCGATGTGCCAGCGGGGGGATGAAAGTGGGAAGAGAAATGCAAAGTCCAACAGTCAGTCACAAGTGTTTCAGGTCACATGATTTTAGTTTGATTACTAATATTGAAGTTGAAATTGGACTTTGCATTCCTCCTCCACCTTTCACCACCCCGCTGCAATGTTGCCCCTGATGATGATGAGCACCCACCCAGCTCCGACTCCTGGAGGGCTGGACCGTATCCTCCATCCACTCTCCTTCCATTTTCACCCCACTAATAACTTCTGAACCCCCCAGGTCCCAGTGAAAATGCGCCAAAGAACCTGCACCAAAGAGCGAATCAACAACAACGCAAACCCTCGCCACCGCCCACTAACAGCCTCCATGGTAGAGAATGATGACAACGACTTCTGGCCGATATGGATGGCCAACCAACACCGCACCCCCCCATCCTTGGTAAGCCTTTAAGCCCCCCTCCGCCCCCACTGACTCACAAGGCAGATAGCAACAACCACAACCGCCCACGGGACTGACCCCGTACTGCCCCATACCCACAATGCAGACAGTGTCGACCACGACCGCTGATGCCTTCCATTGCACCTCACCTGTGGACCCCTCTCAGCCGCAATGGGGATACACCGCCAATGCCAACACCCCACCCCATCACGGCCCCATTCACCCCACTCCGCAAATGACAAATATGTGCAGGCACCACCACCCAACGCCGGCGCCCTACACCCTCACCTCACCCCAACCAACAGGTGGCCCCCACGACCACGACTGCCAATGGGGACACACCCAACACTGGCCCTCTGCGCCCCCACCTCACCTGTGGCCCCCACAACCATGACTGCCAATGGACACACCCCAATGCCGACGTACCCTTGGCTGCAATGTGGACACACCGCCAACACCAACACCCCACCCTGTCGCAGCCCCACTCACCCCCTCCGCAAACAACAAATGCACAAGATGAATGCAGTGCAGGGCCTGCCACACTGTGCTGATGTCCTCTTTAAATATATATACATATATCCATACATTTGTATTGACTATGATCATACTTGAAATTTTATTAAGTGTCTTAAAGATTACTTATTGCACTTTTGAACCTTAAAAAAATAATTTTTGAAGGCAGAATCAAGGCCAAATTAAGTCAAGTGAGGTAAAGTCAGCCAAGTGAGGCAATTTGCCATTTTGTGAATAGTGCTTGACTTGTTTCTTTATGAAGTCTTTTCATTGAGATGCACTTTTGGTACTTACTGTTTACTTGGTGTAGAATCTCTCTCGAAGACACCATTTTTTAAGTCAGGCCCCTAGTCGAACAATCTTCTTAGGCTCGTCTTGGTGCCTTAGTGTTCTTGGAACTCCGCCCCCCCAAACCACCTTGATTGACTCTGACATTCTTTATGGGACACAGTCCTCTTTCCTCTGGATTCTGAAGTTCCCCAATATCTTTTCTTACATGGCCTCACAGCAGAAACATCTTATCCAATTCATCCATGCACAATAGACTGGCCACGGTCTGGTCCAGGTTCGACCCCTTTTGTTGAGACGACGCTAAGTCAAATGACGTCGCGAGCCCAAACTTAGGAACAAAGTAGAGAGGTGATAAGAGAACTGTATTGCCAAGAGACCCAGCAGGAATCTCAAGAGAACAAGCTATCGAATACAAGTGAAAGTACCCTACTTATATATGTAAATACCATGAGGCTGTGTTGAGGCAGCGTCATGCTGCGCAACTCCGGATCCTTTGCATCCTGCTGTGTTGTAATGATAAGATGTCCTCATGTATGACACGATGTAGATAAGATAAGATTGAGATAAGATAAGATAAAGTGAAAAGTGAAAATACGATCATAACACCTTTGGTGCTGAACCTGAACCCCAGTCAAAATAGGATCATATTTCCAGTTGGGGAAATCAGATCAGATCCAGCTGGATCCAGCCCCTTTGGGCTTTTCCCCCAATAAATCCGCAGTCAACCCACTGTTCCGAATAAAACAGGAATCTTGCCTAATATCTGTAAATGTGTGGGGAGACGTCTGTTAAATTTTTTTTTTTGCTTGGTTTCGCGTTGTAATCCAGGTGACCCCCAGATGGTTTAGCCTGCACCCACGGAATCCTACCCTGACCCAGTTGTCCCCAATCAGACCCTACCTTCTTGCCACAGCCCAGGTCCCTACTAGGGCTGATTTTGACTGGGCCTGAACCTGAACCTTAGGTCTGGTTCAGACAGACCATTGAGCCTGTACACACCTATGCACCACCACAATGACAATGACCAAGAACAAAAATCCTCATCCAGGTGCGCAACACACCATGAGCAAGGAGTTTCCGTCACAGACCACAGAGTCATTGACTGGACATGGCAGTATAATAGTACATGCCTGATCGCAGACGAAGTGCCAGGAGTCCACAAAGGTGAATAGGCCAGTACATACCCCATTGCAGCCGAAGAGCCATAGTACCATTGAGGAACACGTAGAACCGAAAGTCACCATCAAAGGCTTCAAAACGGGACTAGGGTAGAGTTGGGTACATAGACAGACAGAAAAAAGTTAATGACTTCGTGACTGGTGGACAGAATTGGGTGATCCCAGAGTCAAAACAGACCACTTCGACAAGGACTATTGATTGCGCATAACACCTACATCAGCAATTTGGACAAGAGTTGCTTTAGCATCTTTGAGCAGCTTTGAAAAGCTGCAGAAGACACTAAAGCTGCAAAAGATGTTCAAGATGCTGCATCTTTTAGAAGCTATGTACCTTGGCTTGTATAAGCTGATGAACAGCTTAACGAACCTCTTAAAAAAGCCATTCCCAGCTTTTGCAACAGCTTCTATGGCTTTATTGCTAGCTTTACAATGAGCTTCAGATGATTATGGGAGAACAAAAATTCCATTTCATTGTCATAGTTTCTACCTGTAGTGTACACACCAACAAACAACCACCCACACATATCCCATGCCATCAGTGGACCCCAACGTGCAGCCAGAATCAACCAGTCCACCCGAGCTACAGTACCTTGCTTCGACCCCAGCCACCTTGAGGTTGTGTGTGTACAGGCTGGTCTAGCTCGCTGTCGAGCCGTCAGGGGTCGGGGGCTGTCGTTGTCAGACAACATGAAGGACCTGTGGGTTGTCCAAAGAAGACTATCAGTAAGACAATGGCTGGGTAGCCGCCGTCGTTCAAAAAAAGAAAGATATTGGCGATGCACCTCATCACCAATGCCCATCCGCGCTCATCAGCACATACCCACCGCGGCAGACGATCCTCGTCTCAATACACCCTTCCCTGGTCTGTCAAAATGAAATCGAAAGTCGAAAGCAATGATGAAGATTGTCGTTGCTGTGCATCCATCAAATCGGACGAGGACAGCTCCTCATCCTCATGTGCAGGAGGCCAACGCCACGCATTGGCATAGGTGGAAAGATCAGCCCTCGACGAGAAAATGCTTGTCAATGATGGTGGAATGGTGTTGAGCACCGTTGAATTGTTTATCGAGTCAGGCGACATACCTCAGATTTCCACCTGTGCCCACGGCGGGCGGGATAGCATCGACGCCGGTACCTGCTGTCGAACCCCGTCGATGACATGGCACATGGGCAGATTGTGAGAGGGGCGGGGACGGATATAGATAGACCTGTAGGTAGTACGTGGTGGGTGTTAGTGATGGGCGACGAAGCCCAAACCGACGAACGCACCTGCTGTGCACCAGCGTTTCACGTATTAAACCTGGTACCATGGGGGCCGGCATCAAGATCGCTCGAGGGAGAGCAATGGAGTTCTGTCTTAAGCAGGAAAGTAGAGGTGGAGCCATGTTATCCCAGATCTGTGTATTTGGGAGGTTAGACGAGGGCAGAAGAGCGAGGACGAGATGTATTCCTTACTTACCGATTCTCCCTTGGCCCTGCATGACCTCCAGCAGGTTGACATGCTCGTTGGACAGTGCCTGCTTGATTTGGGCCATACTGCCTGGTTGGTCTTGAGGGGAAAGCGCTTGGCGGGGGGGTGGAGAGATGGCGGTTGCAAACAAAAATTAATACAGTGTTCCACCACTCCTTTTCACACACGAATGAAATCCAATTACAGCAAAACAAATAAGTGATGGATTGAGTATCGAGCTATATAGGAATATTGTTTAAGACATTAGGACTAGGTTGATATAAATTTTACTGTAAATTAGAGGGAGGAAGGTGTCAAGCGATGCCGCATGATGTTGGACGTTGTTTTCATGTGAATACAGTCCTTTGCACAGTGTGACCGTGTGTGACATACCTTGTTGATCAGTGTTATCACTGCTGATCACTGTCCTCATCTGAATCTCCCTTGTTCTCTTCATCTGTATCTGGTCGTGTTTTGATGGGCTTCGGTTTCTTGCCAATCTTTGGCTTCTTAGGGAGGTCTTTCTTGCATGTTCCACCTTCTCTCAACACCCTGCATTCCTCGGTCCATTTTGCGACTGCCTCCTTGTGTTTCGCCTGGATTTCCTTCCACTATGCCTCTATCTGCTCATTTTCTGTCTTTCGGAGATCCCTCTTTGTCCTTCTCACCTCCTTCTCTGCATCCTTCTGATGCTTGTCCCTCTCTAGCCCCCTCTTCAAGTCCACCACTTCAGAACTTGTCAAATGCCGCCCTTTTCCACCTGGAAACAAGATTTTACGATCACTCTTCTTTTCTTTCTCTTTCTCATGCAGGGTTTGGTTCATTTTACTCAAGGTCATGTGCTGAATAATCATCTGTCCATTTTCTGCCTCGTTGATGACCTGATGGGCCACGATAATCTTCTTTGCTCATCGGAGACTCTCAGTGAGGTTTGAAGCATGATCTTCAAGTTCGCAGTGTGAATAACGAGATAGTGGTGTGGTTGGGTGGAGAAGTGACCAGTCTGGGTTTTCCAGCTCTGCTGGAGGCTGTTCAATAATGAGTGGTTTGATAACCTCGGTCATTCGCAAGTGCGTAGCACGTGGTTTCTCGAGAAGGAATGATGCTGATGTGCTCGCCAGCCCTGTGCCAAAAAAGTGCATCCGCTTTGTGGGTGTTGCTTGATTTGGATCTGATGCAGAATCAACCCGTCGCTTGGGTAAACCTGACGTTGCAAGAATGGGGTCGATTGCCACATTTGCACTTTGAGTTGGCAAATCCAGACACAAGTCTTGGCAAGTAAAAGAATAACCGCCAAGCGCGGCCATCACAGCGTGCACAGGGCTTCTCTGAGGAAGTGGAAACAAAGATTTGGTGGATGTGGGTTCGCTCGGCTGCATCTGTTCTGGGGTGATGATATTGGGATTGTACGGTGATAGGGCCGTGATGCATCTAGGCCTAAATCTGTGCATTTTGCATCATTTCACACTATCTCTAAAGGATATAGAGAGTCCTAGATGAGCTCCGATTCTGAGGACTTAGTGGCGATGTGAGAGAGACATTTTAAAGCATTTAGAGACCATGGCAATGTGGGACATAGCGCTGGTCACCACTATGGGCTTAGCTATGATACTCGAGAGCCATGGGATCGTCTCGTGAGATAGATAAGACTATCAAGCACCTCTCAAAACGAAGCGCGAAACAAGGAGATTGATTATATTGGATTTATCAATGACACTAGCACTGTCTACTATACATTGAGGGCTTGACTGGAGACATTCTCACCAGAGGCTTGGAAAATGTGCGCCTCGCTTCGTGTCCAAATGGTCCATATGGGGAATAGCCAATGACATCGGATCGAACAGACTGAGATCGGGTTTGATACACCACGATCAATGTGCATTACATGGCAGACATATTGATATGGATTGGTTGTTGATCAGTTGCTTACTGAGATGACCCTTAATCAAAGCATCTGATACCTCGCAGTAACTCATTGGCATCGTCATGAGGTGTATCAATAGACCGAGATATGGAATAGTGTCCTCACAAGCATGAT
Source organism: Entoloma clypeatum (assembly GCA_963565915.1). Lineage (NCBI taxonomy): Eukaryota > Fungi > Basidiomycota > Agaricomycetes > Agaricales > Entolomataceae > Entoloma > Entoloma clypeatum. The sequence goes on from OY751494.1 coordinate 1,244,568, forward strand.
AGAGGTAGAATATGGAGAAAAGAATGTACCTGTCGCATTGTCAACCACATGGACACATCGCGACATCTCTAGCGAGGGCTTACTTGACTGGATACCCCTTAGCGAGACCACATGCATCCTTTTTCTATATTTATTGCAGCTCATGTATAAAGTCTCATAGTTTTGTTGTAGATAGGTTAGGTTAGATTGTGCCCCAGAATTGATAGCATTTGTCTTGTGCATCTGTCGTTGTTCGCGAGTATCATGAAGCCTCGAGATCGTTTGGTTTGCATCGGAAGTCAGTCGCAATTGTGTTTTGTGTGTTCAAGAACTTGTCAATCATCAAATCTGTTATGCGTAACAAACCGTTCCAAGGTTCGGGCAGAGTATGCAGGAAGATGGAAAGGCGAAGAGCAATGTGATTGCTAAATCTAAGGAATGTAGCTATGGTACATGAGGTTTATATAGTACTGACTTATGAGCGGTAGCGAATGAGTCAGTAACTGCGGAAGGCTATGCACTAATGAGTAAGCTGACTGCGGAATGAGTCAGACAGCTGCGGAAAGCGAGTCAGCGCGGGAGCGAAGTATACTAAAGGAAATAAAGTATAATACGATATGTGTAAGCGGGGGCCGATGAGTAAAAGTGAAAAGGTAAGCGTATATGTCCGTAGTCGTTAGTCCGTAACATGTTCCCCTCCTCAAGGTCTGTGTCCTCACAGACTACCTATTCCCATCCATCGTTGCCATTTGGATCGGCCCAGGCAGGGTCAACTCGGTTACCCCAATCCTTTATCAGTTCATCGTTTACCGCCGTGGCAAACTCTAAACCTCGAACAGCGAGGCGAAGGCGTCGATTCTCGACAGCAAGGGTGTTGGTATAGTTTTTGAGGATGAGCTTCTCCTCAGCGGTGGGGGCGGTTGGTAAATCGGAGAGGGTATGAAGGCGGATATGCATCTGCCGGTGGAGGATGTCGGCGGCGGAGGTTTCGAGCGCATGGATCTGGTCGCGCATGGAGAGCGCTTCGCCGATGAGGGTGGTGATGGTGGGGTTGATGTCGGAAGCATCAGTGGAGGCAGCGGTGATGTTGGACATGGCAGAAATGATGTTTGAAAGGTATAAGAAGAACGGCGTGTTGGGCGAGAAGAGTTGGAGCGGGGAACTCGATGTGACAGAAGTCGATGTGGAAAATGGTTCTCAAAGTTTGTTCTTTTATCGTGGACGCGATGGATTTTGCCGATGAAAATCTCGGATCAAGTCTTGAGCGTTCTGAACATTAGTCCGAGGTTCCCACGTGTTCTCTTCTGGGCCATACCCTTCCCATTGGACAAGGTACTGGATCTTTCCACAGAATTTCCGAGAGTCTAGGATCGTGGAGACATGGTATTCTTCTCGTCCTTCGACGATGATCGGATCAGGGGCTGGCTTCTTTTTCTGAATGGCATACTTCGGGGTTTCGTATGGTGATAACAGGGTCTCGTTGAACACAGGGTGGATCATCTTCCAAGTTTTGGGAAGATCAAGACGGTATGCGCTAGCTCCTTTCTTCTCTAGGACTTTGAACGGTCCGTGTCGGAGGGCGTCAAGTTTCTTTGAGGGACGATCAGTCCTGATGTTAGTCCCTTCCAGCCACACCTTGTCTCCGATGCGGTAATTCCGAGACGGGCTTCGTTGTGTGTCAACTGTTTTCTTCATCTGATCCTGGGCCTGTTTCAGTGCTGCGTTGGCTTCTTCTTGTGCCTGTTTGAGTTTTTTCAAGAAGTCGTTTGCTGCTGGATTGGTGTCTTCCAACACAAGTTCTCCCTTCCAAGGATGCAGACCATAGTTGAGATAGAATGGTGTGTACTTTGTCGCTTGATGTTCTTTGTCATTGTACTGGAATTCTGCGATTGCGATCCATTCCGCCCAATCATCTTGTAGATGGTTGACAAAGTTTCGTAAGAACACCTCGGTTTCCTGATGCGATCGTTCGGCTTGTCCATCAGTTTGTGGATGGTATGCAGTGGACAGGTTTCTCTTGATTCCCAACATGCGGCAAAGTATCTCCATGAACTTCGCGGCGAACTGTGGTCCTCTGTCGCTAATGATCTTCTTAGGGATCCCATGAAGCTTCCATATCTGGTCCCGATAGATCTTGGCTAATCCTTCAGCCGATAGTTCCACGGTTGTCGGGATGAGATGAAGCATCTTTGAATGTCTGTCCGTGATGACCAGAATTGCGTTCTTCCCATCAGATTCTGGTATCGGTCCCACGACGTCAATCCCTATGTCTTCCCATGGTTGACTTGGCGCGGCGTTAGGGTGTAGAGGGGCGTGTCTCCTTTGGCGGCTGATCTTGTTACGTTGACAGGTGTCACACCCTTTCACATACTTCTTTACGTCATGTAGGATGGTGGGCCACCAGTAGGTGCAAGTGAGGAGTTCATGTGTTCGATATTGTCCTGGATGTCCTGCCACTGGTGCGTCGTGCGCTTAAAACATCAGTTCTTGGCGCAATTGTGGGTCTGGTGGAACATAGACTCGTTCTCCTGCGTAGGTGATGCCATTTTCCTGCTGGTACCAGTGAGGATTCTTCTTCAGACCCTGGGCTACTTCTGTCTCCATGCGATTCGAGGCCTTGATGTGTGCGATCCATGGGTTTTCGATGGTTGTGATGTTTCCGATTTTGATGGAATCAGATGTTTCACCCCCTTCAAAGAATTGTTCCTCCGTGAACATCTCCATTTGTATCACATCTTCTGATTCCAATCGTTTCAAAAATAGCCCCTCCTTGAGCATTTGGTCGCTGTCCTGCGGCTCGAGTTCCGTCTCATACCAGGGTAAACGTGACAGGATGTCTGCTTTCGCGTTTGTCTTCCCAGGTACATGTCGCAATTCGAAGTCATAATCTTGTAACTTCATCTTCCAGCGCCTCTGTCGTTGGTTTAGGTCCTGAGGACGCCGGAAATACTCCAGGTTTTTGTGATCGGTTAAGATCTCGAAACGTTCCTTGGCTTCAAGTAGATAATGTCGCCAGTCCTTCAGTGCTTCCATGACTGCCAAGAGTTCCTTGTCATATATCTCGTAATTCTGTTCGGCCGCGGACATGGTCCGTGACAAGAATGCGATAGGATGCCACTTGTCGTCTTGTTTCTGTGAAAGTACCGCTCCAATCGCATAACCCGATGCATCGGTTTCGACCCTGAACTGTCCGTCCGGTTTGGGCAATGCCAAGACTGGTGCCGTCATGATTGCACATATGAGACCTTCAAATGCTTCTTGCGCCGCTGGTCCCCATGTGAATGCTGTATTCCCCGTAAGTGTTGTGAGTGGCTTTGCGATGTTTGAGTATCCTTCAATGAAGCGTCGATAAAAATTGGCAAATCCCAGGAACCTCTGGACTTCCTTTTTTGATGTGGGTACTCGCCAGTTCCGGATTGTGTCCACCTTTTCGGTTTCCATCTCAACACGTCCTTCTCCAACGACATATCCCAATATGGGGCATTTTGTTACTTCCCAAAGACACTTCTTCTCCTTTAGGAACAGGTCATTGTCTGACAGAATCTGCAAGATCTCTTCGGTGTTCTGGGCGAGTTCTTCCTTGGTTTTACCAATAACCACTATGTCATCCATGTAAATCACACAGATGCGCCGACGGATCTGATCCCTGAATAGGCTGGCCATCATCCGAGAGAACGTTCCCGGGGAGTTGCAGAGACCGAAAAACATGACCAATGGTTCAAACAATCCTCGGCTGGTCAGGAAGGCGGCTTTCCATTCGTCACCCTTCTTAATCTGCATGTTATTGTATCCCCACATGATGTCCATTTTGTTGAAGTAGACTGCGTCCTTCAATACATCCAGGAGGTCGTTGATGCGTGGGAGTGGGAATTTGTCTTTAACCGTGAATTTATTGACCGTGCGATAATCCTGTACCAATCGTTTGGAACCGTCTTTCTTGTTAATGAAGAAGCAGGGTGATGCATAAGGGGATTTGGACGGTCGGATCTTTCCGGTTGCCAGGCCTTCATCGATGAATTCATCCAGTTCTTCTTGCTCCTTTTGGGTCATAGGATACGTGTTTCCTCCTAGCTCCTTTGGTGCGTCCGGTGTAAGTTCGATGCCGTGGTCCCATTCTCTTTCCTTTGGGATCTTGTCAAAGTTTTCTTTTTCAAAGAGATGGGCAAAACGTTCAACGTATGAGGGTCGTTTGGTTGTGGGAGGTGGTGTGGGAGTAACTGCTTTCAATATGGGGTCTCCGGGCTTCCATTTCTGATCTGATTTCTTGGGCACGTCCTTGTCTCGTACTTCCACCATGCGAACCCGATGTTTGCGACCATTAAGGTTAACCCTGAAATCCTAGTGTTTGGTTTGACATGTTGATGGGCACCGGTTGAATGTTACAGCGCCAGTCGTCCAATTGATTGTGGGGTTGTGGTGTACCAACCAGTCATGTCCCAAAAGCATGTCCGTTCTCCCAATGTCCAATACCATTGCTTCCATGGTTTCCTGGTGTGTTCCTAAGTCCAGCTTGACTTCGGCAAGTTTTTCTGCTTTCTGTTGTCGGTTCGGCGATCCATCCGCATTTAGGATTGCTATGGGCTTTATTCCACGTGTGGGAAGGTTCTGTTCGCGTACTATTCTGGGATGGATACATGTGCGTTCACATCCGCTATCAACCTCGGGTCGAATGGCCTTTGGTCCTCGTCGTGTTTTGATCTGAGCTTGCAGCTTGATCTCTCATCGTTTCGGAGGTTCATCTCCCTTGACAATCTTAGTTGACGCAACGGCTCGCTTTGCAGGGATAACATAAGTTATATTGTCTGTAGCTGCACCAGGCAAGCGAGTTCGTTTAATGGATAAGGGTCGCGACTTAGCGTCGTTTAATCGGACCCTTCGGGAAAATCCTTCTCATCGGTCTCTATGGTAATGGTTTCATCATCATCGGTATCTCCATCAGACACCTTCCTAATCTTTCCAGAGTTCTTCTTCGGCTTGCGGCAGTTGCGCGCGATATGTCCTTCTTGGTCGCAGTTGAAACACTTACGACCATCTTTCTTCTTTGGGGCTTTGCAGTCTTTGGCAAGGTGACCAAAGCGCTGACAGTTGTAGCAACGGGCTACTCCTGCTTTGTCGATCTCCATGGCTTTGCCTTGACCACCATAAGTGGTGCCTGATCCGGTGCGTGTGTCGCCACCCCCTCGGATGACTAATGCATGTCCCTCCATCTGTCGTCCCTTGTTTCGGATCTCTTTTGCGTAATCAGTGTACGTCTTGCCATCGCTAGCCACTTGTTCAGAAATTCTGCGGTTGACGTTCTTTTCCAGGATGTATTTCCCAGTTTCTTTGCCAAGATTTGACAGCTTCAAGAGCTCTTCGAATTCGTCCAAGAATTCGTCGATGGTGCGTTTCTCCTGTTTCAGGACTTCCAGTCTCGCCTTGGCCGCTGCCGACTTGTTGGCAATAGAGAATCGCGTAGCGATGTCGTCTGAGAACCCTAACCAGGTGATGTTCTCGCCATCGGTGGCAAGGTCGTCTAACTTGTTGCTGGCCCAGTGTTTACCAGACCCTTCCATCATGCGTTTGTACTGTCGGTGCTTCTGCCATGTCTAGAACCTGCGGAGTAGGAGAGGTGTCGGATTGTTGGGATGAAGATGGGGTTCGGGATACAGGTAGGGGTTGAAAATCAGTCCCTGTTCTAGGCGTCTGTTCGGTATCTGACTGCGCGGAGTCAAAAGTAAATTCATCAGGGGACTCGTCGGCGGAATCGGTGGCAAAACGTTCGGGGTATTTCCTCTGTAGATCTCTAAGGAATCTCTGTTCCTGCGCGTCTGTTGGTCGCGAGAAGGGGTCAAGTCTCTCGTTTCGTGCCCAACGGTTGTACTCGGTCTGTTGCTCGTCGGTGGTGAAGTGGGCGTAGATCTGCTGCTTCGAGTAAGACGTGATGATGTGGCTCTGGGATGTCTCGATGTGAGTGTCCCAATCAATCTTCTGATAACGGTTGTCTGGACACCGATAAACTCTCTGATCTCTGTGATCCGACCTGTCTGAGGTCCTTCTTGAACGCGAAAGCTTTCGAGTTTGTTCTGTCGGGCGTTGTAACGCGCGATCTGGTGTTGCCGAGCAAGATGGATGCTCTCTGCTATCTCGCCGTGGGGGCGATGCTCGTCGTTGTCTAGTTCTTCGTCAAGCACCTGCTGTAGGATGCGACGGATCTCCGATTCGATGTACTGCTGGATAAGCGTAAAATCGATACTGTCTCGAGGACTTAGCTCCTCCTGTCGGGCTTCTGGCGTGCTGAATGGGTTACTGGTGAAGTCTTCAAAGAAGCGCGACGTCTTGACTCGTCTGGTAGTTGCTCTCTTCGCTCTGGGCGAACCTAACGAGATTTAGCAACTTGTTATGCGTAACAAACCGTTCCAAGGTTCGGGCAGAGTATGCAGGAAGATGGAAAGGCGAAGAGCAATGTGATTGCTAAATCTAAGGAATGTAGCTATGGTACATGAGGTTTATATAGTACTGACTTATGAGCGGTAGCGAATGAGTCAGTAACTGCGGAAGGCAGTGCGCATGAGTAAGGCGACTGCGGAAGGCTATGCACTAATGAGTAAGCTGACTGCGGAATGAGTCAGACAGCTGCGGAAAGCGAGTCAGCGCGGGAGCGAAGTATACTAAAGGAAATAAAGTATAATACGATATGTGTAAGCGGGGGCCGATGAGTAAAAGTGAAAAGGTAAGCGTATACGTCCGTAGTCGTTAGTCCGTAACAAAATCGTGTTATCTATCGGTCATATTGGTCATTGTCATGTTTGTATTTGGTCGAGATCATGTTCGCGAAGTCTTGTTGGTTCGGAAATCACAAACCTCGGTTCATTATCTATTGAGAACTATCTCTAAGTCTTGTTCGAGACTTATTGAGCCATCGCTAAACGAGTTATTCAATTGTTGTTTGGAAGAGTCGCATCCTGAGTGATCCCACTCATCACCCCGAACTATATCGATTGAGAAGTACACATCGCGAGACTTGTTTGGTCTTTGTTGTTGTGTTTGGTGTTTGTGGGTGTGATAGAGATATCGCTCGCGCTCATCCCCAGACTCACTTCCTTTGTTTCATTGGATGGATACCAGTAGCTTTAAATGCTGCTTTGATGGTTTCTGGAGTAAATGCATGGAGATAAGCAGACCCAAGGACTTGGCAGAAATCTTCCTTGTCAACACCATGCTTGTGGAGGTTCTCAAATATGCTGATTTCCTCCTTCCAGGCTTGCTTCATTTTTGCAAAGCAAACAACATCGAGTCCCTGAAGTGCATGTGTGCAGTGTGGTGGATAACCAATCACTTCGATGTTGTTGGCTATGCAGTACTTGAGGAGGTCAGCTGTGTAGTGGGAACTGTGGCCATCCATCACCAGAACATGGGTCTCACCAGTGGCTTTCTTGCGCGTCCGTGGGTCGAAGTCCAATCCAATGCAATCCCGCCATCTGTCCACCCATTTTCTGATACACAAAGCCTGTTTTTCATCAAGAATAGAAGTCAATTTGGACACATGGATACATACAAAGCTTCACTGATATTGTTTTCCCCCCATTTCTTCAAGAAATTCTTTCCCTTGAATATTATCGTAGGTCTGAGTGCCGTTCCATCTGCGCAGATTGTTACAAGAACAGTCACATTCTCTCGATTTGCACTGCCTGATTTATGCTGGATTTTTGACCCCCTCCGCCCAACAACTCGTTGAGTTCCTTGGTTTGATGGAGGGAACCCACTCTCATCCATTCCATAGATATTGTGCTCCTTGATCCCTTTGTCAACCAACTGCTCCTTGATGAGCTCAAACCATGCCCTGACCACCTCTGGATTCAATGCTTTGGCTCTTTCTGTGGCCAATGGACTGGACCAGTGTGTTTGCAACTCATCGCGGTACTGGTCTAAAAAATGTGCAACCCAGTTTTCTCCAACAGGCTCTCCTGGAGTTTCACAGCCAGCAATGATAGCATTTGCATGCTCTCAAATGTTGGCTAATGATAGCAGAAGTCCACGATCTGCAAACAGGGTGATGAAATCCACGAGAACACATTCCTCAGCAGCTGTCAATTTGCATTTTGATGTTTTAAACACACTCAGAGAGCACCCTCCCTTGATCAGATTACCCAATGTCCTATAGTTAACACTGTGCTCCTCTGCAATTGGGCAAAGACGGTGTCGTTTTGTCCCTGCAGGCTTCTCTTGCTCACGATGATATGCATCAATCGTTGCTTGGTGTTTTGCATTCACAGTCCTGTGCTGTAACAGCTTTTGACACACTTGGAAAGAGCTCTGGCACCCATCTTTAATGCCCCAAACAGGAAGGTACTGCTCAAGAAATCAGGTGGAACAGGTTACGGCAGTCCGGGGTTGGAGGAATCAGGTGTGAATGAGGCACACAGATGAGGCTGTCACCCTTTGTCACGCTTGGGCATGCTTTGGGCGTGGTTTCTTATGGAACCCTCCCCCCTCCTGCAATGCTCTCTCAATTACTGTTGTTTCTTCACAAATCACTAGTAATTCATGTTAACTATCCATAGAAACCTTTTCAGGGGTGAGAATTGGCTGAGGAGGTTGATACTTTCCAATCTAAAAAGCTCATTGAGTAGATTTTCCCACATTGAGACACTCTCCCACTTCTATCAACTCAGTCGCGAAACGGATTACCATGAGATTTTGACAGTATGTTGATCTGATATTATTGCATCTGCCAGTAAGAGGAATAAGAGTCTCACACCAAATTGAAGGAGCCATGCCCCGGTGTGAAAGGGAATGGGGGTGTGAAAAGGAGTGGTGGAACACTGTAAGATTCAGAACCAAACACTAACCAAACATTCAACCAACTAGTTCGGCGGAGTTGGAAATGACTTCAGATATTCCTTTGGCATCATTCTCACCATTGTACAACACTACGAGCCCTCCGCCTCTCTGGAAACTTACGACTGGGCGGCTGCCACTACTCTGACAACCAGTAACAACTGATGACTCTATTTTCAATGGTGCCATCCATCCCTCCATACTATAGCCGGACATTGCCTTGAAAGGCGACATTGTCAGGATGTTCTTCGCCAGGGGATGACAGCTGGCTACTGCCCCAACGGACACGTCTCGCCCCCACTGCCCCCCTCCCGCACCCAACGGCCCCCAGAACGGCCGTCTATCACCGCCAATGACCGTCTCTCATGCCAACAGCTGCCTCTCGCCGCCAACACCCTTCACTTTTGCTGCCAACACCACACAACGGCCACCTCTCACCGCCAACACCCTACAGTCAGCGCCCAATGGCTCCACTCGTGCCCAATGGCCGACTTTCACACCCAATGCCACGACTCGCCCCCTCTCACCCCCAACGCCCTCCACTCGCGCCCAATGGCCCCCACATGTGCCCAACGGCCGCCACTCATGCCCAATGGCCAACTCTCATGCCCCACGGCCATGACTTGCCCCCAAGGGCCGTCTCTCCTGCCCACCGCCCTGAACGGTTGCGTATCGCGCCCCACTTGCACCTGGAAGAGGGGATGGGGCTTGGAGGATGGGGCTGTAGTATGACGTGTGCGGCACACATCTCATAGTTTTTTTTTGTAGTTTAATTGCATTTTTTTGGTCTACTGCGAACATCCACGCAGGAACCCCAACCCGTCGCTACCCACGGGTCGATGGGTTGTTACCCGTGCGGGTACAGGTATGGGTCACCATTGTTGTACCTGAGGAGTACCTGTGCCATTGCCTAGTGACACTGGGAGATGGCTTCAACAGGCTGGTGACTCGTGAGGTGAATTCATTTCCTACATAGAGTCCTACTGCCCATGTCTACACAAACCTATTTTTATTCTCCAAGTAATTCAAAGTCAATATGTACCAGCCATAAAGATGTGAATAGTTTATCCAGCTGAAGATACTCAAGCCGTCACTTCGAAAGCTGAAGCTGCTCAAAGATGTACACATGCAAGCTGAAGATGATCAAAGCTGCCTGTGCCCAAGCTGAAGATGCTCAAAGATGCCCATTCAAAAGCTGAAGCTGCTAAAGCAACTTTTGCCAAAATGCTGATGTAGGCTGGGCATTAAATCGTTCGCAAGATACAAGTCAAAATGTATGTCTTCGCTTCCATATATCGCCCTTCAGGACCATGATAGTGGTGGGATGTCAGCATAGTTGTGACATGGCCGGCGCACATAAACATGTGCCAGTGCTATCGATGTTGGTGTGGTCATGGTTGGGTCATGGTTGTGAAATTTCGAGAACAAAAAAATTGGTAAGTGGTAAGCACTTCCAAAATGGGAGATTTACACTGCCATTTGTATAAAATGTGACGGGAACATTGTTGGGAATGCTGGTTGTCACGTTTAGCCCCAATATAGATAGAACCTGGATGGGGATGTTTCGGGGATGTGTCCAAACACAGCCCGTGTTGGGGTGGGCGACATCGTGGCTGCAGTTGTCACTGAACAGCTGTGTACACGTTGGGCTGTCAAAACCTTTTCAAAAAAGCTGCTGCAGACCTGCAGACCAGCTTAGCTGGAGTTTTCTCCCTACATATCTACTGTATTTCTAACTCCCACTGCTCAACCTCACCCGACATATCATTGGCACCTGGCAGCCTCAAACAACATCCATGGTGTCCTCATCGACTTGGACAGCCTGGGTCTCGTTATCCTGTATGCGTTTTCGCTTTTGGCGGATAGGAACTCCTCTAATTAGACTCTCTGCTTGTGTAGCTGCTACTGCCGTTTTCTCTGCCGTGGCCTTCCTTCTTCCAGCTGCTTTCAATGCTGTTGCCGTTTGCTTGGAATCCTGCATAATGTGGAGCTTCTGTGCTATGTGATCATGATGTGCTCGCCGGTCCGCTGCATATGATATTGGAACTGTCAGGTCTCGGGGAAGGACAGCTCAGATGAGATGCACGTTATGGAATGCATGAGTGTTAATGAGGTACACGTCAAGAGGTTTGTGCTCTATGTATTTTTCTGTCACACCTGATTCAACACGTTCTTGTAAAACGGCCTGCTTTCCCAATGCTGTACAACCTGCCTGGCGACAATCATGTTGGACATTGTAGTTGAAAAGTATGGACTGTGTGTGTCATTGAGTGTTGAAAAGCCTTCCAGAAAGCTGTCAATTACTGACCGTGGTAGAAATAACAACAAATCTCTTCTCGTTAAGTCGACGTCTCAAGATCGGCATACCAAATAAATCGTGGCGGTTGGAGGCAACTTGGAACACGTCGAGAATGACCAAGGATGACTGGCCACTCGTATCCTGCAGGATATCGAGGATGCGGCCTGTGATAGGGGGCTCTGACTGGTGTCGCGCAGTCGGGTTTCAGTCAGCTTTACAATGCGAAGGCAGGAATGTACTGACTAATAACGGTGAATTGGTGTAAATCCAGGCTCCAACCTTGCACTCATCTTGAGACTGTGCAATGGTATGTTTTCCACGATACCAGAGGGTGCTCGAGTTGTTGTCAACGAGGTTGGGTGAATTGAGAGCCTCAACTCCAGCTGTCTCGCTCCATTGCAATGTGGTGCGGGACGGAATCTTGTTATCTTCGCCACATTTGAGAGGTAGAAGCTTGATAGTACCTGCTCACATATGATGAGTCAATGAATACCTTACGAAGGGATCAGTGTCTGTGCTTGCTCACCAACAGCTAGTGTTGTATTCTTTGACCACCCAATCAATGCTTGTAAGACTTTGTCCGTGGTGATAAAATCACGGACTGAGTGTCCTGAACAAGCCCATCCTCCATCTGTTGCAGTCCACCAACCTCCAGAAAGTAAATGCTTAACAGTTTCTTGCTCAGCGAGCTGATGAGCAATATCATGGCTTGGTGCAAGATGGTTTGATAGTACCGAACAATAGCGAAAAATTGCATTTGAAGCATTCAAAAACTTCAGTAGCAACACCCACCAAGGGGCCAAATCGAATGATATCTTCCTGGAGATGACCTAGGAGGTGATATTTAATCTTTGAAATAATCTTTGAAGGGTCAACAAGGGCTGCAATATCAGGGACATTGGCCGCGGCCGTCTCGATGTCTCCCTGCAATCCCAAATTAATGAGTATTAAACTATAGGCCATGGCAGTTCCATAAAGCCAACTCACAACATATTCATCAAGGTTCCGGATTTCGGGAAACCATAACAGAGCTGCCAATTCGCCAATTGCTTTCATGAGGAGAAACTGTGTATTGTCTATGAGATCATAAACATGGAATGTGTTCACCTGAACCAATGTCTTCAATTGACGGCCAATCAGTGAGTTTGCATATTGCATGATGTAACCTGCTCGGATAGGGTGGATTGAGAGACCAGATGTTTCGGTTCCCTGAAGTCGTGCTGTATATACTTTCTGTTGTACCACTGTCCACGATGAATGTGACCCATGCCAGATATACTTAACCACACCAAGCAATATCGTATGAAGGATTTCAACAGGTGTATTGCAAGATGGATCAAAACCTAGAGGATATGTCATTCCATATAATATTTAGGCTGAGATTACAAAGCGGCACACCAGGCATCATCAGAAATGAATTATATATTGCTGGTTTATTTGCGTTGACCCATTCCATCAGCTCGGTCTGGATTTCACAGACTGGTCGAGAAGGTTGAAGCTTTTGCATGCTTCGTGCTCTAACAATAAGCTCATCAATCCAATACTGAGTAAATGTGTCTTTGACACCGGTTTTTGTCTGCAAATCCTTTACATCCTGAGCCACTCCCAGGCATGCAGCACGAAGTTGCTCCTCCACCTTCAAAAGAGTGTCATCTGAGGAACGGAGAACACCAGACTGTTCTCATATCGGTTAAATTCTTTAGTAGGATCAAGATTCACGGCGTGCACATACAGAAAAAAAAGCATGAAATCCATCACATGTTTTCCGGACTTTTTGTGTTCTGTCCAGCTCACACTTGCGACAGGGGTGGTTTCCATTCCCCCCGATATGACCACATGTCTCACTCTGAGAAGGATTATCTCCAGGTGCACAGTTACACTGAATTTTGAATCATGTCTGGAGTCCGTTGGACGTGTTTCGGACTTTGACTGGTGCACGATGTGTTTCCCTATTTTGATTAGAGATCCATCATTGACTCAATGACTCGGGGGACTCATGGATTACCACTCACTCAATGATTTCTTTGATCCCTTGGAATTGCTCTGGGACACTTGCATGTGTCGAGGTTGATACGAAGTGTATGTGAATCTGTTGATTGAGGAGCTTGCATGGCAGGTTTTGGTGAGTAATATAAGTATTCCAGTGCTTATTCCAGTTTTTTGACCGATTACCGGAGACATCATCCCTGAAAACATCAATAAAACTGGTGTATATTGGGTCGCCCTCAGCCAGTGCATGATCGGGATTGGGCATGTGTGACGGATGCCTGGCATTAACAGTTTCGAATGACCACTTTGGCATCATGTGGTCCACCTCGATATCTGGCATGTTTCTTATCAAATCCTTGGCATTAATAAGGACAGTGTGGTCGTCTCTGATTGTTGCCAGCTTCTATGCCCTGCCTCAGCATCCACCACAAGGTAAGAATTTCATGGGACTCACTGTCATTTCGTATTTAACCTCCCACACATCGGCCCACATTCCTCCCCTCTCATCCTCGAGCCATCGCACTGGCACAACCATTCTACCATCTGTAAGTATGGCCGGCTCGTCGATGAAGTAATGGACATACTGCCCAGCATTGTACATGGGACTCAACACATGGCGGTCAACTTCGTGCCGCCATTTTTGGGCGTGCCATATCTCGGAGATCACACCGTTTTCTGGGATCACAGGATATCGCCGGATATGTGGACTTACGAGTGGGTTCATCCAGTCCTGATGTATGTCAGAATCAGTGTGTTTGCATGTTGAGAAGTGGCAGAAAACTCATGTTTGCTATTAGCGTCTGAGGATTGTTGAAAGAGAACGCGGTTCCTTTTGGCGACATCCAGTTTATTGTGGGAACACCACTCTTGCATCAGACATTGCGCTGAACCTTTTGCAGGGCATCAAATGATGGAACGTGCTTCATGCCAATGTGCCACAACAACCATAGGAGAGCCTTCATCAAGGAGCCCGAGATATGGAGACGAGGCAAGTTATCTATCGTATCCAAGAGAAATAAGAGTTTTAATTTATATGGATGCCAGGCATTTGAATCAGAATATTGTTACGGACTTACCGGTTTGTATGCTACGCACTTTTTCCTTGCATCGTACCTTTGTCATTTCTTTGACTCATCGGACCGCTTATTCATTTACCTTTACTCTACCATTCTCCTTTAGTATACTTCGCTCCCGCGCTGACTCGCTTTCCGCAGCTGTCTGACTCATTCCGCAGTCAGCTTACTCATTAGTGCATAGCCTTCCGCAGTCGCCTTACTCATGCGCACTGCCTTCCGCAGTTACTGACTCATTCGCTACCGCTCATAAGTCAGTACTATATAAACCTCATGTACCATAGCTACATTCCTTAGATTTAGCAATCACTTTGCTCTTCGCCTTTCCACTTCCTGCATACTCTGCCCGAACCTTGGAACGGTTTGTTAAGCATAACAAGTTGCTAAATCTCATTAGGTTCGCCCAGAGCGAAGAGAGCAACTACCAGACGAGTCAAGACGTCGCGCTTCTTTGAAGACTTCATCAGTAACCCATTCAGCACGCCAGAAGCCCGACAGGAGGAGCTAAGTCCTCGAGACAGTATCGATTTTACGCTTATCCAGCAGTACATCGAATCGGAGATCTGTCGCATCCTACAGCAGGTGCTTGACAAAGAACTAGACAACGACGAGCATCGCCCCCACGGCGAGATAGCAGAGAGCATCCATCTTGCTCGGCAACACCAGATCGCGCGTTACAACGCCCGACAGAACAAACTCGAAAGCTTTCGCGTTCAAGAAGGACCTCAGACAGGTCGGATCACAGAGATCAGAGAGTTTATCGGTGTCCAGACAACCGTTATCAGAAGATTGATTAGGACGCTCACATCGAGACGTCCCAGAGCCACATCATCACGTCTTACTCGAAGCAGCAGATCTACGCCCACTTCACCATTGAAGAACAACAGACCGAGTACAACCACTGGGCACAAAACGAGAGACTTGACCCCTTCTCGAGACCAACAGACGCGCAGGAACAGAGATTCCTTAGAGATTTACAGAGGAAATACTCTGAATGTTTTGCCACCGATTCCGCCGACGAGTCCCCTGATGAATTTACTTTTGACTCCGCGCAGTCAGATATCGAACAGACGCCTAGAACAGGGACTCATTTTCAATTCTTACCTGTATCCCGAACCCCATCTTCATCCCAACAACCCGACTCCTCTTCTCCTCCGCAGACTCAAAACATGGCAGAAGCTCCGGCTGTACAAACAATGGATACATCCAAGATCATCAAGGATCCTGGGATGTTCAAGGACAGATACACCTTTGACGAGTGGTGGAAAGCCACCAAACTATACATCAGGTTCCAAAAGAGCCTCACAGACGATCAGAAGATTCTTGCGGTGTTATCCCGCATGATGGAAGGGTCCGGCAGACACTGGGCCAGTAACAAGTTAGACGCTCTTACCGCTGACAACGAGAACATCACCTGGCTAGGTTTTTCTGATGATATCACCACACGATTCTCCATCGCCAACAAGTCCGTCGCTGCCAAAGCGAGACTCGAAGTCCTGAAACAAGAGAAACACACTGTTGATGAGTTCTTGGATGAATTTGAAGAACTCTTGGGACTGTCAAACCTTGGCGAAGAAACTGGGAAATACATCCTAGAGAAAAACGTCAACCGCAGAATCTCTGAACAAGTGGCTAGCGATGGCAAGACGTACACCGATTACGCAAAGGAGATCCGAAACAAGGGACGACAGATGGAAGGACACGCACTGGTCATCCGAGGTGGCGGCGACATGCGCACCAGATTGGGTACCACTTATGGTGGTCAGGGCAAAGCCATGGAGATCGACAAAGCAGGAGTAGCCCGTTGCTACAACTGTCAACCCTTCAGTCATCTGGCTAAAGACTGTAGCGCTCCAAAGAAGAAAGATGGTCGCAAGTGTTTCAACTGTGACCAAGAAGGCCATATCGTGCGCAACTGCCGCAAGCCGAAGAAGAACTCCGGAAGGGTTAGGAAGGTGTCCGAAGAAGATGCCGAGAATGATGAAACCACAATCTTAGAAGCCGACGAGAAGGATTTTCCCGAAGGGTCCGATTAAACGACGCTAAGTCGCGACCCTTATCTATTAAACGGACTTGCTTGCGTTGTATGACTGCAGACAATAGAACCTATGTCATCCCTGCCAAGCGAGCCGCTGCGTCGACTAAGATTGTGAAGGGAGATAAACCTCCGAAAAGACGAGAAATCAGGCTGTTAGCGCAGCTCAAAACACGATGAGGACCAAAGGTTATCCGACCTGAGGTTGACAGCGGATGTGAACGCACATGCATTCATCCCAGAATAGTATGTGAACAGAACCTCCCCACGCGAGGAATACCACCCATAGCAATTCTAAATGCGGATGGATCACCAAATCGACAACAGAAAGCGAGCCAACTTGCCGAAGTCAAACTGGATTTGGGAGCACATCAGGAAACCATGGAAGCAATGGTACTGGACATTGGGAGGACGGACATGCTCTTGGGACATGACTGGTTGGTACACCACAACCCCACAATCAATTGGACAACCGGTGCGGTAACATTTAACCGGTGCCCAACAACATGTCGAACCAAACACTCGGATTTCAGGGTTAACCTTGATGGTCGCAAACACCGGGTTCGCATGGTTGAGGTGCGCGACAAAGATGCACCCAAAAAGTCGGATCAGAAATGGAAGCCTGGAGACCCTATTTTGGAAGCTGTCACTCCCACACCACCTCCCACAACCAAACGACCCTCATATGTTGAACGATTTGCTCATCTCTTCGAGAAGGAGAACTTTGATAAGATCCCAAAGGAGAGGGAATGGGACCATGGTATTGAACTTACACCGGACGCACCAAAGGAACTAGGAGGAAATACATATCCTATGACACAAAAGGAACAAGAGGAATTGGACGCATTCATTGACAAAGGTCTAGCAACAGGAAAGATCCGCCCGTCCAAATCCCCTTATGCCTCCCCTTGCTTCTTCATCAACAAGAAGGATGGCTCCAAACGATTGGTACAAGATTACCGCATGGTCAATAAATTCACGGTCAAAGACAAGTTCCCACTCCCACGAATATCCGATCTCTTGGACGTACTGAAAGATGCGGTCTACTTCAATAAAATGGACATCATGTGGGGCTATAACAACGTCCGGATTAAGGAGGGCGATGAATGGAAAGCTGCCTTCCTCACCAGTCGAGGATTGTTCAAACCATTGGTCATGTCTTTGCAATTCCCCGGGAACGTTCTCCCGAATGATGGCTAGTCTATTCCGGGACCAGATCTGCCGACGTATCTGCGTGATCTACATGGATGACATCATGGTTATTGGTAAAACCAAGGAAGAACTCACGCGAAACACCAAAGAAATCCTACAGATCCTATCGGACAATGATTTGTTCCTAAAGGAGAAGAAGTGTTTATGGGAAGTAACGAAATGTCCTATATTGGGATATGTGGTTGGTGAGGGACGTGTCGAGATGGAAACTGAGAAGGTGGATACAATTCAAAACTGGCGAGCACCCACATCAAAAAAGAAAGTTCAGAAGTTCCTTGGATTTGCTAACTTCTATCGACGATTTATTGAAGGGTACTCAAACATCGCAAAACCTCTCACCGCGCTCACAGGCGGTACAGCATTTACTTGGGGACCAACAGAGCAGCAAGCCTTTGAAGGTCTCATATGGGCAATTACATCGGCACCGGTCTTGGCATTACCGAAACCAGAGGGACAGTTCAGGGTTGAAACCGATGCATCAGGCTATGCAATTGGAGCAGTACTCTCTCAGAAGCAAAACGACAAATGGCACCCCATCGCGTTCTTGTCGCGGACCATGTCCGCGGCCGAACAGAATTACGAGATATACGACAAGGAACTCCTGGCAGTCGTGGAAGCATTAAAAGATTGGAGACACTATCTGCTCGAAGCCAGGGAATGTTTTGAAATCTTGACCGATCACAAGAACCTGGAATATTTCCGTCGCCCTCAGGACCTGAATCAATGACAGCGACACTGGAAAATGAAGTTACAAGACTATGACTTCGAATTACGGCATGTGCCCGGCAAGACCAATGCGAAAGCGGACATCCTGTCACGCTTACCCTGGTATGAAGCGGAACTCGAACCACAGGACAGTGACCAGATGCTCAAGGAAGGACTATTCTTGAAACGGTTGGAATCAGAAGATGTGGTACAAATGGAGATGTTCACGGAGGAACAATTCTTTGAAGGGGGTGAAACATCTGATTCCATCAAAATTGGAAACGTCACAACCATTGAAAATCCGTGGATCGCACGCATCAAGGGTTCAAACCGCATGGAGACAGAAGTAGCCCAGGGTCTAAAGAAGAATCCTCATTGGTATCAACAGGAAAACGGCATCACATATGCAGGCGAACGAGTCTATGTCCTGCCAGATCCACAATTACGACAAGAATTGATGTTCGAGTCACACAATGCACCAGTGGCCGGACATCCAGGACAGTACCGGACACATGAACTCCTCACTCGCACCTACTGGTGGCCTACCATACTGCATGATGTGAAGAAGTACGTGAAGGGTTGCGACACTTGTCAACGCAACAAGATTAACTGACAAAAGCAACATGCTCCGCTTCATCCCCATGCAGCACCAAGTCACCCATGGGAAGACATAGGAATCGACGTTGTGGGACCGATACCAGAATCTGATGGAAAAAACGCAATTCTGGTCATCACGGATAGACATTCAAAGATGCTTCACCTCATTCTGACAACCGTGGAACTATCGGCTGAAGGATTAGCCAAGATCTATCGGGATCAGATATGGAAGCTTCATGGGATCCCCAAGAAGATCATCAGCGATAGGGGACCACAGTTCGCCGCGAAGTTCATGGAGATACTCTGCCGCATGTTAGGGATCAAGAGGAACCTGTCCACCGCATACCACCCACAGACTGATGGACAGGCCGAGCGATCACATCAGGAAACAGAAGCATTCTTACGAAACTTTGTCAACCACCTACAGGATGATTGGGCTGAATGGATCACAATCGCAGAGTTCCAGTACAATGACAAAGAACATCAGGCGACGAAGCACACCCCATTCTACCTCAACTACGGTTTACATCCATGGAAGGGAGAACTCGTGTTAGAAGATACCAATCCAGCTGCCAATGACTTCTTGAAAAAACTCAAACAGGCACGAGAAGAAGCCAATGCTGCGCTGAAACAAGCACAGGATCAGATGAAGAAGACAGTTGACACACGGCGAAGTCCGTCTCGGGACTACCGCATCGGAGACAAGGTGTGGCTGGAAGGGACTAACATCAGGACCAATCGTCCCTCAAAGAAACTTGATGCACTCCAACATGGACCATTCAAAGTCCTAGAGAAGAAAGGAGCTAGCGCGTACCTTCTTGATCTTCCGAAGACTTGGAAGATGATTCACCCTGTGTTCAACGAGACCCTGTTGTCACCATATGAAACTCCGAAGTACGCCATCCAGAAAAAGAAACCAGCCCCTGATCTGATCATTGTCGAAGGACGAGAAGAGTACCATGTGTCTACGATCCTGGACTCTCAAAAGTTCCGCGGAAAGATCCAGTACCTCGTTCAGTGGGAAGGATATGGCCCAGAAGAGAACACATGGGAACCTCGAGCTAATGTTCAGAACGCTCAAGATTTGATCCATGATTTCCATTGGCAGAACCCGTCTCGACCACAATAAAAGACGAGTTCTCAAAACCCATGACAGTATCGACCTCATCAGTCAACCACACACCGAGTTCCCCACTCTAGTCTTCTACCTGCCCAATATAGCCACCCCATTCTTCTTTTATCTCTCAACCATCCTCACCGCCATGTCAAACACCATCGTCACCTCCACCTCCACCACCGACATCAACCCCGCCATCGCCGCCCTTATGAACGAAGCGCTCTCCATGAGAGACCAAATCCACGCTCTCGAAACTTCCCTTGCCGACCTCCTCCATCGCCAGATGCATATCCGGCTCCACTCGCTGTCCAACCTACCCGTCGCCCCGAGTCCCAAGGAAAAACAAATTCTTGGAAACTACACCAGCACCCTCGTGATAGAGAATCGACGTATTCGGCTGGCTATCAAAGGCCTCGAACTCGCCGTAGCCATCAACGAGGAGTTGATATATGATTGGAGCCTCAAGGAAAGTCCGAACTGGTCCGATCCCGGCAACAACGAGGGATGGGGACAATGACTCTGTGAGGACACAGAGCTTGAGGAGGGGAACATGTTACGGACTTACCGGTTTGTATGCTACGCACTTTTCCCTTGCATCGTACCTTCGTCATTTCTTTGACTCATCGGACCGCTTATTCATTTACCTTTACTCTACCATTCTCCTTTAGTATACTTCGCTCCCGCGCTGACTCACACTCCGCAGTAGGGATTACTCAGTCCGCAGTCGTCTGACTCACTTCGCACTGCCTTCCGCAGTTACTGACTCATCCGCACTGCCTTCCGCAGCTACTGACTCACTTGCTACCGCTCGTAGCCAGTACTATATAAACCCCATGTACCATAGCTACATTCCTTAGATTTATCAATCACTTTGCTCTTCGCCTTTCCACATTCCTGCATACTCTGCCCGAACCTTGGAACGGTTTGTTAAGCATAACAAATATGAGGGATTCTCAACATCCTCAGACTCATCATTGTGTAGCGCTAAGGGGACACCATGTAAGTTTGAGTTCAATATATATGTGTTGACTCAACTCACCTAAGTTTTTGAGAATCTCAGTCAATACATCATCTTGCTTAGCTTCATCCCATGCATCCTCGATATCACCCATGTCTTCAGCTGAGGTAGGCATAGTTTCGAGGCCACCCCACACTCTGACCCCCCCAATTTTGCGCTCAAATTCCTTTCTAGCATCTCGCAACATCTCCTCTGGTTGCTGTTCAATCTCGAACACGGTATCGGTCGGCATGAAAGCATCCCACATTCCCTGTTCGGCATTCAATGGCCCATGGGATTCACAGGCCCCATGATCATGCACAGCATCAACTAGCATGCTTCAAGCCAAAGCAAAGCTTTCCTCTGAAGGATCATTCTGGCGGCTGGCAGCTAAGTCAAATGCCACCTTTCATTCTAGACATCTTTTATGTGTTGATGACCTTTCATGACCCTTCAGGCTCTCCTGTTGAATCCAATCTTCGCTGGAGTGGTCAAGCCCATGGTGATAGAAACAGACTTTACATCGAATTTTTCCATCATCAGTACATGTTTCAATATCTATACTCCCTGTCAATGTCAACACTGAAACCATTATAGCTTTTGTCACATACATTCAGGCAATGGCACCTTTTTTCGACCATTTCCATACATGGGACACGTAATATTTCAAAGGTCACGATGGAGCTACCCTGGCAGAACCCATGACCAAGCACAAAAACACTGTTTGCTTCATTTTTTTGCCTTCACAGCTTCTTTGTTCCTCTCACCATCCTTCCGCTTCAGATTCCTCAATTTTCTAAACTCACTCTCGTTGCATTCTCTCAATGTCTGAAAGGCCTCATCTTTCCTCTTCAAGTGGTACCCCCGTTCCTGGTTTGTCCAATGAAGAATGCGCGCAGCGCGAACTTGTCACAATGATGTCATCAGGCATCCCACAGTCTGACAGTCCTGCAGCTGATAGTGCAGGTGAGCCAACCCCAGATGAAGAAGAGCCACTCCCGGGCCTGGGACCCTTCCTAATAACTCTGGCAACCCTCCGTAACGAGCTCATTGTAGCTCACCAAAAATCTACCCAGCTCAAACTCCACCCGTACCAGCGCGACACCATCGAAGAGTTTGCCAAGGTAGAAACGTCAGTCCGTGGCACCCAAATTCATACTCAATCTGTTTCCAGGGTTCCCCCATGTTTTGTGATGTAATGCTTCTTGCACACATCTGTTCTCTAGAAAACCAGATCTCCACACTCAAATCAGCTGCACCGCCTTTTGTTTCCCCTCCCCAACTTATTGTGAGCATCTTTTGCGCCTCTCATTGTTTGTCTGACTACTTGACATGTTTCTTCAGGAAAATATAAGAAGCTTCATTATCGCAGTATTACTTTCATCCAAGCTCAGTGCATACAAATGTGCCTCAGTTCCAGTCGGCCATGTCATGGTATATCTGTTCTTGCAGCACTGGACATGGACTTATGAGGCATGATATTAGACACTTCTCACTGCTGTCACCCGCTCCTACATACCAGAAAATTTGGCAAATGATCTGTTTATCCTGAAGACGGTGAAAAGTGATGTACAGGAAGAACTTACACAAGCACACGCCAAATTTAAGAAACTGGTGAGTCTATTCCTTTGGTCGTTAACACACCCTTACTGTAAGGGCAACCACTTTCACTTTTTACTTTTCCTTTCCTTTCTATTCCACCATCTCCGACGTCCTCTGATCGTATCCGCTGTCTCCGACATCTTATCCACCTCTCCACATCTGACGACTCCACCCCCATCCGCTACTCCGCACGTCGGATCGCAGGTACTATCATTCATCTTGTTTCCATTCATCCTTCATCGCTACTCCCGATCATTGCTCATCATTCATGCGTCTCGTTTTATCTCTTATTTCATATCTCATTTTACTATTTATCTCGCTAGCTTGCAGGGGAATCCTTAGAACTTTCTCTTCGGATCTCCCTTGCAAGGTGTGTGTTGTATTACTTATCAGACTGCTCAATCTAAACTTCGGATCTCCCTTGCAAGTATCTGAGTTTGAGTCTTGGATCGTAAGGTCGCCCTTACAGTAGAAAGTTCTCTTCTAATTGGACCGGGTCCGATTGCATCGTTGTCACGATTCCGCGCTTCAGAGCAGCTTCGTCCGCGTCCGACTCTGATACATCTCACACCCCTTCCAGTTCTTCTAATTACCTCTCCGTAACTGGTGATTCTGCTCCACGCATAGTAATGGACGACCCCAATCGCCTTGAACAGCTCGAGCACGAGTTCCAGGAACAACGTCAAACTCTCGCTGATATCTCGACTCAACTTGACCAACTCCTCCTCGCCTTCAACACAATTCCTCCCCCAGCTCCGCCACCTATCCCACCTGCTCCCGCACCCGTTATTATACCCGCTCCGCTCGCTCCGGCCAATCCGGGTGTGCGTCGAGCAAAACCTGCCAATCCGTCGGACTTCGATGGATCACGCGCAAATGGCTGGACCTTTCTAAACTCCTGTGAATTGTTTATGGGGCTGGCTCCAGAACAGTTCACAGACGACCACGCTAAAATTTATTGGGCTTTATCTTTCATGAAGAGTGGATGTGCAGCATGCTTTGCGGATCGCATTATCCGACAGGAGCGGAGGACCGGTGCTCCGCCTTATCGGACTTGGGTGGACTTCCGTGCAGTCTTTACAGCGGAGTTCACTCCGAAGAATGAGGAACAGGACACGAGACTGATCCTCAAAGGAGAATCCTATTATCAAGGTCAACGGGATGTCGAGACCTATATTGACGAGTTCAAAGACTACATTGACAAAGCGGGATATCAGGAGGATACCAACATCATACTCAAATTCCGCCATGGTCTCCGTTCCGACATTCAGAACGAGATTGCCACCCTGACCCATGGACGACCTGCGGATGACAACCCCGATGAGTGGTACTCTGCAGCATGAGTCAATGATGACAATAGGATTGCCAACAAAGCCTTCAAAGCCACTGCTCCGACCCGCACCTCCGCCTTCCGCAATGTTGTCGGACCAAGAGTACCTGGCACCTCAGTATTCCCTCGCCCCTACATTCCATTCACTCCGCGTACAGCTCCGCTCCGCTGACAAGGGACCCCAATGCAATGGACATTGATACTTCACGCGTCAAAGGCAAGAATGCCAATGCATGCTTCAGATGTAACAAAACGGGTCACTTTAGTCGTGAATGCCCCCTTCGCTTCGATGTTTGCTTCATGACAACGGAGGAGCAGGACGAGTTTGTTATGGAACAACTCGTGGTCAAGGACGCAGCAGAAGGCAACTCCGTTCTGCCCACGGAGTCTGCAGAGTCGGAGGAAGGACAGGAGGATTTTCCTCCCCACAGCGAGTGAACAGTGCGCCCTCGTTGTCTGCTAAAAATCGTTATGCTGCCTTATTTATGGAACAATATGATCCTATACCCTCCATCTCTAAGCCTGCAAATGATCCCATAGTCGCACCCAACTCTGCAAATCCCATCCGCCTCCGCCTCTCTAAATGGGAGCGTCAGCTTCCAAAACAATATGTCCTCGCCTCCGCTCACTCCAACAATTCTATTGAACTAGACATAGTTCTTGAAACTACCGACACCAAAGACACACTATCACAAAAGGCCTTACTCGACAGCGGGGCAACAGGGTCGTTTATTGAACGCACTCTGGTCGAGAAACATCAACTCTCTACTCGAAAACTACAACACGCAATTCCGGTATACAACATCGACAGAACTCCAAACGAGGCCAGAGCAATAACGGAGGTGTTGGATGTAGTGCTCCGCTATCGGGATCACTCGGAATGGACCCAGCTTGCAGTCACAAGTTTGGGAAAACAAGAAATTGTGCTAGGCTTCACTTGGCTCAAAGAACACAACCCTGAGGTAGATTGGACGTCAGGGGAAGTGAAGATGGGTGTCCTGCACGATGCCGGACATGCCACCAGGAGGCAGCCCAAGAGCGGAAGGAGCAGAAGTTTGAACAAGTCCGCATCCGAGCCTGTTGGATGGGTTCCGCTCCGACGTCCGGTCTAGAGGAGGAGGCTCCACATGGCCCATGGGTGGAGGATGTCACAGAAGGAGAGGAAGCGGAGGAGTTAACGGAAGACGATGAGGAAGAGGATGAGTTTGAGGAGGGAGATTGCCTTTTTGTTGGAACAGTACCCGCGGAGGCAGAGTTCATCCGCGCTTCATCCAATATCTCGCAACGTCTATCAGAGGCCTTCCTCAGTAACCAAAAACCTAAATCTTTCCGCAACTCTGTACTGGACCACTTGTTTGACTTCGAAGACGTATTCTCAAAGACCTCTTTCGACACCTTACCGGAAGAGCGGACTTGGGACCACGCCATTGAACTTGTTCCGGACGCCTCTCCAGCGGGTTGTAAGGTATATCCGCTTGCTCCGAACGAACAGAAGGAACTCGACGTGTTATTGGAGGAAAACCTTGCAACTGGTCAGATCCGCCCTTCCAAGTCTCTGATGGCATCTCCGGTATTCTACATCAAGAAGAAGGATGGCTCCCTTCGTCTTGTACAAGACTACCAGTCACTCAATTCCAAAACTACCAAAAACAAGTATCCGCTTCCACTCATATCTGAACTGATCAATAAGCTTCAACGCGCTCAATACTTCACCAAGCTCGACATCCACTAGGGCTACAACAATGTGCGGATAAAACCCGGAGACGAGTGGAAGGCTGCTTTTCAGACCAATCGCAGACTCTATGAACTATTGGTGATGTTCTTCGGCCTCACTAATAGTCCATCCACATTCCAGACTATGATGAACGAGATCTTTCAGGACCTTATCACTGAAGGTGTAGTCTGTGTTTACCTCGACGACATACTCATCTTCACAGAGACCCTTGCGGAGCATCGGAGAGTCACACGGATCGTACTGGAACGACTTCGCGAACACAAACTCTATCTAAAACCAGAGAAATGCGAGTTTGAACAAACACGCATTGAATACCTAGGCCTTATTATTGAACAAGGACACATAGAGATGGATCCGGTGAAGGTAGCGGGGGTCGCGGAGTGGCCTGCTCTGACAAACATCCGAGAAGTACAGTCCTTTCTGGGATTCACTAACTTCTATCGCCGTTTTATTGAAGGGTTTTTGGACATCGCGCGCCCACTTTTCGAGCTCACGAAGAAAGGGCACCTCTGGTCTTGGAGGGAGGGAGAAGTGTCCGCATTTGCGGAGTTGAAGCGGAGGATTACATCCGCTCCGATCCTGGTCTTAGCTGATCATGGAAAGGAGTGGCGGATAGAAGCGGATAGCTCGGACTTTGCAACCGGAGCAGTACTGTCCCAACCAACAGAGGACGGTAAGTGGCACCCTGTCGCATTCTATTCCAAAAGTCTAAGTCCGGTGGAACGCAACTACGAGATCTACGACAAGGAGATGTTGGCAGTGGTCCGCGCATTGGAGGAGTGGAGGCACTTCCTTGAAGGAGCAGAGAAGACAGTGGAGATTTGGACGGACCACAAAAATCTTGAGTATTTCATGACAGCTCAAAAACTAAATCGACAACAGGCTAGATGGTCCTTATACCTCGCTCGTTTCGATTTCAAAATGCACCATCGACCTGGCAAGTCAATGGGAAAGTCCGACGCTTTGTCCCGACAAGCGGACCACGGAGACGGATCGTGGGACAATGAAAACATCATCCTTCTTCGACCAGAATTGTTTGCAGTGCGAGCAATGCATGGGGTAACTGTTCAAGGGGAAGAATGCGACGTCCTCCGCCAGGTCCGACAGGGAATCCGAGAGGGGTTACTGGAGGATAGTGTGGCGGAGGTCGTCAAATCCCTTCCAACCGTCGGAGTGGGGTCTGTCCGCAGTGCAGAGTGGAGGCAAGCAGAAGGTTTGCTCTACTTCAGGGATCGTATCTATGTTCCTAACAATCCCCAACTGCATCATCGGATCCTCACACAACACCATGACACTCCGGTGGCCAGACATCCTGGACGGTGGAAAACCTTGGAACTGGTGTCGCGCAATTACTGGTGGCCACACATGTCTCGTTTAATAGGTCAATATTGCAAGACATGTGACCCATGCCTCCGCACCAAGGTCCGACGCACTCCGCCCTCCGGAGAGCTCAATCCGCTACCAGTCCCCACAGAGCGATGGCAAGTAACCAGTGTTGACTTCATTACTGAACTACCAGAAGCCCACGGCTACGACGCTATCATGGTCGTAGTGGACTCAGTAGGGAAGCGGGGACACTTCATCCCGATGCACTCCGACATCTCCGCACTCAGGACTGCATGCTCCTATGTTCAAAATGTCTGGAAACTCCACGGACTACCAGAGGCCATTGTCTCCGACCAAGGACCACAGTTTGTCACCAAGTTCACGTGCGAACTATACAGGCTGCTTAACATTAAGGTTGCTGCCTCGACAGCCTACCATCCGCAGTCGGATGGACAGACGGAGCGGGTCAATCAAGGATTGGAACAATACCTTCACCTATTCGTCAATGAACATCAAGACGATTGGGACGAATGGCTTCCGATGGCGGAATTTGCATACAACAACCATGTTCACGCATTGACACATCAAACTCCATTCTACATTGACACCGGCCGCCATCTGCGCATGGGATTCGAACCTCATGAGAAGCGGACGGAGATCGAGGCAGTAGCAGATTTCAGCCAACGGATGAAGTCCGCTCTAGAGGAGGCTTGCGCAGCACTGACAAAGGCAAAAGACGACATGGCGCAATACTACAACCAGCATCGGAGCACCACTCCGACATTCCGCCTGGGGGACAAGGTCTTTTTAGACTCATCAGACCTCAAAACCACCCAACCCACAAAGAAACTTGCACATCGATACATAGGCCCTTTCCCAGTGGTCCGACCTGTCGGAACACATGCCTACAAACTTCGCCTTCCCCCTTCCATGTCCCGTGTTCATCCAGTATTCCATGTCGTCAAACTTTCACTAGTTCCCGATGACCCTTTCCGATGCCAAGTCCGCTCTCCTCCGCCTCGTCGGAGAAGAATTGGAGTACGATGTTGAAAACCTCTTGGACAGCCAACTGCATTGAGGCAAGCTTCAATTCTTGGTCAAATGGAAGGGATATGGCTACGAAGAGAATTCCTGGGAAGCAGAAAACAATGTCCACGCTCTGCGCCTAGTCCGCGACTTCTACCGACGCCATCTGGGAGCTCCGCGGCGGATCACCGCCGTGATATTCGACTCATTTCGCCTGACACGTTGAGACGCCGTGCCTTGAAGGGGGGGTGATGTAAGGGCAACCACTTTCACTTTTTACTTTTCCTTTCCTTTCTTCCTTTCCTTTCTATTCCACCATCTCCGATGTCATCCGATCGTATCCGCTGTCTCCGACATCTTATCTGCCTCTCCGCATCCGACGACTCCACCCCCATCTGCTACTCCACACGTCGGATCGCAGGTACTATCATTCATCTTGTTTCCATTCATCCTTCATCGCTACTCCCGATCATTGCTCATCATTCATGTGTCTCGTTTTATCTCTTATTTCATATCTCATTTTACTATTTATCTCGCTAGCTTGCAGGGGAATCCTTAGAACTTTCTCTTCAGATCTCCCTTGCAAGGTGTGTGTTGTATTACTTATCAGACTGCTCAATCTAAACTTCGGATCTCCCTTGCAAGTATCTGAGTTTGAGTCTTGGATCGTAAGGTCGCCCTTACACTTACCATCCAAATTTTTACAGATACGGAATAGCATTTCAGATTCAGACAGTATCTTTGACCTTGCAACAGCGGTGGTTACCAACTCAAAGTTGTCTGTCAGTGTTCCCCTCTGTGCGAGACTGGCATTATTAGTAAGTCTCTAATCATTGGCATTGGTTTTATATCAACGTACATCTCCCCCAGATAGCGGAAAGTTTATGTTGAATGTTCCAATTCAAAGTACTGGGACAAAGTCAATGCACAGCTAATGCTTATTTGTAACATGGCAGATGGCGAGGCCTGGAAGATTACCAAGTGTGTCATTTGAATCTATTTACCAGCCATGATACTTACAAATATGCAAGAGCTTTTGAGTGCATCCTCCAGGCTGATCGGAGCACCTATGGTAGTGACACGACCTATACACTCGACAAGGATAACAATGACTTCCAAAATTCTGTTGATGATGTGCTCGCAGGGGCTGGCATGGTCGTAGGGGTGGGTGGGTCATAGTATCTCGGACCCTTGTTCAAGTTTAGCCTAGTCCTTCTTATTGTCAACATCAATACTATCATCCTTTCTAATGTCCATCTGAATTGTATCCTATTGGTCTACATCAAGCCTGAAGTGAGCTGACTACCCATCTCCGGAGTGTAGACTGTGAGAGGAATTGACCAGGTCTTGGGAGAGGGATAGACCAGGTCTCAAGAGAGGGATAGACCAGGCCTTGGGAGAGGGATACAATCGATGTTGCAAAAGGGATACAACAGGTGTTGCAAAAGGATAGGCCAGGCCTTGCGAGGGGGATTAACAGCATCTCATAATAGCAATTAACCACATCACACAAGAGGGATGAACCACATCAGCAAAACCTGGAGACGCTGGGGAGTGTCCAGAGTACTCTGGAGCGCCATAGCACTGTAGCGAAGGGTTATGATTTGAGAGTGCTCTGTAGCAACCTGCCATCACTCTGTAGCAACCTGTAGCAATCTGCCATCACTATGTAGCAATCTGTAGCAACCTGCCATTCCTCTGTAGTGCTACAGAGCAACCTCTCATGACTATGTATCACTACAGACTGTGTTGCTTCGATGCTATCAATTGCCATAATATTGGCTCATTCATTGCATTCACTTGTAACACACGAAAGTGAATATCAAAAATCGATTTCATTTGTGGGCGAATTCTACCAGACTACAAAACTATGGGAGAAATACTGAATGTTGCGCCAAACCCGAGTCAAGTCCCCCGGCCCCACGTGTCAGGTCCCCCGTCGTCCCCGCATGTGCTGTGTCGTTCCCCTGCCGTCCTCGTGTCTCGTATGCGGTGCTTCAGCATGTCCCGCCCCTTTCCTGTGTCCTGCCAAAGAGAAGTCCCCCGCCCCATGTGTCCCTCGGCAATGCATTGTTACCCATCCCTTGACCAGGCATTGCCACGTCCCCTTGGGGCCAATTCACATGTTTCGCAGTTCCTGTGTCCCCCCCGCTGTTCCTCACACATGTCCTGCCGTTTTCACGTGTTCTGGACCATTCCCTGCCGTCCTCGTGTCTCGTATACTGTGCTTCATGTCCCGCTGTGCTCACGTGTCTCGTCAGTGGCCTGTTTCTAATGTGAAGGCGGGGTGCTTACCTAGGTAGGTGGGTCTGTGGCCCTTGTTTGAAGGGAGGGAGGAGACATCAACCGAGGAAGGAGTGGAGGCAGGTGGAGGGAGATGATGGGGGAAGGCAAGAAGTCGTGGAGTGGAGCTTGGTTATTGACAAACAATCGGCATGTTTTCCGGACCAGGCACCATGATGAAATATCGGAGCTTGCCGAACCTGGCAACGGCTGAAAGTCCAAGAATATTCTAAGTCCCCATTATTGCCCCCATCACGTCTTCTTACCTCCCCCCATCACCTCCCTCCACTTGCCTCAACTCCCTCCTGTGTCGATGCCTCCTCCCTCTGAGGGCCATGAACCCACCTATTCAGGTAAGCATCCCACCCACGTCAGAAACAGGCCACTGACGAGACACATGAGAACAGCGGGACATGAAGCATGGCATATGAGACGTGAGGATGGCGGGGGAATGACACGGCGCATGCGAGGACAGTGGGAAACAGTACAGAACACGTGAAAACGGCAGGACACGCATGAGGAACGGCGGGACATGTGAATAGGCCCCGAGGTGTGGCCACGCCTGCTGAGGGATGTGTTATATACCATTCTGGCTCCAACAACCTCCGATCATCTCCGATCTATTCCGATCTATTCCGATCAATTCCGCTCCAATGATCTCCAATCAATTCCGATATTCCGGACATCTGTTACCTCCGCATCTCTGCACATTGCCATCGTGCATTTCATATTCATAACTCCATGCCTTTATGCATTTCATATTCATATTCCTGTTTACTTATGCATCGCCTTTTCTGCATGGTCCATTGACCGACATCTCCGAGGTTCATTACAGTCGCTGGCAACTTACGCCACAACTCCGGACCTACTCCAACCATCTCTGTAAAGTAATCTCATTTAGGTATTTAAGCTCGTACCATACCTGTAGTTCCTCAGTTCGAATATCAACAAAGTTCACTCCTCTACTCCCCGTTCATGCCAGAGATCCTCGCTGTGGTACAATACGCCGACGACATCCTCATCTACTGCTCTTCCTCCATCGTTACCCTTCGACGAGCTCAGTACTGTGTCCGAGTCACAACTCCGACGTCGTCCGACCATTTCCACGTCAATGTGTCCCTCACCGAGATCTTTCCGAGGACCTCCGCACCTCCGACCTCTTCTCCGACCTCCTGAAATTGGGACACCTTATCCAACAAACGGCGGCGCAACACATACATTGAAGCCACGTCCCTCCCCTTTGTCGTTCCTCCGCATTTCCGGAGTTCCGCTCTGGTCTCAGTCCTACGTCTGACCTCCGACAGACTCCGACGAAGCTCCGACTTTTCACCTACTTAACAGGATGGGTAACAACGCATTGCTGAGGGACACGTGGGGTGGGGGACTTCTCTTTGGCAGGACACAGGAAAGGGGTGGGATGTGCTGAAGCACAGCATACGAGACACAAGGACGGCAGGGGAATGACACAGCGCACGTGAGGACGGCGGGGCACACGAGAACAGCGGGGAATGGTACAGAACATGCCAAAATGGCAGGACACGCGCAAGGAACGGTGGAGGGAATGCGGGAACAGTGGGAGGTGCGCGAGAAACAGCACCTGAGACACCAGAACAGCGGGGGTGGGACACTGCAAGGAACGAACAACACGAGATACGCGAGAACGGCAGGGGAATGGTACAGCACATGCAAGACCAACAGGCCACGCACGAGGAACAGCACCCGAGATGCCAGAACGGCAGCAGGCACGCGTGGGAGGGGCGGAACAGGGGCGGCAACGGTGAGCAAAGGGCCGGACATATGTGAATACGGCCAGGGGCCAGGTGATGAACGACCAGGTAGCATATATACAGGAAGCTAGGGGTAACTGTTCACACATTTTTGTATGAGGGCCGTGTGTCAGTACATGTCAGTTCCAATGCATTTTCTGTTTTCGGAGCACAATGTTCTTTTTTCCCGTGCTCTCGTGGCATCATCAGTTATCGTGCTTGGTTTTTTTGTCTGCAAGATTAATACACTTGGTGAGTATGGCTTACTAGGTTACTATGATGATTTGGCAGTTCCATGGTATGAAGTATTACAAGGCTATGGCTTACTAGGCTACTACAATACTAAGGCAGTTCTATGTTACAAGGCTACATCTTGCTACATCTTGCTACAGCCCTAAGTTACACTGCTACAACATGCTATGGCACTACACCACACTACAGGTTTGGTAGTGTTTGCTACAGTTTGCTATGAGCCCAAATCAGGGTTTGCTGATGCATCCCAGTCAAAATTGGACCTGGTGGAATCCGGCCCTTGTGGGATTGAGGGGGTCCCTGACAGGGAAAGTTGGGAATCGAGACACCATCGGGAAATTTCCTGATGGTCCTGGAATTCCCAGCCTTGCAACGAAAAGGTGTGTTGCACCTGTTCAAACTTCGCACCGTGCACACTCAAGATTTTCCAAGTCAATTCAAACTCCGATTCAACTCGCTGAAGCGAGTCATTTGAACTTTAAAATTTTAAGTATGTAACCACTGCCAACCACTTCCCACAACGCCTCCCCTCGCCCCATCATCGATCATCGCCCGGTTCGTGGGCTCAACAGCCACCCCTTGTGCCCAACTGCCACGTTTCTTGCCCAACGGCCTACCTCTGTGCCCAACGGCCATCCCTGTTGCCCAATGGCCGCGTCTCCTGCCCAGCCACCTTCCTTTGCGCCAAACGGCCGCGTCTCCTGCCCAACGGCCATTCCCCATGCCCAACGACCGTCTCTCGTTCCCAACGACCGTCCCTCATACCCAACGGCCGCGTCTCTTGCCCAACGGCCTACCTTCGCGCCCAACGGCCATGTCTCCTGCCCAACGGTGATTTCTCATGCCAAATGGCCATTCCCCATGCCAAATGGCCATTCCCCATGCCCAATGACCATCCCTTGTGCCCAACGGCCGCGTCTCCTGCCCTACGGCTTCCCCTTGCGTCCAACCACCTTCCTTCATGCCCAATGGCGGCTCCTCGTGCCCAACGGCTGCCCCTCATGTCCAACAACCACCCCTCACATCCAACAACTGTGCCTTGGGCACAACAGCCGCTCCTCCTGCACAACGGCCTCCCCTCCTGCGAAACGGCTGCCCCCCCTGTACAACGACTGCCCCCCGTGTCCAACGACCATGCCTCAGGCACAACGGCCGCTCCTCCTGCACAACGGCCCCCCCTCCTGCGAAACGGCCACCCCCCGTGTCCAGTGACCGTCCTCGCATCCAATGCCCTCTTGCTCAAATTAGTTTATATATAGTATAATTTGTAGTCATTTTGTATTATATTAAAAACCATCATCTACAACTAAAAGTGAACCAACCGAAAATTCCCCGAAAACAACCCTGAAAACCCAGTCAGGAAAATCCCACATCAGCACCTGTTTTTGACCCACTTAACCCCAACCATTCACAGATTTTAGGCAAGATATCTGTTTTTTTCGGAACAGCAGGTTCTCGGTGGGTCCATCTGGGAAAAATCACGTAGGGGCCGGATTTCACCTGATTTCCCCATCTGGAACCGTGATCCGATTTTGACTGGGGATGCATGTCTTGCGAGAGGAATCAAGCAGCTCTGAATTTAGCTTGAGGAAATGACAAGAAATATGAAATAATTCTGTGCATGCCGAGCTGGTTTGAAGCTCATGACATTCCTTTGCCCCAGCTGTCTGGCCATTTCTCGTCAAACATCCACCGTAAATGTTGCCACCACATCAAAGCTGTGACAGGTGGGAAAAGGTGCTCGTCAGCCTTTCATCCACACGTTTCTCCCACCTGAGCGCCATTTGGCGGTGTACCTGTACACTGTCAGATTGGACGACGGTCTGGGCTTCTACCTCTGCCCACACCAGGTTCACGAGGTTCGGAACCTCAGGTTCAGGTTCAGCTGGCCAGCAAACCTGGACCTCCCAGCGAGGTTCGGTTCAATGGTCCTGCTGAACCTTGACCGAGGTCCGGTTCGGGTTCGGACCGGGTTCGTGGGGTTCAGAACCGGACGGTGGCCAGTCTAGCGCTGTGACAATGACCACTATGCACGGAAGCGTGGTCCAGACAATATCATCAAGCAACTTGCGGACAAGTCTGCAGGTTATTTTCCTCATGCCTCGATTGTCGTCAACTTTGTTGATCAAGGGCATGGATAGCAATGAGTGGCTATCCGATCTTGCTCGTTCTAATAAGTTCAAAAGTCAACACCATATGCACCGCAGGATAAGTATATAGATGGAATGGGGGTAGGTACTTCTTTCTTCTCTCGTTTGCTCGTTGACGACCTAAACACAGCTTCAACTGACGTATGAAACTCCTACCATCTCTGCGCATCCCAAAACTCCTCGAACGGCTCCACACACATCTCACGTGCACCCAACGGACACCGACAATGCTGCAAAAGTTCTGAGCGTATGTGACCGAAACGGGCAGCTACTGTATGCACACCAGGATAATCTGGTAGAGCGGAGCAATCTAACAGACACCAAAAAGTCAGTTCCCAACCAGTAACAAAAGGAAAACCACATATACTCCAACCTCGCACCATACCCCATCTCTGTAACAACGCGTCCGGCTGAGAAGGACGTCCAGAAAGTTTCACTCAGGGAATTAACAACGTTCCCGCAGCGCAGTTGTGGTCACAGCCTCGACCGACGTCGACGCGTCGTGGCCGCTGTTCCAGCCCCTGCGGAAGCACAGGAGCACCTTTGTGGGTAAAGCACTGGTGGAATCTGATGTTCGAACTAGGGAAGAACAAGAACCGGCTCAGAGGACGCTTCTGCCCTCGCCGAAGAGTCGGAGGACTTCCCAGGGACCGCCTGCACTGGCCGCGATGGCGTGAACGTCAACCACGATGAAGGCCAGGCTCGGTCACTGGAGCTGGTATAGCCTTTTTGAGGTCTGAAATCTGGTTGTGTAACGCGCTTGTTTGTGGGTAGCTCGGTGAGTTTCAATTCACGCAATTCGGTTAGATATGGTGCCACGGTGAGCGGACGATGTGTGAATCTTCAATCGACGTGTCGCTGCTCGGGCTTCCCTGCAGGTGGTCTCCGGCTCTCTGTCACCGAGGTTTAGACTGAGGGAGTCTCCAACAGCACTGAAGGGAACATACCGAGCTCACAGAATTCACTGGGTGTTTTGAATTTGCGTTGAACGGCGACTCACACAGAGCAGGCGACAGCGCACCTCGGTTATACGTCCGATTCCTGCCAAGGGAATCCAACTTCTATTTTCTCTGCTCGACTCCGCTGTACGTTATTTTGTCCTAACGATATGGATTTAGCTGTAACGTGTAACCGGTAACCACGACTCCAAGGCCAGGCCTCACACGGCGTGGTTCAAGGGAGTTGCCAGTACAGGCCATGCGCCCACATACAAAGCATTGGCCGCATATCGAGGTCGACGAATTTCAAAATAAAATGGATTATTGGTCTAAGAATCGGAATGTGTAGCGCGCTGGCCTGTTAGTAGCTCGGTGAGGTCCAATTTCGCACCTCAGATAGCTGTCCGAGTGGTGCCACGGTGGACGGACGATGTGCGAATCTTGATATAAGTATGTCGTCGCTCGGGCTTCCCTGCAGGCGGTCTCTGTGTCACCGAGGTTTAGATGGAGATCTAGAACCTGAGTCTCATATCATGGTACGACGTCCATAGAATCGAGGTCCACCAGCGGTAAGTATTGTCCTGTGGTAAGAATCATTCTGGCGGCGAAAGATAAGTATGCGGAGCGCGCCGAAAAACAGGATGAGTGGATATCCTCCACACGGGTGCGCTGCCAGTTGAGGATTCACAGATATTTCTGCCCGGCAGTACTGTATTCCTGACCTTCTTCCGCAGCCGACTTGGCTCAAGGCTTCCAATTCTCACTGCTTCTTTATTCCCTGCCGAAATTTTCTCCATTGATATTCTGTGACAGGCTGCAAGTCGTCGGTAATTGGCGTTGGGGATATAAAAGGACGCTGAGGGCATTGGCCACCTTCAGCACAGCAAGTGTCCGACTCAGTCATCGAGCATTGCACTCACTCGAATCAGTCCACCTATTGTCGTTATTATGCACTTTTCCCCCGGTCTCGTCTTTTCTATCTTTCTATGCGTCACCGCCGCCGCCCGAGCAGCCTCTCACTTTGATCCCGGGCCGGATCACTGCCAGCCGGGTCAGGTCCACCGAATGAACACGTGCAAACGGATGGGTGCCCGGTGTTGTGATGCATTGCATTGTGATTATTTCACATTTGATACTGGAGTGAGTCATCCCTGCATGTGCTAATGTTATGTTGAGCTGAATTGTAGAATTATAGTTATGTAAACAAGGGAGGAGGGCCCCCCCACTATGATCACTGCCTGCTGGGTGAGGTTGGCTGTTGTGGCTCACATCAGCAAACTCGGATTTTTCCCACATGTCATAGTTATTGAACGTATTGAGGTGTGCCATGTGGGACGATGTACAAAGTAGTTAGTATGAGTGGATAGAGGATCAGGAATTGAGTAGCTTGTTAAGCTAGAGGAGAGTTTAGAGACAACTGATGTGGTAGGAACTGGAAGAGTCCTTATTCTGCAACTACGTTACAGGTCTACTATTTATACTAATATATGTGCACAGACCATGTTGTGGTCTGTTTGTGTGTTCTACAATAAATTCACATATATAGTAACTCATGGAATGTTCCAGAGAATGACATCATGGATGATGTCAGAGATACGTCATAATGACGTAGTGATCACATGTTTGATCACATGCTGGATCCAGTAGTTCCAACACTCCCCTTCACTTAGAAGCCGGTAATCACTTTGTAAGTGGAGTGTAGGGCGAGGTAAACTCTAACCCTAATTGCGAGCGGAATTTCTTGAAGGTTACTCTTGGTAAGTTCTTCGTGAACATATCCGCAGGGTTATCAGTCCTGGGAGTGAAGAAGAGCTCAACTACTTCTTCTTCAACATACTCACATATAGCGTGGTATTATATGTCAATTGTCACATAGCGTGTTTCTCAACGTCGGAAAACGTTGGATGAGTTGGAGCGGAGTAGCGGAGGAGTGGAATGCGGTAAGTGCGATGTTGGCAGAAAGGACCTGGCTTCAACTTGTGTGTTGCGCCCCACTCTTTGACGTGGTCCTTGATTTCGGATTGGCGGATGTCGGATGAGCGGATGAGCGGATGAGCGGAGGTGACAGAGAGAATGCTCAAAGGCAAGTAGAGACAGATGTGAATGAGGTGTATTTATAGTAGACTAGAATGATCAGCATTACTATAAGTGATGTGCAGATATCAGAGTTGACCATCGGAACATTCGGAGTACAGAGAGTAGCAAATGAAAAGTGAACAACATATGTCTACTTGTAAGTATGGTTGAGATGTTACGTAGTAGAAGTATAATCAAATATAAATAGAATGTTGTTGGAGCGGATGTCAGAGCGGATGAATCGTCGGAGTGGTCGGATAAGTCGGATGTGAATCATATGGTTATGACAGTATTTCCCTCTTAGGGCCGAACCCTGAGGCCCAGATGAGGTAATCCACGTGACCGTTGGTTGAAAAGGCGGAGTTGAAGGAACTGCAGGAAATCAAGGAGCTTCTGACAGTTATCGTGTGGAGGGAGGCTTTGGAGGCTTTGGAGGAGGGATCCGATGAGGACGAGGATGTGGAGGAGTATGATAGGGTATTGGAGGAGTTGGCAAAGGAGGTAGAAGAAGAAGAAGAAAAGGAAGAAGAAACAAAGAAGTGGAAGCAGATGGAGGAAGCGGAAGAGGAATCCAGATTGGAGTGGAATGAGGAGACGGAGGGGGTATCTAACAAGAAACAGCGAAAGTAGTTTTTTTGTTAGTATAAAATATTAATAGATTTTCTTTTCTTCTTGTTACAAGTGCGATAAGCGGCCTGGCTTAGTTGGTTGAGTGGAGTGGAAGTCCGCTACCATATCCGCTGCGTGTTCGAGCTCGGATGCGGGTAACCAAGAAAACTCTTCACTGGTGTCTTCATAACCTAACCAGCAGACGAGGTAAAGGAGTTTGCATTGTCATCTTTTATCGATCTTTGAGTCGACGATTTCTGCAATTTTGTATTCGGTTTCTCCTTCGATCTCGAGCGGAGGCAGAGGAGATTGTATCCGATTTGGAATCTCATTAGGAGTTGCTGGTTCAAGCATGGATATGTGGAAGACGGGGTGTATAGCACGCATAGTGTCAGGTAGACATAGTGTAAAGGAGTGTGTGCCGGGTTGGGCTATGATTTCAAATGGGCCAGCATATTTGTCGGATAACTTTTGGGTGGGTCATGTGGTGCAGAAGAACTTGGCTTTAACAAAGACTTCTTGTCTGACGTGGAGTGGAGGAGGTGGAGAACATCAGACGTCCGCAGGGCCTTGATAATGTTGTTGTGCCTCTGCGACAGCAGTCTTTAGTTCTTGATGTAATTCATCTAAGTCAACGATGTATTGTATATTGTCGAGCTTTATTGGATGCTAGATCACATTCCGGATGGAGTGTAATGTCAGGATGATAACCTTTGTTGGCAAAGAATGGTGATACACCTGTAGTAGCACTCAGAGTGTTGTTGTAAGCGAACTCCGCAAGCGGAAGCAAAGTGGACCAGTTGTCTTGCTGGTAGTTGCAGAAAATGTGGAGGTATTGTTTGAGTGTCTGGTTGGTGCATTCGGTTTGACCATCGCCTTCAGGGTGATATCCAGAAGTGAAGTGAAGTCTCATGTCGAGGGCTTTTGCAAGAGAGCGGAAAAAATGGGAGGCGAATTCAGGTCCGCGATCAGATGTGACATTTTGCAGAACTCCATGCTTGGAAAAGATGTGAAGCACGAAAAGATTTGCTAGGTCTTTGGATGTGCAATTAATGGTGGTAGGGATGAAGATGCCTTGTTTAGTGAGGCGGTCTACAATGACCAGAATCGCATCGGAGCCAGCGGATGTCGGAAGGGGTTCAATGAAATCCATGGAAATAGAATGCCAGGGACGTTCAGGAATAGGGAGTTGTTTAAGCAGACCATAGGGTTTATGACGTTGGGGTTTGGCGCGCATACAAGTGGTACATGACTTGCAATACTTTTTGACGAAGTCGCACATTCCAGGCCAAGTGTATTCTCGTTGGATAAGACTAATAGTCTTATTTTGACCAGGGTGTCCAGCGAGGATATGGTCGTGCTTATTGCGGAGGATGCGGAGATGGAGGTCGGATGAGTCGGGAACATAGATACGTCCATTGTGGAGTAGATAACCTGCTTCATTCATGATCCAGCATGGATTAGGATTGTCGAGGAAAGAGGTGTAAATGGGATCGGTCGGAAGAGCGGAGAGGATGTCGGAGCGGAGCTGATCCATATCCATGATGATTGTGGCACGGAGGACGGGCATATATAACTCTGTTGCGCGAAGTGAAGTGGTGAGCTGTTCTTGTGTGAAGATGGGTTTGAAGTTGCTTGGAGTGACGGATGAATAGTAGCTATTTCCCTCTTTAGGGTAGACGTCCCATTGTCTACTTAAAAGATCGGGCTTCGTACCTAAATGGCCAGGGCAAAAGCAGATGACGAGATTGAACTGGCAGAGGTATTCGGACCAACAAGCTTGTCGACGTGATAAAATCTTGGTAGTAGAAAAGTACTCAAGATTTTTATGGTCCATTACGACATTGATTGGAGCAGCGGAGCCTTCAAGGTAGTGATGCCAAACCTTGAATGTGTTACGGACTCTACGGTATGAGGACCATGTCATATCTTTTACTTATTGGCCTGACTCGGCGCCCTCTTACAAACTTACTATGTCTAATGTCTACTTTTGCAACCTTTGATTCCCAGTCTGACTCACTACATTACTTCGTCATCCCCTTTAGTATACTTCGCTCCCGCGCTGACTCGCTTTCCGCAGTCAGCTTACTCATTGTACATAGCCTTCCGCAGTTGCCTTACTCATGCGCACTGCCTTCCGCAGTACTGACTCATCCGCTACCGCCTATAGTCAGTACCTATATAAACCTCCTGTACTGTAGTAGATTCCTTAGATTTAGCAATCACATTGCTCTTCACCTTTCCACTTCCTGCATACTCTGCCTGAACCTTGGAACGGTTTGTTAAGCATAACAAGTTGCTAAATCTCATTAGGTTCGCCCAGAGCGAAGAGAGCAACTACCAGACGAGTCAAGACATCGCGCTTCTTTGAAGACTTCACCAGTAACCCATTCAGCATGCCAGAAGCCTGACAGGAGGAGCTAAGTCCTCGAGACAGTATCGATTTTACGCTTATCCAGCAGTACATCAAATCGGAGATCCGTCGCATCCTACAGCAGGTGCTTGACAAAGAACTAGACAATGACGAGCATCGCCCCCACGGCGAGATAGCAGAGAGCATCCATCTTACTCGGCAACACCAGATCGCGCGTTACAACGCCTGACAGAACAAACTCGAAAGCTTTCGCGTTCAAGAAGGACCTCAGACAGGTCGGATCACAGAGATCAGAGAGTTTATCAGTGTCCATACAACCGTTATCAGAAGATTGATTAGGACGCTCACATTGAGACGTCCCAGAACCACATCATCACGTCTTACTCGAAGCAGCAGATCTACGCCCACTTCACCATTGAAGAACAACAGACCGAGTACAACCGCTGGGCACGAAACGAGAGACTTGACCCCTTCTCGAGACCAACAGACGCGCAGGAACAGAGATTCCTTAGAGGAAATACTCTGAATGTTTTGCCACCGATTCCGCCGACGAGTCCCCTGATGAATTTACTTTTGACTCCGCGCAGTCAGATATCGAACAGACGCCTAGAACAGGGACTCATTTTCAATCCTTACCTGTATCCCGAACCCCATCTTCATCCCAACAACCCGACTCCTCTTCTCCTCCGCAGACTCTAAACATGGCAGAAGCTCCGGCTGTACAAACAATGGATACATCCAAGATCATCAAGGATCCTGGGATGTTCAAGGACAGATACACCTTTGACGAGTGGTGGAAAGCCACCAAACTATACATCAGGTTCCAAAAGAGCCTCACAGATGATCAGAAGATTCTTGCAGTACTATCCCGCATGATGGAAGGGTCCGGCAGGCACTGGGCCAGTAACAAGTTAGACGCTCTTGCCGTTGACAACGAGAACATCACCTGGCTAGGTTTTTCCGATGATATCGCCACACGATTCTCCATTGCCAACAAGTTGGTCGCTGCCAAAGCGAGACTCGAAGTCCTGAAACAAGAGAAACGCACTGTTGATGAATTCTTGGATGAATTTGAAGAACTCTTGAAGCTGTCAAACCTTGGCGAAGAAACTGGGAAATACATCCTAGAGAAGAACGTCAACTGCAGAATCTCTGAACAAGTGGCTAGTGATGGCAAGACGTACACCGATTACGCAAAGGAGATCCGACGACAGATGGAAGGACATGCACTGGTCATCCGAGGTGGCGGCCACATGTGCACCGGATCGGGTACCACTTATGGTGGTCAGGGCAAGGCCATGGAGATTGACAAAGCAGGAGTAGCCCGTTGCTACAACTGTCAATGCTTCGGTCATCTGGCTAAAGACTGTAGCGCTCCAAAGAAGAAAGATAGTTGCAAGTGTTTCAACTGTGACCAAGAAGGCCATATCGC
Source organism: Entoloma clypeatum (assembly GCA_963565915.1). NCBI lineage: Eukaryota > Fungi > Basidiomycota > Agaricomycetes > Agaricales > Entolomataceae > Entoloma > Entoloma clypeatum. Next base: position 1,286,290 of record OY751494.1, read on the forward strand.
GCGCAACTGCCGCAAGCCAAAGAAGAACTCCGGAAGGATTAGGAAGGTGTCCGAGGAAGATGCCGAGAATGATGAAACCACAATCTTAGAAGCCGACGAGAAGGATTTTCCCGAAGGGTCTGATTAAACGACGCTAAGTCGCGACCCTTATCTATTAAACGGACTTGCTTGCCCTGTATGACTGCAGAAATAGAACCTATGTCATCCCTGCCAAGTGAACCGCTGTGTTGACTAAGATTGTGAAGGGAGATAAACCTCCAAAAAGACGAGAGATCAGGCTGTTAGCTCAGCTCAAAACACGATGAGGACCAAAGGTTATCCGACCTGAGGTTGACAGCGGATGTGAACGCACATGCATCCATCCCAGAATAGTACGCGAACAGAACCTCCCCACGCGAGGAATACTGCCCATAGCAATTCTAAATGTGGATGGATCACCAAATCGACAACAGAAAGCAAGCCAACTTGCCGAAGTCAAACTGGATTTGGGAGAACATCAGGAAACCATGGAAGCAATGGTACTGGACATTGGAAGAACGGACATGCTCTTGGGACATGACTGGTTGGTACACCACAACCCCACAATCAATTGGACAACCGGTGCGGTAACATTTAACCGGTGCCCAACAACATGTCGAACCAAACACTCGGATTTCAGGGTTAACCTTGATGGTCGCAAACACCGGGTTCGCATGGTTGAGCTGCGCGACAAAGATGCACCCAAAAAGTCGGATCAGAAATGGAAGCCTGGAGACCCTATTTTGGAAGCTGTCACTCCCACACCACCTCCCACAACCAAATGACCCTCATATGTTGAACAATTTGCTCATCTCTTCGAGAAGGAGAACTTTGATAAGATCCCAAAGGAGAGGGAATGAGACCATGGTATCGAACTTACACTGGACGCACCAAAGGAACTAGGAGGAAATACATATCCTATGACACAAAAGGAACAAGAGGAATTGGACGCATTCATTGACGAGGGTCTAGCAACAGGAAAGATCCGCCCATCCAAATCCCCGTATGCCTCCCCTTGCTTCTTCATCAACAAGAAGGATGGCTCCAAACAATTGGTACAAGATTACCACATGGTCAATAAATTCACGGTCAAAGACAAGTTCCCACTCCCATGAATATCCGATCTCTTGGACGTGCTGAAAGATGCAGTCTACTTCAATAAAATGGACATCATGTGGGACTATAACAATGTCTGGATTAAGGAGGGTGATGAATGGAAAGCTGCCTTCCTCACCAGTCGAGGATTGTTTGAACCATTGGTCATGTTTTTCGGTCTTTGCAACTCCCCGGGAACGTTCTCTTGAATGATGGCTAGTCTATTCCGGGACCAGATCCGCCGACGTATCTGCGTGATCTACATGGATGACATCATGGTTATCGGTAAAACCAAGGAAGAACTCACGCGAAACACCAAAGAAATCCTACAGATCCTATCGGACAATGATTTGTTCCTAAAGGAGAAGAAGTGTTTATGGGAAGTAACGAAATGTCCTATATTGGGATATGTGGTTGGTGAGGGACGTGTCGAGATGGAAACTGAGAAGGTGGATACAATCCAAAACTGGCAAGCACCCACATCAAAAAAGGAAGTTCAGAAGTTCCTTGGATTTGCCAACTTCTATTGACGTTTTATTGAAGGGTACTCAAACATTGCGAAACCTCTCACTGCGCTAACAGGCGGTACGGCATTTACTTGGGGACCAACAGAGCAGCAAGCCTTTGAAGGTCTCATATGGGCAATTACATCGGCACCAGTCTTGGCATTACCAAAATCAGAGGGACAGTTCAGGGGTGAAACTGATGCATCGGGCTATGCAATTGGAGCAGTACTCTCTCAGAAGCAAGACGACAAATGGCACCCCATTGCGTTCTTGTCGCGGACCATGTCCGCGGCTGAACAGAATTACGAGATATACGACAAGGAACTTCTGGCAGTCGTGGAAGCATTGAAAGATTGGAGACACTACCTGCTCGAAGCCAGGGAACGTTTTGAAATCTTGACCGATCACAAGAACCTGGAATATTTCCGTCGTCCTCAGGACCTGAGTCAACGACAGCGACGCTGGAAAATGAAGTTACAAGACTATGACTTCGAATTATGGCATGTGCCCGGCAAGACCAATGCGAAAGCGGACATCCTGTCACGCTTACCCTGGTATGAAGCGGAACTCGAACCACAGGACAGTGACCAAATGCTCAAGGAGCGACTATTCTTGAAACGGTTGGAATCAGAAGATGTGGTACAAATGGAGATGTTCACAGAGGAACAATTCTTTGAAGGGGGTGAAACATCTAATTCCATCAAAATTAGAAACATCACAACCATCGAAAATCCGTGGATCGCACGCATCAAGGGTTCAAACCACATGGAGACAGAAGTAGCCCAGGGTCTAAACAAGAATCCTCATTGGTATCAACAGGAAAACGGCATCACATATGCAGGCGAACGAGTCTATGTCCCGCCAGATCCACAACTACGACAAGAGTTGATGTTCGAAGCGCATGACTCACCAGTGGCTGGACACCCAGGACAGTACCGAACGCATGAACTCCTCACTCGCATGTACTGGTGGCCTACCATCTTGCATGATGTGAAGAAGTACGTAAAAGGTTGCGACACCTGTCAACGCAACAAGATCAACAGACAGAAACGACACGCTCGACTACATCCCCATGCAGCACCAAGTCATCCATGGGAAGACATAGGGATTGACGTTGTGGGACCAATACCAGAGTCTGATGGAAAGAATGCGATTCTGGTCATCACAGATAGACATTCAAAGATGCTCCATCTCATTCCAACAACCGTGGAATTATCAGCTGAAGAATTAGCCAAGATCTATTGGGATCAGATATGGAAGCTTCACGGGATCCCAAGAAGATCATCAGCGATAGGGGACCGCAGTTCACTGCGAAGTTCATGGAGATACTCTGCCGCATGCTAGGGATCAAAAGGAACCTGTCCACCACATACCACCCACAGACTGATGGACAGGCCGAGCGATCACATCAGGAAATAGAAGTGTTCTTACGGAACTTTGTCAACCATCTACAGGATGATTGGGCTGAGTGGATCGCAATCGCAGAGTTCCAGTACAATGACAAAGAACATCAGGCCACGAAGCACACCCCGTTCTACCTCAACTATGGTTTACATCCTTGGAAGGGAGAACTCGTGTTAGAAGATACCAACCCGGCTGCCAACAACTTCTTGAAAAAACTCAAACAGGCACGAGAAGAAGCCAATGCAGCACTGAAACAAGCACAGGATCAGATGAAGAAGACAGTTGATACACGGTGAAGTCCATCTCAGAACTACCGCATCGGGGACAAGGTGTGGCTGGAAGGGACTAACATCAGGACCGATCGCCCCTCAAAGAAACTTGATGCACTCCGACATGGACCATTCAAAGTCCTAGAGAAGAAAGGAGCTAGCACGTACCTTCTTGATCTTCCAAAGACTTGGAAGATGATTCACCCTGTGTTCAACGAGACCCTGTTGTCACCATATGAACTCCGAAGTATGCCATCCAGAAAAAGAAACCAGCCCCTGATCCGATCATTGTTGAAGGACGAGAAGAGTACCATGTGTCTACAATCCTAGACTCTCAAAAGTTCTGTGGAAAGATCCAGTACCTCGTCCAGTGGGAAGGATATGGCCCAGAAGAGAACACATGGGAACCTCGAGCTAATGTTCAGAACGCTCAAGATTTGATCCGTGATTTCCATCGGCAGAACCTGTCTCATCCACGATAAAAGACGAGTTCTCAAAACCCATGGCAGTATCGACCTCATTAGTCAACCACACACCGAGTTCCCCGCTCTAGTCTTTTCCCTGCCCAATATAGCCACCCCATTCTTCTTTTATCTCTCAACCATCCTCACTGCCATGTCAAACACCATCGTTACCTCCACCTCCACCACCGACATCAACCCCGCAATCGCCGCCCTTATGAACGAAGCGCTCTCCATGAGAGACCAAATCCATGCCCTCGAAACTTCCCTCGCCGACCTCCTTCATCGCCAGATGAATATCCGACTTCATTCATTGTCCAATCTCCCCGTCGCCCCAACTCCCGAAGAGAAACAAATTCTTGGGAAGTACACCAGCACCCTCGTCATCGAAAATCAATGTATTCAGCTGGCCATCAAAGGGCTTGAACTCGCTGTAGCCATCAATGAGGAGTTGATATATGATTGGAGCCTCAAGGAGAGCCCGAACTGGTCCGATCCCGGCAACAACGAGGGATGGGGACAGTGACTCTGTGAGGACACAGAGCTTGGAGAGGGGAACATGTTACAGACTCTATGGTATGAGGACCACATCATATCTTTTACTTATTGGCCCGACTCGGCGCCCTCTTACAAACTTACTATGTCTAATGTCTACTTTTGCAACCTTCGATTCCCAGTCTGACTCACTACATTACTTCATCATCCCCTTTAGTATACTTCACTCCCGCGCTGACTCGCTTTCCGCAGTCAGCTTACTCATTGTACATAGCCTTCCGCAGTCACCTTGCTCATATGCACTGCCTTCTGCAGTACTGACTCATCCGCTACCGCCTACAGTCAGTACCTATATAAACCTCCTGTACTGTAGTAGATTCCTTAGATTTAGCAATCACATTGCTCTTCACCTTTCCACTTCCTGCATACTCTGCCCGAACCTTGGAACGGTTTGTTAAGCATAACACTGGTCTTCGGTTCACTCGAAACTTTAGAGTTTGAAAGACCGGCCAAAGACTGGTTCGGATCAGTTTAAACCGGTATTTTCCATGGAACGATCTGAGGATCTGAAATCAATGTCCCGAAACAGCAAGTGCAAAATTTCTGCCACAAGAAAGACTTGAACTCTGAACTTCTATAGTATAAAGAATTCTTTTAACACCACTTAACCAACTGAGCCACAAGACCATTATATTTTATTGCTCACAATCACTCTACATCACAACTTTCCCACTTCCCAAATAGGCACACCTAAAAAAAAACACAAAAGGTGTGTGTGCGTGCTCCCTCCTGCCTCAATCACAAGTAGACAGATTATAAATAAAATCTATAAATATATTCTGGCCTTTTCAGCATCTGTGCCCCTCATTGCAGAGTCAGCAATGGGTGGAAGTGTCGTTTTGACGTTGGATGACGTGCATCACGCGCGCATCAAATGTGTCAAACAAACTCAAAAAACATCGCATTTCTCCTTAATATGGCTACACAGGAGGAAGTCAGCTTACAAACTATATCAATTATGTAGCAGAGTATCATATGTCAATAAATATGTGTTGATTTTTGGAATGATGCCACAGATTTTAAGTCATAGAGGTGCCATGCTCTACACCAAATAATAGTAAACAATGCGCAAAATGCATCGCACAGGCGCGTGCAGTGCCTTCCTCATGGTCTAATAATAGTTGGAAGTGATAGAACTCATAAATAGATATGTATTCACCTTCTGAAGCACTTTGTATAATTTTTAGAAGTCCAGATAAGATAGAAATAATGAAATGTGCAGATTTTAGTAAAAGTGTTATATCTCCTTAAGGAATGAGCCAAATTTGAAAAACAAATGTGCTGTGAGATCTCCTGAATGAGGAGAATCCAAAGCTGAAACAAAAAAGTTTGGTCAAATTTTCGACCTATTTTGCTCATATTCATCTCATCAAGTCCTTTAATTTTATTTGAAGGGTCTGGGTAGGTTTACATACACTGTTTCAATAGCATATGTATAGTATATTTAGAGTACAAATGTTGTGCAAAGGAGGAAGCTAGAAAATGTTGTTTTTGTGTTTGAAAACACCATGCCACACTGTTCATCATGATTTACATTGTGTTTTGATGCATCAATTTGGAGCACCAACTTTCTACCATCCATAGCTCATGTATATAACTCTATATATACTTCCTATGAGTTTCTAGATATGTCTACATAAGGTAAGAATTATTTTTGTGGGTTTTGGTGCCACGGTTTGGGCATTGAGGGCACGATTTTCAATAGCTGGTGCGATGAACTCGACCATCTCCTCAGCGTGGTCGGAGTTGTTATCCGCGTTGTTGGCATGCTTTTTCTGGTTGTGCCAGCGTCCTTTTCCCTTCTTCTTTTCAGAAGCGGTACTTGGGTCGGTCGAGTTAGTCTGCTCGTCAGTGTTGTTTCGCGAGGTACTCGGCGCTGTTTGCTTTTCCCATTTGGGGTCTTGCCCCTTTCGCTTAGTCCTGGAGATTTTCCGGGCCTGCTCGTTGGATGCCTGAGTAGACCCTATCGCATACTTGCGCCTGTACTCTGAGACGATGCTGTCGGCGACTGCCTGCCATGTGAAGTCGTCGGCGTCGTAGACCTGCAAGAGGGCGGTGGAGAGGGACGACCAAGCGTCAGGGATGGCACTTGCCAGGATCATAGCCTGCATGAGATCAGGCACGACGAACTTCGCGTCGCTGAGGCGAGCGAAGAGTGACCCAAGGCGCTCGATTTCTGGTACGGGGTCGCGACCTGATAGCTTGAAGGAGGCAGTGGCTTTGAAGTCGCCGAATATGGTGGCGGGGGAGATCTTCGAGTACGTGTCCTTCAGTGACGTCCAGGCTTCTTTTGAGGTTGTGGCGTCCTTGATGTGCCTCCTGATTGCTTCGGAGACTTTGAGACGGATGGAACCTAGAGCCATGTCGTCGTCTCTAATCCAGGTCTTCCTTTCCTTGTGGAAGGCGGGTTGGTCAATGGTGATAGTGACCACTGGAGGTTGAGTCGCAGATGTCGAGGTGGCGGAGGCAGGGGTGGAGACCGTGACCGTAAAGTCCTTGATGTTGGGGCGCTCAATGTCGCCGGATACAAGGCGCCAGACTCCTTGGTGGAGAAGGTATGATTTCATTTTTTCGGCCCAACTCGGATAGTCGATGCCGTCGAAGATGGCGATGGAGTTGAGGGCGGAGCGAGAGGTAGACATTTTTAATGAATCTAAAAGGAGTTTTCCCAATCAGTGATGTTCTTTATGAATTTGATTTTTAGAGAAAACAAATAAATGATTCCTCATAACATATTCCCTTTAGGAATAGCGGTTGTGGGAAAAACCCTTTTTGTCAGAAGTGTGTGAGAGAGGGCAAGGAGCACGTTGACGAGGAGGAAGGGGACAAGGAGCAGGACGACGAGGGGTGTGCTCAATAGCTGGTGCGATGAACTCGACCATCTCCTCAGCGTGGTCGGAGTCGTTGTTGGCGTTGTTGGCGTGTTTCTTCTGGTTGCGCCAATGTCCCTTTCCCTTCTTCTTTTCAGAAGCGGTACTCGGGTCGGTCGAGTTAGGCTGCTCATCAGCATTGTTCCGCGAGGCACTCGGCGCTGTTTGCTTTTCCCATTTTGGGTCTTGCCCCTTTCGCTTAGTCCCGGAGATTTTCTGGGCCTGCTCGTTGGACGCCCGAGTAGACCCTATCGCATACTTGCGCCGGTACTCTGAGACGATGCTGTCGGTGATGGCCTGCCATGTCAAGTCGTCGGCATCGTAGACCTGGAAGAGGGTGGTGGAGAGGGACGACCAAGCATCAGGAATGGCACTTGCCAGGATCATAGCCTGCATCAGATCAGGCACGACAAATTTCGCATCACTCAGGCGAGCGAAGAGTGACCCAAGGCGCTTGATTTCCGGTATGGGGTCGCGACCCGATAGCTTGAAGGAGGCAGCGGCTTTGAAGTCGCCAAATATGGTGGCGGGGGAGATCTTTGAGTATGCGTCCTTTAATGATGTCCAAGCTTCTTTCGAGGTTGTGGCGTCCTTGATGTGCCTCCTGATAGCCTCGGAGACTTTGAGGCAGATGGAACCCAGGGCCATGTCGTCGTCCCTAATCCAGGTTTTTCTTTCTTTGTGGAAGGCGGGCTGGTCGACGGTGGTGGTGATGACCGGAGGCTGGGTTGCAGATGTCGAGGTGGCAGAGGCAGGGGTGGAGACCGTGACGGTGAAGTCCGCGATGTCGGGGCGCTCAATGTCGCCGGATACGAGGCGTCAGACTCCTTGATGGAGAAGATATGATTTCATTTTTTCGGCCTAACTCGGGTAGTCGATGCCATTGAAGATGGCGATGGAGTCGAGCGCGGAGCGAGAGGTAGACATTTTTTAATGAATCTAAAAGGAGTTTTCCCAATCAGTGATGTTCTTTATGAATTTGATTTTTAGAGAAAACAAATAAATGATTCCTCATAACATATTCCCTTTAGGAATAGCGGTTGTGGGAAAAACCCTTTTTGTCAGAAGTGTGTGAGGTACGATCAACATTTCCACATGATGTGTACTAAGTCAATCCCCTTAGGGACGCTTCATGACAGGTACTTGTCGTAATGACGTTTCCAGGTTCATGTGTGAAGAAGTAAGACTCAGAACCTAGATCTTTCGATCAGTTCTTTGCCAACCAGGGTAGAGTGGGCAGGTACTCGCTGTTGCCAGTGTTCCCAAGTCCCTCTGCTATCCAGGGCCCATAACCTGTTGAAGTTCCACCTGGGCACCAGCCACAGGCGTACTGAGCAACACAGCTACAGTGTGGAAGTACTCTACTTAACCGTTCTAGCCACTTACATGGTTTGGGAGGGTGAGGCTGGTGAGAGCGGTTGAGGCTGATAAGAGCGATGGAGCTGGTTAAGAGTCAAGAGACAACTTGTTGATATTGACAGTTTCCTGGTCTTATATACCGTACTACTGTTTGTACCAACCAAACAAGTATGTAATCAAAGATGTGTAAAGGTCACGTGATGTAATCTAATCTAATCTAATCTACGTGATGGAAAAGTTTCAACACTCTTTTATAATATATTTTTCCTCCAGAAAAACTTATTAGTGTCAGGAGTGCCTAAAGCACAACGAAAAGCGCATTTTGATTGCACGATTTTTGGCAGAGTTACCATGGCACTGTAGGCATCATTAAATTATGCTTATTGTTGTGGGTGGGCACGAGCAATTCACGGTTAATTTAAACTCCGTCAGCTGATCTCTTCTGTCCAAAACCGACAAAATTTATGGCAAGTTTTACCAGAGCATGAACCACCAACAATGGCAAGAAGTTTGTATGGAGACTTTTGGTTGGAATAGAATTCTATATGTATTGTATTTGGCAAAACACAAAGATTCTTCTTGAATGACAGTGAACACATGTTCCTCCTAGCCAATGCACACCCTTCCACCTCCGAAAATGCAATTTGTTACGGACTTACCGGTTTGTATGTTACGCACTTTTCCCTTGCATTGTACCTTCGTTATTTCTTTGACTCATTGGACCGCTTATTCATTTACCTTTACTCTACCATTCTCCTTTAGTATACTTCGCTCCCGCGCTGACTCGCACTCCGCAGTAGGGATTACTCAGTCCGCAGTCGTCTGACTCACTTCGCACTGCCTTTCCGCAGTTACTGACTCATCCGCACTGCCTTCCGCAGCTACTGACTCACTCGCTACCGCTCGTAGCCAGTACTATATAAACCCCATGTACCATAGCTACATTCCTTAGATTTAGCAATCACTTTGCTCTTCGCCTTTCCACTTCCTGCATACTCTGCCCGAACCTTGGAACGGTTTGTTAAGCATAACAAGTTGCTAAATCTCGTTAGGTTCGCCCAGAGCGAAGAGAGCAACTACCAGACGAGTCAAGACGTCACGCTTCTTTGAAGACTTCACCAGTAACCCATTCAGCACGCCAGAAGCCCGACAGGAGGAGCTAAGTCCTCGAGACAGTATTGATTTTACGCTTATCCAGCAGTACATCGAATCGGAGATCCGTCGCATCCTACAGCAGGTGCTTGACGAAGAACTAGACAACGACGAGCATCGCCCCCACGGCGAGATAGCAGAGAGCATCCATCTTGCTCGGCAACACCAGATCGCGCGTTACAACGCCCGACAGAACAAACTCGAAAGCTTTCGCGTTCAAAAAGGATCTCAGACAGGTCGGATCACAGAGATCAGAGAGTTTATCGGTGTCCAGACAACCGTTATCAGAAGATTGATTAGGACGCTCACATCGAGACGTCCCAGAGCCACATCATCACGTCTTACTCGAAGCAGCAGATCTACGCCCACTTCACCATTGAAGAACAACAGACCGAGTACAACCGCTGGGCACGAAACGAGAGACTTGACCCCTTCTCGAGACCAACAGACGCGCAGGAACAGAGATTCCTTAGAGATTTACAGAGGAAATACTCTGAATGTTTTGCCACCGATTCCGCCGACGAGTCCCCTGATGAATTTACTTTTGACTCCGCGCAGTCAGATATCGAACAGACGCCTAGAACAGGGACTCATTTTCAATCCTTACCTGTATCCCGAACCCCATCTTCATCCCAACAACCCGACTCCTCTTCTCCTCCGCAGACTCTAAACATGGCAGAAGCTCCGGCTGTACAAACAATGGATACATCCTGTTGAAGTTCCACCTGGGCGTTAGCCGCAGATGTACTGAGCAACCTGCTACAGTGGAAGTACTCTACATAACCGTTCTAGCCACTTACATGGTTTGGGAGGGGTGAGGCTGGTGAGAGCGGTTGAGGCTGGTAAGAGCGATGGAGCTGGTTAAGAGTCAAGAGACAACTTATTGATATTGACAGTTTCCTGGTCTTATATACCGTACTACTGTTTGTACCAACCAAACAAGTATGTAATGAAGATATGTAAAGGTCACGTGATGTAATCTAATCTAATCTAATCTACGTGATGGGAACAGTTTCCTGGTCTTATATACCGTACTACTGTTTGTACCAACCAAACAAGTATGTAATGAAGATATGTAAAGGTCACGTGATGTAATCTAATCTAATCTAATCTACGTGATGGGAAAAGTTTCAACACCCCCCCATATTTAGTACATACTTCTAAATACATCTTACTTTTTCCCACATATATATAGGTACTTTTGTTTCGCCTAGTTCTTTATCAGTCCGAAGTACGGGATAAACTTGGAAAAGAGGATTTTCCCCAGATTCTTAGTCAAAAGGTCTGCAGGGTTATTCACTCCTTCGATGAATTCGACCGTAATAATTCCTTCGGAGACTTTTTCTCTGACGAAGTGGAATCGCACGTCAATGTGCTTGGATCGCTTCTCAGTCACAGGGTTGGATGCGATAAAGACGGAGCCGTTGTTATCTCCGTAGATCGGTACTGATCCGATCTGCATTCCAAGTTTGGCAAGCATGCTTCTCAGCCATGTTGCTGCGCGACTGCAATCTGATAGCGCCATATACTCTGCTTCTGTAGAAGAGAGGGTGATGGTCTTTTGCGCCGATGATACCCATGTTATTGCTCCAGACGCCAGTGATATGAAGAAGCCGGTGGTAGACCTCCTCGTGTTTTCATCTGACGCCCAGTCGGAGTCTGTGAATGCATAGATTCCTTTCCCTGAGTCGCCATCGTACATGATCGCGTAATTTTTCGTTGCCTTCAAATATCTGCAAATATCCCTAGCCACCTCTAAATGGCGTTTGGTGGGATTTGCGGAAAATTGGGACATTTTGATTACAGCAAAGCAGATGTCAGGCCTCGTTCCAATCATCAGATATAGGAGTGATCCGATGACGGATTGGTACTTAGATCGGAGTTCCGCATTGGGTTCATCTTCGGACGCCATGGGTTTGTAGCCCGTAGGGAGTGGGGTATGGGTGGCATTAGATTCGCTCATCCCCATGCGTGCCAGAATTTTCTCAAGGTAAGGTACTTGATCAATGAAGATCCTCTTCCCACGTTGCCTTATTTGGATTGAGAGAAATTCCTTTGGTTCCCCATCAGGCACTAGGTGACCTAGGTCCCTACATTCCCATGTTGTCATGAAGGCCTTCTTCTTTTCTAGCGTATATTCCCGGTTTGTGCCGAGAAAAGCAGAGTCGTCGACATAGATGACGGCAATTACAATTTCCCCATTGGTACTTTTGTGAATGAATACTCCCGCATCGGAGTGAAGCCGGACAAAGCCGAGCTTTTTCATGGAGGAATCAAGTTCCCTCCACCAGGCTAATGCGGCCTGCTTAAGTCCATATAGAGCTTTGAATAGTTGGTACACGAGGTGTTCTTTCCCTTTTACTATGTAGCCCTCAGGCTGTCGCATATAGATGACTTCACGGAGCGTTCCATAGAGGAAGGCTGATGAGACGTCCAATAGAGTCATGAACCACCCTTCAAGGGCTGTCAATGCCAGTATTAGCCGGACGGTTTCATATCTTACGACTGGTGAGAAGATCTGATCAAAGTCGATCCCTTCTACCTGTGAGAAGCCTTTTGCGACGAGGCGCGCTTTCAGACGCCCGTCGGACTTTTCATTGTAAACCCATTTGTTCCTTAGAGCTTTCCTCCCTGCAGGCAGGGGTACTAGCTCCGTGATCACCCCGCGGCGTTTGAGCATGTCTAGCTCTTTACGTTCAGCCGCATACCAGTCTTCTCTATTTGGAAGAGGGTATATGTCTTTATGGGACATTTCAACGATGCCAACTTGGACTGATATTGCCTCCATCAGGAGGTCATTCATCCATGCCGTTTGACCGCCCAATCTCCGTCTTCGATCTAATTTTTCAAGATCAGACGCTGGAGTGTCTTCCCCATAGATGCTTCCTGGCATCTTCCGAACTCGTCGTTCCCTGATCAGTCGATCTGGTACTTGCTCGGGTTCCGGAGTGGGTACTCGCGGTTCGTCATCAGGCTCACTGGCAGGCAGTTCGTTGTCTGATTCAGGTTGATCCTGTTCAATGGGAACTGGGATATGAGGTGTTTCGTTGTGACTATCGTCATCATTGCTGCCGGGAATGAGATCCTCAAACTCATCAGCCGGTTCTGGGTTTTCCATTTCTGGGTGGTTTTCTGGCAACGGGTCAATGTGGCATCTAGGGTACTTGCTTTCATCAAAGATAGCTTTCCCGCCCATGAAAATCGTGTTGGTCTCAGGATCCATGAAGCGGTATCCTTTGACCCCTGGTTTCGATCCGAGATAAATCATCAATCGGGATCTTGATTCCAGGGAGTTCCTACGTTTCTCCTTTGGGATATATACATATGCCTGACATCCAAATACTCTGACACTAGACATGTCGGGGATCTCATTGGTCACCCTGAAGTAAGGGGTTTTCCATTCAAGACGCTGCATGGGGGTTCTGTTGTAGAGAAATGCTGCGTGTTCCAAACAGAATTCCCACCACATGGGCGGTAAGCACGCATCGAAGCGCAATGCCTGAGATTTTTCCCATAGTGTTCGATTGATCCTTTCTGCTCTACCATTCTGCTGGTGCTGATATGGGAGTGTGACATCGATCAGAATTCCATGATCGGCAAGTACATCCTTGTATTCGTCAAATTCTCCACCTCCATCAACCCGCCACTTTTTAGGGGTAGCGGCAAATTGATTCTGGATCATCGCAAGGAATTGTTTCAGTGCCGTGATGGCGCCTGACTTCTTCCTAAGCAAGACGACCCAGACATGGGATGAAAAATCGTCCAAAAAGGTAAGGAAATATTTGTACTTGTGGTACGATGCCGTGGATATCTGCTTTAAATCCGAATGGATCAAATCAAAGGGTTTGACAGCCCTTGTCATCGAGTTAGGATAAGATTGATTTGGCATTTTCCCTTTTAGACACCCCGTGCAGCTTTCCTGTGATTTCTCACGTACTAACGTTTTGGGTACTCCTTTGGTACTAGTGGGAATCTTATTGAGCGCCTGGTCATTTGGGTGGCCAAGGCGTTTATGCCAGGTTTCAACAGTGATTTCGCTAGAGATCGCGTGGATTTGGTCATAGCGTATTTCAGTGTCTAACCAATAAATGGTTTGTCCGATAAAATGAGGCGAAAACTGTATTTTGTTCAGCCCTTTAGAGATATTAATTTCTCCGCGCATTCCATCAACTTTGTAACCATGGTTAAGGAAGACGCCTAGGGACAATAGACGTGTGTCCATATCCGGAATATAAAATACCGGTCGTAGGAGATGGGTTTTAGTTTCCCCATTCAGGGTATGCCGTACTGGAACGGCCCCAACTCCGAGAATTTCCAGTTTCTTTCCCTTTGCAGCTGTTTGGACAAATTGCTTAGCCTTGAGAGGCCTGTAATACGCGAAGTCTTTGAACTCATGGGTAAAGTGTAATGATGCGCCGGAATCTAAGATCCACTGAGCGCGTTCTTTCTCTTTGCAGTGTGTGCAGGACGCAAAATGTTTGGTATATTTTTTGTACAGATCATCGCTAAAGAGATCTATACTACCTGCATCGGTACTAGCTAATATATATTCAAACGTCTGTGCGTGATTATTAGCATTTCCCATTTGGTCAAGTTTGAGAGAAGAATGTGACGAACCGTCAAGTTCGATCAGCCCATCTTCGAATTGTTCCGGCCCCATCCGCTCGCTTTGATGGTCTATGTCCATCATTTTCAGTGATTCTTCTATCGACAGGGCTACGCGACGCTGTTTAGCCGGCCTTTCGTCGATGTCAGGAATGATGGTGTCTAGGATACGAAGATTCGATCCTGAGGGGCGAGCACCAATGCCGCGCGCGAGTTTGCGGACATGGTCGTTCTTTTTCCACACGGATGGTTTTCCAGAAGGAAGCCCGGTGTACTGTGACGGAGGGGGGTTCATACGCTGCAGGAGCGACTGCATACTTGCGGAATTGGGCTGGGCGGTACTTGTTGTTTTCCCGCGACCAGTGACGGTTGTGAAGGACGGTGTCGGAAGAGGAGGGAAGTGGATGGCGGGAGCAACGAACTCAACCGTTTCTTCCACATGGTCGGACGCGTTGTCCGCAGTGTTGGCGTTTTTCTTCTGATTGCGCCATCGTCCTTTTCCCTTCTTCTTTTCAGAAGCGGCACTATGGTCGGTCGAGTTAGGCTGCTCGTCAGCATCGTTCTGCGAGGTACTCGGCTTCTGTTGCCTTTCCCATTTGGGGTCCTGCCCCTTTCGCTTTGTCCCGGAAATTTTCCGGGCCTGCTCGTTGGACGTACGAGTGGACCCAATCGAATACTTGCGCCGGTACTCTGATATGATGCTTTCGGCGACGGCCTTGTAGGTGAAATCGTCGGCGTCATAGACCTGGAAGAGGGCGGTGGACAGTGACGACCAGGCGTCGGGAATTGCATTTGCCAGGATCATTGCCTGCATCAGATCGGGGACGTCAAAGTTCGAATCGGCGAGCCGAGCGAAAAGAGACCCCAGGCGTTCGATTTCGGGGACGGGGTCGCGTCCAGAGAGCTTGTAGGTGGCAGCGGCCTTGAAGTCGCCGAAGATGACAGCCGGGGATACCTTGGAGTAGGCATCCTTTAATGACTTCCATGCATCTTTCGAGGAAGTGGCGTCCTTGATGTGGCGTCTGATCGCCTCAGAGACCTTCAGGCGTATCGCCCCAAGAGCTACGTCATCGTCCCTGATCCAGGCTTTTTCTTCCTTGCGGAAGCCGGGCTGGTCGACCGTGGTAGCCAGCACAGGGGGAGCAGCAGCAGTGGCCCCAGGGGTGGAGACTGTGGTGGTGAAGTCGGCGATGACAGGGCGGGGGATGTCGCCAGAAACAAGGCGCCAGACTCCTTGATGGAGGAGGTAGGACTTCATTTTCTCGGCCCAGCTCCGGTAGTCGATGCCGTCAAAGGCAGTGATTGTGTCGAGGGCAGAACGAGAGGTAGACATTGTGAATGAATCTAAAAAGGGTTCTCAATCAGTGATGTGTTATGAATATGATTCGAGAAAACAATTGAATGATTCCTTATGACATATTCCCTTCAGGAATAGCGGTCATGGGAAAACCCTTTATATGTCAGAAACGTATAAGGTGCGATCAACGTTTCCACATGGAGTGTACTAGGTCAATCCCCTTAGGGACGTCTCATGACAGGTACTTGTCGTAATGACGTTCCCAGGTTCATATGTGAAGAAGTATGACTCAGAACCTAGATCTTTCGATCGGTTCCTTGCCAACCAGGGTAGAGTGGGCAGGTACTCGCTGTTGCCAGCGTTTCCCAAATCCCTCTGCTATCCGGGGCCCATAACCTGTTGAAGTTCCACCTGGGCGTTAGCCGCAGATGTACTGAGCAACCTGCTACAGTGGAAGTACTCTACATAACCGTTCTAGCCACTTACATGGTTTGGGAGGGGTGAGGCTGGTGAGAGCGGTTGAGGCTGGTAAGAGCGATGGAGCTGGTTAAGAGTCAAGAGACAACTTATTGATATTGACAGTTTCCTGGTCTTATATACCGTACTACTGTTTGTACCAACCAAACAAGTATGTAATGAAGATATGTAAAGGTCACGTGATGTAATCTAATCTAATCTAATCTACGTGATGGGAAAAGTTTCAACACATCCAAGATCATCAAGGATCCTGGGATGTTCAAGGACAGATACACCTTTGACGAGTGGTGGAAAGCCACCAAACTATACATCAGGTTCCAAAAGAGCCTCACAGATGATCAGAAGATTCTTGCAGTACTATCCCGCATGATGGAAGGGTCCGGCAGGCACTGGGCCAGTAACAAGTTAGACGCTCTTGCCGTTGACAACGAGAACATCACCTGGCTAGGTTTTTCCGATGATATCGCCACACGATTCTCCATTGCCAACAAGTTGGTCGCTGCCAAAGCGAGACTCGAAGTCCTGAAACAAGAGAAACGCACTGTTGATGAATTCTTGGATGAATTTGAAGAACTCTTGAAACTGTCAAACCTTGGCGAAGAAACTGGGAAATACATCCTAGAGAAAAACGTCAACCGCAGAATCTCTGAACAAGTGGCTAGCGATGGCAAGACGTACACCGATTACGCAAAGGAGATCCGAAACAAGGGACAACAGATGGAAGGACACGCACTGGTCATCCGAGGTGGCGGCGACATGCGCACCAGATTGGGTACCACTTATGGTGGTCAGGACAAAGCCATGGAGATCGACAAAGCAGGAGTAGCCTGTTGCTACAACTGTCAATGCTTCGGTCATCTGGCTAAAGACTGTAGCGCTCCAAAGAAGAAAGATAGTTGCAAGTGTTTCAACTGTGACCAAGAAGGCCATATCGCGCGCAACTGCCGCAAGCCGAAGAAGAACTCCGGAAGGGTTAGGAAGGTGTCCGAAGAAGATGCCGAGAATGATGAAACCACAATCTTAGAAGCCGACGAGAAGGATTTTCCCGAAGGGTCTGATTAAACGACGCTAAGTCGCGACCCTTATCTATTAAACGGACTTGCTTGCCCTGTATGACTGCAGAAATAGAACCTATGTCATCCCTGCCAAGTGAACCGCTGTGTTGACTAAGATTGTGAAGGGAGATAAACCTCCAAAAAGACGAGAGATCAGGCTGTTAGCTCAGCTCAAAACACGATGAGGACCAAAGGTTATCCGACCTGAGGTTGACAGCGGATGTGAACGCACATGCATCCATCCCAGAATAGTACGCGAACAGAACCTCCCCACGCGAGGAATACTGCCCATAGCAATTCTAAATGTGGATGGATCACCAAATCGACAACAGAAAGCAAGCCAACTTGCCGAAGTCAAACTGGATTTGGGAGAACATCAGGAAACCATGGAAGCAATGGTACTGGACATTGGAAGAACGGACATGCTCTTGGGACATGACTGGTTGGTACACCACAACCCCACAATCAATTGGACAACCGGTGCGGTAACATTTAACCGGTGCCCAACAACATGTCGAACCAAACACTCGGATTTCAGGGTTAACCTTGATGGTCGCAAACACCGGGTTCGCATGGTTGAGCTGCGCGACAAAGATGCACCCAAAAAGTCGGATCAGAAATGGAAGCCTGGAGACCCTATTTTGGAAGCTGTCACTCCCACACCACCTCCCACAACCAAATGACCCTCATATGTTGAACAATTTGCTCATCTCTTCGAGAAGGAGAACTTTGATAAGATCCCAAAGGAGAGGGAATGAGACCATGGTATCGAACTTACACTGGACGCACCAAAGGAACTAGGAGGAAATACATATCCTATGACACAAAAGGAACAAGAGGAATTGGACGCATTCATTGATGAGGGTCTAGCAACAGGAAAGATCCGCCCATCCAAATCCCCGTATGCCTCCCCTTGCTTCTTCATCAACAAGAAGGATGGCTCCAAACAATTGGTACAAGATTACCACATGGTCAATAAATTCACGGTCAAAGACAAGTTCCCACTCCCATGAATATCCGATCTCTTGGACGTGCTGAAAGATGCAGTCTACTTCAATAAAATGGACATCATGTGGGACTATAACAATGTCTGGATTAAGGAGGGTGATGAATGGAAAGCTGCCTTCCTCACCAGTCGAGGATTGTTTGAACCATTGGTCATGTTTTTCGGTCTTTGCAACTCCCCGGGAACGTTCTCTTGAATGATGGCTAGTCTATTCCGGGACCAGATCCGCCGACGTATCTGCGTGATCTACATGGATGACATCATGGTTATCGGTAAAACCAAGGAAGAACTCACGCGAAACACCAAAGAAATCCTACAGATCCTATCGGACAATGATTTGTTCCTAAAGGAGAAGAAGTGTTTATGGGAAGTAACGAAATGTCCTATATTGGGATATGTGGTTGGTGAGGGACGTGTCGAGATGGAAACTGAGAAGGTGGATACAATCCAAAACTGGCAAGCACCCACATCAAAAAAGGAAGTTCAGAAGTTCCTTGGATTTGCCAACTTCTATTGACGTTTTATTGAAGGGTACTCAAACATTGCGAAACCTCTCACTGCGCTAACAGGCGGTACGGCATTTACTTGGGGACCAACAGAGCAGCAAGCCTTTGAAGGTCTCATATGGGCAATTACATCGGCACCAGTCTTGGCATTACCAAAATCAGAGGGACAGTTCAGGGGTGAAACTGATGCATCGGGCTATGCAATTGGAGCAGTACTCTCTCAGAAGCAAGACGACAAATGGCACCCCATTGCGTTCTTGTCGCGGACCATGTCCGCGGCTGAACAGAATTACGAGATATACGACAAGGAACTTCTGGCAGTCGTGGAAGCATTGAAAGATTGGAGACACTACCTGCTCGAAGCCAGGGAACGTTTTGAAATCTTGACCGATCACAAGAACCTGGAATATTTCCGTCGTCCTCAGGACCTGAGTCAACGACAGCGACGCTGGAAAATGAAGTTACAAGACTATGACTTCGAATTATGGCATGTGCCCGGCAAGACCAATGCGAAAGCGGACATCCTGTCACGCTTACCCTGGTATGAAGCGGAACTCGAACCACAGGACAGTGACCAAATGCTCAAGGAGCGACTATTCTTGAAACGGTTGGAATCAGAAGATGTGGTACAAATGGAGATGTTCACAGAGGAACAATTCTTTGAAGGGGGTGAAACATCTAATTCCATCAAAATTAGAAACATCACAACCATCGAAAATCCGTGGATCGCACGCATCAAGGGTTCAAACCACATGGAGACAGAAGTAGCCCAGGGTCTAAACAAGAATCCTCATTGGTATCAACAGGAAAACGGCATCACATATGCAGGCGAACGAGTCTATGTCCCGCCAGATCCACAACTACGACAAGAGTTGATGTTCGAAGCGCATGACTCACCAGTGGCTGGACACCCAGGACAGTACCGAACGCATGAACTCCTCACTCGCATGTACTGGTGGCCTACCATCTTGCATGATGTGAAGAAGTACGTAAAAGGTTGCGACACCTGTCAACGCAACAAGATCAACAGACAGAAACGACACGCTCCACTACATCCCCATGCAGCACCAAGTCACCCATGGGAAGACATAGGGATAGACGTTGTGGGACCGATACCAGAATCTGATGGAAAAAACGCAATTCTGGTCATCACGGATAGACATTCAAAGATGCTTCACCTCATTCCGACAACCATGGAACTATCGGCTGAAGGATTAGCCAAGATCTATCGGGATCAGATATGGAAGCTTCATGGGATCCCCAAGAAGATCATCAGCGATAGGGGACCGCAGTTCGCCGCGAAGTTCATGGAGATACTCTGCCGCATGTTAGGGATCAAGAGGAACCTGTCCACCGCATACCACCCACAGACTGATGGACAGGCCGAGCGATCGCATCAGGAAACAGAAGCATTCTTACGAAACTTTGTCAACCATCTACAGGATGATTGGGCTGAATGGATCGCAATCGCAGAGTTCCAGTACAATGACAAAGAACATCAGGCAACGAAGCACACCCCATTCTACCTCAACTACGGTTTACATCCTTGGAAGGGAGAACTCGTGTTAGAAGATACCAATCCGGCTGCCAACGACTTCTTGAAAAAACTCAAACAGGCACGAGAAGAAGCCAATGCTGCGCTGAAACAAGCACAGGATCAGATGAAGAAGACAGTTGACACACGGCGAAATCCGTCTCGGGACTACCGCATCGGAGACAAGGTGTGGCTGGAAGGGACTAACATCAGGACTGATCGTCCCTCAAAGAAACTTGATGCACTCCGACATGGACCATTCAAAGTTCTGGAGAAGAAAGGGGCTAGCATGTATCTTCTTGACCTTCCGAAGACTTGGAAGATGATTCATCCGGTGTTCAATGAGACCCTGTTGTCACCATACGAAACCCCGAAGTATGCCATCCAGAAGAGGAAACCAGCTCCAGACCCGGTCATCGTCGAAGGGCGGGAAGAGTATCATGTGTCCGCGATTCTGGATTCTCGGAAGTTCCGCGGAAAGATCCAGTATCTCGTCCAATGGGAAGGGTATGGTCCAGAAGAGAACACGTGGGAACCTCGGACTAACGTCCAGAACGCTCAAAACTTGATCCGTGATTTCCATCGGCAAAACCCGTCACGTCCACGATAAAAGACAACCGTTGGAATCAGCAACAGCATCAACCTCATCAGTCAAAAACCCACCGAGTTCTCCGCTCCATCTTCAATATAGCTACTCCATTCTTCCTCTATCTCTCCAACATCCTCCGCACCATGTCCACCGCCACCGTCACCACCACATCCACTGAAACCAACCCCGCCATCACTGCCCTCATGGGTGAAGCCCTCTCCATGAGAGACCAGATCCACACGCTAGAAGCCTCGCTCGCCGACATCCTGCATCGACAGATGCACATCCGCCTCCATTCTTTATCTGACCTCCCCGTCGCACCAACCCCCGAAGAAAAACAAATCCTCGGGAACTACACCCGTACGCTGGTCATTGAAAACCGGCACATCTGACTAGCCGTCCGGAGTCTCGAGCTCGCCGTCGCCATCAACGAAGAGCTAATAGACGATTGGAGCCTCAAGGAGAATGGCTCCTGGCCAAACAACGATGATGCCGGAGGATGGGGACAATGACTCTGTGAGGACACAGAGCTTGAGGAGGGGAACATGTTACGGACTTACCGGTTTGTATGTTACGCACTTTTCCCTTGCATTGTACCTTCATTATTTCTTTGACTCATCGGACCGCTTATTCATTTACCTTTACTCTACCATTCTCCTTTAGTATACTTCGCTCCCGCGCTGACTCGCACTCCGCAGTAGGGATTACTCAGTCCGCAGTCGTCTGACTCACTTCGCACTGCCTTTCCGCAGTTACTGACTCATCCGCACTGCCTTCCGCAGCTACTGACTCACTCGCTACCGCTCGTAGCCAGTACTATATAAACCCCATGTACCATAGCTACATTCCTTAGATTTAGCAATCACTTTGCTCTTCGCCTTTCCACTTCCTGCATACTCTGCCCGAACCTTGGAACGGTTTGTTAAGCATAACACAATTCTGCCAAATAGAATACAAGTAGAATCAACATTCAATGTGTTCCTGATAGTCAGTTTGGTTATAAGTGCTCGTGTTCAGCTTGCACCAGATCCACCACGATTTGAGGGAAATACTCTGTTTATGTAATCAAATTGGCGCGTCTCGACGTCACTCCTGACACTGAAAAGTTTTTCTGGAGGAAAAATTCCTTATGAAAGAGGAATCCTCTTTCCTTTGAGTATATCTTTAAGAAAGATACAAAGTATTTTATATGGAAATTTTCAAGAAACATGTGATGTTTTTTCCAAACATTTTTGGCCAAAAAACTTTTTGTTTATCCTACAGTTTTTCTTGAGGAAAACCTAGATCCATTGTTTGAACAATGGAATAAGTTTATCTTTCAGAAAAACTCTTGGAAAAATGAAAAGTTTTACCAGAAGAAATACTTTGGAAACACATTATATGTTTCCTAAAATTTTCTATATGAAATACTTTGTATTTTTCTCAAAGATACACCCAAAGGAAAGAGGATTCCTCTTTCACAATAGATTTTTCCTCCAGAAAAACTTACCAGTGTCAGGAGTGCGTAGCAACAAATCAACTGCCTTCAACCGTTCAACAAAACTCCTGTCCTCCCTCCCGAAAAACACTTCCCCCACCCCAATACATGTATGGGAAATCTCAAAAAGATTTTCCGGTGGAGTCCACACAGGAAACGGTCAGCTTCCCAACAAGAAAATGCTTCATCCCTCAGATCTTCTACCACAATGCTATGGGACACAGATGGGAAGATACCTCTGAAGAGCAAACTTCCAAACAAGGCCCTCAAGGTTGCTGCATTGAAAGACGCGATAGAACGATTCAATAGGCTAGGGAGGGGAGTCGGAACCAACTCACAGCCCGATCAAGGCAGTGGCGAGGCATCTGGAAGCATGGATGGACCTGAGGAGGATGATAGTGACGATGAAATGCTATTATACCATTAACTAAGCTGCAACCTGGTTGTAATTGTACTTTACCTGGACATATAATAGTAGTTCCGAACTTATTTGTCGTGCGGGGGCATCGAAATAAGGAGAAGAACGCGAGAGGAACATCGATCGCGAGGATTTGCCCCAGAAAACGCAGTTTGGTCATTACATAAGCTCACACATTTCGAATCGAGGTTGCCAGAGCCCATTGTGGGTAAGGGTACAATTCAGCCGCCTACTGTCTTCGGCCAGCGGTGACTATTGTCGTCACTTCTACCAAGGTTCCACGCCGCCGACGAGCCCCCGATGGTCGACGTCGTCACCTTTACGTAGGTGGCGATAGGAGCGAGGTCGTCATTGTAGTCGCCATCGCATCTGCCATAACCATCCCACTTCTGCGCGTATTGACACGATCTCGTGGACCTGGACGGTAACACGTCTCACACATCCCCTGCTTGCCAACACCCATGGCCCGGTGTATCATACATCCATCCAAACCGCGGCCGGCGCTCTCACAGTATAAACCCCCGCGCTATTTCCCCTTCATGTCGCCAGGCCAGTTCACTATCATCGCCGAGCCCAGATGTTCAACGTTCTCCATCTCCTAAACCCACATCTTCATGACCTGCATGCCGTCCACTGCGCGTTTCGAACATCGACACCCCCCAACCCCTTCTCTTATTCCTCATCTAACGAACTCGACTCGGACCAACCACGTCAGGGACACCCAGATCTTGGACCGTGATGGTCGCGCGTACTTGAAGCCGGAAAACATCCTGTAGCCCTTTTGCTGCCCCATGTATGTGCAACATGGCGCAATCTTGCCACCACCAGTCCTCTCTTGTGGACACATCTTTCCAGTCGTCCCACCTTGCCGGCGGAACCTGGTTCCCTTGTGGTTGAAAAGGCTCCGCTCCTGACGAACTGATTTACAGATCAGAGTTTCCTACAAGCAGTCGTTCCTTTGGCAAGTTCCCCGCAAATACCATCCTCCTCACCAGCATCGTATGGCACTATACCGCACACTCGCTGATCATTTTCCCCGATGTCGAAGCCACTTAATCGATGTTGAGGACTTTGGTGTTGACCTCGGAAAGCGCCGCGGTATCATCTGCCAATTCTTGAAGAAGTTTCAGTTCCCCTCCCCTTCTGCCGCATCTCGAACTGCTGTCCCTGAACATCAAAACAGAACCTGAAGACGCCTTCGGAACTGTCTTTCTCCAGGGTTTGCCTGCACTCAAGGCTGTCCAGCTTGGAATGCGGCTTCTACCTCCTCCTTTACTCAGGTAACCTCGCTTCACTTGCACCTGAATATCATGAAATTCATGGACGTCCATCATATCTTATCCCAATTTCGATTATTGCAAATGCTCGTCATGTATCACGCGTCACGACCAGGCCATCATACCCTGTGTCTCTCTACCCCCCATACGATTACTGCGTCTCGCCTCTATCTAAATATTCGGAGACGTGAGCGATATTTCTCCGGTTCTCCTGTTGGTATCAGCTCCCGCCATCAAACAGATGGTTTTTTCTCCCCAGGTTCTGAAAAACCCTCCCAGGCGGCCAGCGCTGGCCAGCCGGAAAGTACATAACAGGTTCACGCCTTGAGGAAATTGCCGACTTTTTTCCCCAAGCTAAAGAGGTCTTGTTAATAGGTTCCGACATTTAAGGAGCTCTATCCTTCCTTCGTATATTTGAAGGAAAGAAAACACATTCTGAAATGGAGTACGCCGCGGCGCACATATGGAAACGACCCTTATCCGTTGCTTGGTGGATGACATCTGCGATACTGTCTCATTTCGATAATAGCTGCCGGGTCGTCTCGCTTTCGCATACAGAATCAGACAGTATCCTGGAGCATACGCTTGTCTTGGTCGATTCAACTACTCCTGACATGAAACCCGTTCCTGCTATCCTCCCGAGGGCCAGATTCGAGGGATATGTTGTACAGGCGGCATTCCTGGGCATGGAGCAGTGGTACCAGTGGACGAAGGAGAGGTCGGCCCTGACATGAATCATGTGGCTTTGGGCAAAGGATGAGGTCTATCATCCACAGTGAGTGAAACACTTATCGGCGTATGCGCCCGCACCCAGACAACTTCTTGAGATCTACTTTGTCAGAATGTCCTTGGAAGGAGAACCCCAACTCTTCACTGGAGCTTTTTGACTTCCTTGGCCCATTAGCAAGAATGTGCTTTGGTACGCGTTTTCTCTGCGTCAAATCGGGTCAAGATCCTGCATTCGATTTATAAAGTGGACCTGGATCCAGCTGACCTGCCTCTCTCGGGGACGTCTTACAAGCGGTGACGAAAGGTGATTTGCTGAACGTCTCGCAACCGCAACGCGCAACGTTGCATTACTTTCTTTTCGCCTCAAATTTCCGAACCTTTGAATCCCGTCCTCCTGTCACGGTCTCATACAAGGTCCCTACCTTCTTCCTCCGTTGCCTCGTTGTGGCACACTTCCGTCAGCAGCAACTTGAAGAACAGAAAGAATTGGCTGCGTTTCTCTCCATCTCCTGAGATAGCCTGGATACCTTCTGAGCGCCACAGCTGCCGACATTCTTGAGTCCTCGGAGTGGGCCCTATCTTTGCCATGCTTCTGACAAGTCCGCGTTCCGACTTGGTCCAGATCTGCGCAAGGTTTCCCAACGTGGACCTTTTCCCGTGGGGATACCTCATTTCTCAAAATAAGCAAAGGATTACATTTTTACAAACTAAGTACGCGTCTAACACTTTGTTGGTATATGTCTCCCGTCTCATTGCATTGTTGAAGATGAATCAGGTTTTATGTAATACTTGGATTCATTAAAGTAATTATACGTGGTTTTGTGGGGACAAAGACAATGAATTACATTAATATAACGTGGGGCATGTGTGTGGAAGATAGCAGCAGTAGCTACTTACATAGAATCAGGAAAGATTATGAAAGACGACATCTTCCACACTCCTGAGAACTTTTTACCGGGACTGCAAACCACCTGAACTCGCAAAAGAACCACGCGTAAGATTTTCATCGTCCAAGAAAGTGCTGCCCCTAGAATTGCTACCGGTGCTGCCACCGCCAGATGCTGAAGAAGTCGAGCCTGAGCCGGAAGATGTTCTCCCTCCACCGTCGAAAAAGGAATTCGCATCATCGCCAGACAAGTCGCCAAAGGAAGGAGCACTGTTGGAGAAACCGGCAGTTCTTGAATCGCTGCCGGGGTTTGCGCCGTTGCTGAAACCTCCACCGGTGAAGCTGGATCCAGACAACCCGCCATTGTTGGTACCGTTTGTAGGGAGCCCCGCGCTGCCTTCGTCGTCTGCGCCTGAGAAGCCTCCGGGGCCGGAGAACGAGGCATCGGGACCGCCGAACGAGGTTGAGGGGTCGTTGAGGAAGGGCGAATCAGGGGGGTTGAAATCTGAGCTGTCCGCAGTTGAACCAGAGGGACCTGATGATGCCGAAGGCGACGATGATAATGGGCCACTGTCGCTACTAGAGCCGCTGCCGCCAAAGGGGGTACCATCTTGCGTGATAGATGGTGGTGGATCGGTATTCGAAGTTGCCGGCGAAAGTGATAATGGAGATGGGTCGTTGTCGGAAGTGGAAGAGTCTCCAGTACCGCTTGAGTTGCTGGAAGTGCTTTGAGGGAACGAATCGGTAGGTTCGGCATCGTCGGACAATGAACCGCTGCTTGAGGAATTCGAAGAATTTCCGGGAAGGACTGATGCACTAGGATTTGAAGAGTCGGGAATTGGAGGAGCGAAGGAGGGACCGTCGGATGGATTTTGGTTTTGATTAAGCGGGGTGCTCGGGCTAGTAGTCGGGATGAATGAGGAACTGATTGATGTAGGTGTTGCACCAAAGGTCGAAGAGGTTGCATCAGTCGAATTGGAGTCGGAGAATGTTGTGTTGAAAGGAGGTGTTGCTCTCACCTAGTAAGCGAAGGTGAGGCATTGGCAAGGCTGGAAGACTGGGTGAACATACCTGGACATGAGCAGCAAAGTCGCTTGACAAGGCAATAGGACTGGAGACTGCGGAGCCCAAGAAAGCGGATAAAACAAATGTTTGCAACTTCATGAGTATACTGAGGATAGAACAGGAGGGGTCTTTATGTGAAAGAATGTTCGACCATTTTATAGGACTATCTGTTAGGGGGATCGGGGATGCTATGTTGTTAGACATTTAGTCAGGAAGGAGATTTTACCTGTGATAAAATCACAAATCACAGTAACGAAGAAGGTTTCGTGAAGAGGGGTCATTTCAGGATCGACCTCCTAATTTGAAAGTGCTTCTGAATCATAACTGAACTTGTGTCGTACGGATGGTTCCAAGTATGACGGAGTTTGACAAAGAGATTTGGACCGTAGACGCTTTGTTAACCCCGTTTGCAAGGGACATAGTCATTTCCCTCACGTTTTCATGATGTTGCAAAAGCGGAGGCGACCTTGGTGAGTCTATACTTCCAATCATGTGCTACCACACACTCGCACGTTTCAATACGCGGCGCTCTATAGATAGATAATGCTAAGCGCTGGTCTACAAGATAAATGGTACGATTGCTTTCCTGCCAACAGGATATGATTTCCCGAATTCCTTCTTGTAAATCGTGTGCTTCTTGATAGCCCAAATGGCCATGGTCCAGAAAGCGACGATAGTAAATAACCAAGCTAAGAACAAAAACGCAAACACGGCGTCAATGAATTTGACACACCAAGGATAATGCGAGATCGTACCAGCTATGCTTCCCGTCATGACGCAAATCGCGGACCAGGCCAAAGTCTCGAAGAAGTAATTGGGGCAAGACAAGAGCGCGAAACCATATCCTTGGGGAATACCACGAGTGCGAGTGCCGGCGGGTCGGAGGGCACGGAGGGTTAGGTGAGTGCTGAGATTGGACAACTCGGCGAACTATCGAGACCATGATGAGCCAGATGATGTTCCTGGAGGAACATTTGTTGAGGTGACTCACGAGCCAAAGGCCGGTGCATATCAACAGGAATTGCTGATTGTTCCTTATCGTGTCCGTAATGAAAGGAGATGACGCCGAGTACTTAGGTCGATAGATATCGTACGCAAGGAAGAGACCTAAGGAAGTTGCCTTATGAGAAGAATGTTCGGATGGGTGATAGCAGCATAATCATTACCGCTCAGTATGTGATAATGGGCCGAACTGTAGATATAATCAATGCCGCGAACAACGGAAGAAGTAGAGGCTGTTCAGGACGTACTTTCGAAAAATATTCATGAAGGGCATGGTGCCATGGGAAAAACGGTGTACACTGGTCCAGCGTTTCAATTTTGAGAGCGGAAATAGACAAAAAGGGTGCTTACAATATTGTCTCCAGTTCGCGCTTTATAAAGTGAAGGAGAACAAGGGCATATACAAGTCTGAGAAATTATCAGGAGAGACGCATCCCGGACGGAAGCTAACATCTTACTTCTGCAATCCGCTATGTTGCACGTCCTGGCCGTACCAAATTTTTGGGAAATGGTAGATCAAAGGATGGATGAGGAGAGGGCCGCCCTAACTTGACGTCTCCATGAAGTTCCGTGCCTGGAGCATTGGGGGAACGTACATATTCAACCAAGAATACGGTCCTCCAGCTAACCTGAGCGCCTAAATCCTTCAGTATCAACTCTCCCTCCTGTGCGCCTTTGCCGAAGAGGCTGATGAGAAAGGTATGATCGTCCAAAGGGCGACGCTCTTCTGCCTTGAGGGTGAGCCTTTGGCGTGCAGGATAAAACTAGTGGAGGAAGGACGTTAGCAAACTGTGCGCAACAACGGATAGTTGAAGAATGTGTCCTAGACTCACTTTGGGAAATTTTGTGGCGATTCCTGACTTTACATTTGCAATAGTTGTGTCGTCAGAACACTCGAATGTGAGCGGGAAGCCCCGAGCGAACGCTGGCAGCTTCGAGGCCGACGAGATAGTCAACGTCACCATGATTGAATTTCCTTTTTTATTCACGAAGCTACATACCCCTTTTCTCTCCTCTATCTTGACCTTCTTCGGCAACCGAGTCCTACATGGCAATCCAAACCCAGGAAAACCTTCTCAACACACACGACGTCTCTCCATCCCTGGATTCCACCATTCATTTACCCCGTCTTCGGTGACTCACCGCTTCCTCTGTATTCCGAACTTGCCAATCTTGCATGGAAGACTTTACATGTTCTCGCTACAGCAAAAGATGATGTCCTATGGGAGATCTATATTATCTCCAAGTGGCCTGGATACAGCACTCAGGATGTCTTGAAGAGTTCGGAGGAACAAAGAAGATGGGTTCAAGAATATCAAAGCCAGGCGGATCCAGAAGACATGGCCCGAACGATTTCAAACATTCGCAAGGCCCTTGCCACCATCAACCTGAAACTTGTTCCAGAAGGCTCACTCTCTGCTTTTGCTGACCATGTTTCAGGCGATATAGAGGAGCTCAAACATGTCATCGCAATGCACTTCCACTCAGAACAGGAAAAAAATACGATCTTCATGCTTCCTTTTCTCCTGCGTGTCGAACAGCTTATGAAAGCCTCTCTCCTCTCTCCTGGTGCGGCCTACCTTCCTGGAAATGACATATTGTGATCACTGCAAAGGCCATGGTGCATGAGTCGAGACATGTTGTAGGAACTCTTGTAAGTGTCTGGTCTTTCGTACTTAACAGCCAGCTCTGAGCCAGATTAATGGGGTGTCATACTGTACGCCTCTGCTGATTCAAGGACCTCGCCTCCCCTCGCTAAATCCACAGGAACAAACTGTTGATGATGTTCAAGGGGAAGCGGGGGATTGGTACGAGGTCTCTCGCTATGGCGCATATACGAGCCCAGCACTATGTGCGTATTTCCATCCTATGACTCTCATTCAAGATCATTGTGGCTAACCAGCCCATTAGCTCTCCAACGAAGCACTGCCTATTAGCAAACACAAAACTAGTCCTCACTGGGCGCATCAGTGGCAAGCAATATCAGCTCCGCTATCTTCTGCCTTCTATGGTGGAGCATCTGGCCAATGAAGTTCGGAATGGGACATTCATCATCCCCTCACATTTTTTTATATCTGAATACACCTTCCCAGTGTGGTTATATGTTGAAGATCAATGACTTGGAATCCCAGAATCCCGCCACCTCAACTCGGCCTGCCCCAGCCCGGAGCCAAACACTATCACGCCATACAAGTGCAGCAAGACGCTCAGGACCTCATATCGTCCCATGTCGCCCTTTGTAACCTGTGGATGACTTCACCGATGTACGCAAACTGGGATATGGTAATCTCCGTGGGGTAGCAAGGAACCCCCAAAGTAAAGTTTTCTCGTCCTCCAATGCTTAGTGTCCATGACTTTTTCCTCTTTCTTTGTCGTACCAAAGGAACCTCAATTCTCAGTTTTTTTTCCTTTCATCACTCAAATCACTTTCCCCACTTGTAACATACACAATATATAAAATTATGGCGATTGTCTCGGTGGCGACCACCCCATGTCACGGTCCACGTTAATTCTCTTCTACTTATGGTCGTATGTTGCCATACCCACATACTGTCCTTTCCATCCGCACAGCCCCAAAACCTCACCACGATTCAGAAGAAATCTCAAGAGATCCCTCATACGTCGTGTCCGCGAAACCCTGCAAGTCCTGCTGCTCCTGAAACGAAGCATCCAATGACCAACTCTGCGAATCCTGTCCCTGTTGGGACGCCTGCATCATGTCCAAAATGCCTCCTTGTTGCTGTTGCGGTTCCTGCGACTGATACACAGCCTGGAAGCTCTGCATATCCTGCACCTGCGGCTGTGAGTACCCTTGCAGGATGTTCTGCAACACAGACGGGTCCTGCTGAGCCAGACTCCACATATCCTGTTGATCTTGATCTTGACCTTGACCTTGAGCATCAAGCTGTGGTTGCTGATACGACGCGTCGAACGTGAATTGCATGTCCTGCTGGGAATGCGCGGCACCATCCGCTTGATCGTACGTGGCTTGAATGGTAACCTCGTCGTATTGACCAGACTGCGTTTGTTGCTCTTGTAATTGTGCATGAATCTCTAGCGTTCCCCCCCGCCCTTGAACACCAGACATCGAATCGTATGTGAACTGCATATCTTGTGGTTGCGAATCCGTATATTGCTGGACATGGAAAGACTGCGAGGTAGACGGATTTTGATTTACAGATTGTGAATTAAGGTGCTGCATCTGCGACATGAGACTCGAAGAGTCTGACGATGACTGTTGCCCTTGCGGGAGATATTGATTGAGCATCTGGGAATATTGATGAAGCATCTGCGATATCTGAGGAGATTGCTGTGGGGTTTGCTGTTGTTGATGCTGTTGATGATAATGGTATTGTTGTTGTTGTTGCTGCTGCTGCTGTGGTCGTTGTAATCCCAAATTCGACATCATGTTCAAAATATTCTGCATCGCGCTTTGTTGTTGTTGTTGTCCAGCACTTGACATATGCTGCTGCTGTCGCAATCATCAATATCCGAGATTCAGAGGCGAATAGTTACTTTACCTGCAGCGCCGACTGTGCTGGCAAAGTCTGCGAAGGTGGCTTCGGTGGCCATTGCTGTGCTTGAACAGAACCATGGACATTCAGGGCCTGTTGAGCTTGTAGCGCGGGTCTGAAAGGGGGTCTCTGCGCTCCAGCATTCATATTGAGGGGTGACTGCATCTGGACAGGACTTCCGGGTTGTGGTGGCAGCGGGGCTTGCCCTGTGGGAGGCCTGAGGGGCGGTATCTGGACACTCGGATTCGTCGACAGCTGCTGTAGTATGTGTAGGGGGTTCGGGGGCCTCTGCGCGCCGGCGTTCATCGTCAAAGGAGGCAGTGTCTGCTGAATGTGGCCCTGCACATTCGACGACTGCTGCACCTGTCCGGGAACCGGCGGTCGAATCGGTGGTCTCTGAACACCCGAATCCATATGGAGCTGGGTGGGACTCTGTGATTGCTGACTGAGCATGGGCGGGGGGCTTTGCGGTCCGTTCGCCTGGTACGGGGTTTGAGCATGATCTTGAATGTTTTGAGGATGCGGGGCTTGTGAGAAGGGGGTTTGGTGCGCAGCACCGTTTGGGCTGAGGGCAGACTGCGGGTGTTGGGCGGGTGTGGGGGCGGGTGCAGGTGAGGGGAATTGGTGTGGTCCGCCGTTGTCAGTCGGTGGGTGCGAAGGACTCTGCCCATGCTGTAATTGCTGAACGGGTGCAAGAGTGTTCGCGATCGGTTGCGGCGGAGATTGCGGCGATGGCGAAGTCGCCCATGGTGACAAACTCTCTTGACCTTGGTGGTATGCATCGATGAGGCTCTGCATTTGCTCTGGGGAAAGCGACTGAGAAAGCGTCTGAGACCCGGATTGTTGAGCTGATTGGGTCGAACTTTGAGAAGACAAGGAATGCTGTGACCCCGAGGGAGGTATCGATGCACTATGTTGTGGATGATGTGCCGTCTGAGAAGGCCCTGTATCCTCCAATGGCGCCGGAGGTGGGACTTGATACAAAGACTGTGAGGAAGAGTGATGATGCGCGTTTGACCCCTGAACTGGCAAATGGGATGCCTGGGGCATCGAAGGTGCGGGCTGATTTTGGTCCTGATAATGAGGTGGCGAAGGAACGGGAATTTGAGGCTGACCTTCAGCAGGTACGCTCGCTGGCTGAGATACAGGTGGTGGCGGTGGTGATGGCATAGGTGGGTGGAGTAGTTCAGGAGTGTCGTATGAAGGTGGAGGAGGTTCCGGCATTGGATTCAATGCGTCCGATGCATTTCCAACCGATTGCTCCTGAACACCGGATGTATGGGAATGGGCTCCTGATACAGCAATCTGTGCGTCAGGCATCGGGTTCAAGGCACTCTGTACACTGGACTGCGAGCCAATTGCGGATCCTGTCTGCGGATCCGACATCGCATTCAAAGGGCTCTGCACGCTAGAGTATGGCTCTGGTGAATGTGCAGCATGCGGATGAGGCATGGGATTTAGAGGGACGTGAACAGTGGATTGAGCCAGGTCTGCGTGGACTTGTTCGGGCGTCTGCGCCAGATACTGCTGAGACTGTAGACCAGAAGGGCCAGGCGTTGGACCAAATCCTGATCCTGATCCTGATGGACCGCTCTGAGACGACGACGACGACCCCCCCGCCGAGTGCACTTGAGACTGTGTTTGCATGGCGAGCTTTTCCGGAGGAAACGGGGCAGCTTCGGGTGATAGATACGGTGGTGGGGGAAGGATTCGAGACCGAGGCCCTCTCACAGACGATTGCGGAGTTGGACTTGTAGCTCTCCTTGATGATGGAGTCAACTGCCTCTGCAGTGGGAAAACAGTGAGATATGGTGGGAGAATTCAAAGCGAGGAATAACCGTACCTGAGGCATTTGAGTGGAAGTACTAGGTATCGTTGTCTGCTGCTGATCTCCAGAAGGAGCCCGTGAATGAGACGAGACCGGGGGAGAGGTTGATTGCGGACGGTGAATCGAGGTTGGCCGCACCTGCGACCCCGCTTGTTGCTGAGGAGGATTGGGCGATGCATAATGTCCGGGAGGAACCGAACTAGATGAAATGGGGTGTTGCATCTCTGGGTTTGACATAACTTGAGATATGCTGGGAGGGCGTTGGGGATGTTGAGATTGAGGTCGAGAAGATGATGGTTGAAATCTCTGTTGGGAGTGGAACTGCTGTGTTTGGGTGGACACTTGCTCGGGGATGTCTGAATTCGGTGGGTCCAAAATCCTTTGAGGTTGCTGCGAGGCGGTCTGAGTATGAGGCTGTGCAATTTGCTGTGGTTGTTGCGATTGCGAAGTAGTAGCTGGAGGAGCCTGCCCCGCCATTTGCTGTTGGTATGCTTGCAATAATGCAATTTGCGCTTGGGACAATGGCACCTGTTGACGTGGAGAACTCAAAGTGTTCATCATCTGCTGTTGCTGCTGCAGTTTCAAAAATTTCTCCATCAAATACTGAAGATCTTGCTGGCTCTGCACCGGGGCATTTGTGTTCGTGGTCTGCCGCCCGTTTCCAGCAGAAGTGGGTTGAGAAGATACTTGGCGTTCATAGGCGGTGTTTCCGGTCGCAGACTGCGAGGCTTGCTGGTGCATGTCAAGAGCATTCTGATACAACGAAACGGCGTTGCCCTGACTCGCCGTCGTCGTCGTACCCTGAGTTGGGGCTTGCAAGGTCTGAATGTTCGTATTCGGACCCCCGCCAAGTCCACCGTTATTCATCGCGTTCTGCATCGCCTGGAACTGAATCGCATTCTGATACAGCGCAGCCGGAGTGAGAGGCCGATGCGTAGCCTGAGCTTGCAGAGCTTGAAGCTGCATGTTCGCAACCGCATGTTGCTGTGCGGCAGCTTGTGCTTGTGCCTGAGCGACGGCA
Source organism: Entoloma clypeatum (assembly GCA_963565915.1). Taxonomy (NCBI): domain Eukaryota; kingdom Fungi; phylum Basidiomycota; class Agaricomycetes; order Agaricales; family Entolomataceae; genus Entoloma; species Entoloma clypeatum. The sequence goes on from OY751494.1 coordinate 1,320,266, forward strand.
GATGTCATATTCGCTTGTGCTTGCTGTTGCTGTTGAGCTGCTACCTGTTGGATGCTCCGAAGTTCGGCGATGAGGCCCTGATAATCCACAGAGGAAGCTTGAGCTCCCGATGTCGTCCCCTGCATCTGCTGCTGTTGTACGAGAAGTGCGTTTATGATGGACTGGTAATCCGCGTCCGGCTGGCCTTGTATGACGGCCTGAAGGTCCGTCACATCGAATCCCTGATCCTCGCCTGGGAACATGCACAAGGTATTGATAAGAGAGGCTGCTGCATTGGGATTCATGATGTTATTAGTGACAGGCGCGGCGGCCGGTGACGTGAGCATTGCCCCGCCCTTCTTGAGAGCTGCCTTTCCAACAGTCTTCGATGCCTTCCCCATCTTTTTGAGGACCTTGACGGTCTGCTGGGCCCCCTCTTTTGCCTTGCGAGCGGCAAGTTCGGTTGTGATTTGTGCATTGGTTTTCGCAGGGGCTTGTTGAGGGTAGGCGGAGAGAGGCTGCACAGACATGATGGGAGATGTGACTTGGTTTGTGGGCATGAACAACGGGGCAGTTTGGTTATCAGGCAAGGAGGGTGAAAGTTCAATATTATGAGACCCCGGGGGCAGTTGAGGTTTGGGCGCGGCAAGAGGTGGTGATTGTGATTGGGGACGATTGAAATACACTTGCGAAGGAGGTCGAGCAGTGAGAGCAACCAAAGGGGTCGTGTTCTGCGTATTAACATGGTGACCGGGAGGATTCATCGATTGGACGTAAGACCCGTGTTGCGATGGGATACCAGCGCTAGCAAAAGGGACAGACGGGGATTCAGCACGAGAATGCAAAAGGGAGTAATGCCGCGATTGAACAGGCGGGAGACGCGAGGGAATTCCAGATGCATTGGCTGCGCCTACGCCCATTGACGAAGAACGATATGATCCAAGAGCTGATTGCGGTTGACCCTGCGATTGTTCGTTGGGAAGAGCATTGGGATTGGGATTCACGTTAAAAGTGGGCTGTGAGATAGGTGCATTGACGAGATCGCGAGAGGACGCTGCAACCCCTCCTCTGACCGAACTGGCATACAGCTGCTGAGCCAGTGACCTCTGCGAAATGTTGCTCAAGGACCGTGGTGTCTGTGAAGATGGATAGGCCGTTCCCATCGAAGTGGCTTGGTTTCCCGCCGGATGCACATAGGAGACCTGGGGAGGCATTGTATTCGTGTCGACGTAGTACCACGTTCCCCTGCGCAATCGTTATCAGCTTCATTGGCAGATGAAAGTCTGAAGACACACCTTTGATCACAATGCTGGCTCCAACCCGGTGGAAGTGGTCTCGAGTCGTGGTTTGAAGGATAGCGTAGCATTTCAACCGTAGCCCACGCAGTAACGGGCGGAATGACGGGTACCTTTCTCCTGCCATGAGGTGAGCACCGCCTTTACTTAGCTGAATCGGGTTCCGAGTGTATCAGATTGACAAGAACAGGTTGTTCCTGTCGTTGTTCCATGTACATATGTACCTGCCATTTGGCAGCAGCGATAACGAGAATAGTGTAATCACCACGAAAGAGAGAAACATTCGCAGTGAACGGCAAGGCCACGTGAAGAAAAAGGTCATAAATACAAGAGGGAACAACAAAATAAAATGGGACAACATAGAATCAAAAAAAAACAGGTGAAGGAACAATCGTATATGCTTTCGCGGTCAATTCGATCACCAACCCCCTCCATCATCGAATCCTTGGTCAAATCCTTGGTCATATCCGTTGTCATAGCCAGACTCATAAGCATCCTCCCCTATCAGGCGTAAAAAAAGACGTTCGAAAATAAGAGGAGCAGAAGGAAAAACTCACTAATATCATCTTCGATAGCATGCTCCAGTAAGGCCCCTCCAATAAGACCAACACCACCTGGACATATCAAATGAGTTCGCGCTGATTGAGGCAAGAATGAGCTTACCGGCGGTTAATAGTCCCCCGGCCCCGAACCCGGATTTCTTCGGAGGTGCTTGCCCGTACACTGCATTGCTACCGCCTGAGGTCTTTCCTCCGAACAGACCACCAAGAAGGCCTGGACTGAGATCAGCTCCCGGGTAATGTGGGAAGATAGAAAAGAGACAGGCCTTTCCCGCCGCTGCTGCCTGATTGGTTGTATGGTTGCTGCTGTTGCTGCCAACCCTGCTGTTGGTTGGGATAGCCATAGCCGCCTTGCTGGGGGGGTCCTCCATACCCTCCTCCGTTATAGCCCCCCTGAGGTGATCCGTTATATCCACTGGGTGGTCCGCCGTAATATCCGCCCTGCGGAGCACCGTAGGCCCTGTTATCAGGGTAGCCAGAGGGTTGATTGTGATTGGGTGGGGGTGGGCCCGAAGGTGGGACATAACCAGTCGTCGGTGGTGGCGGCGGCGGCGGCGCAGCGCCGAGTGGATGTGTCCATGTCGTGACTGGAGGGTTTGCTCTAGTATTTACGTAGAACCTGTCTTTCTGTGCTTAGATCCAGAGATCGTGGTCGCAGGCGTGTCGCTCACCAGGTTTTGTAGCTGGAGATGGGATAAGCATCAATCGAGATAAGACAGCCGACGACGACGTACTTGGAATCATACTGCTGGATCCAACCTTCTGGGAGAGGACGAGAATCTGGATTGACAGGAGTGTGACTTCCCGGGTAGGCTGGTGGTGCTGACATGGGGGGGAGAAAGAAAGGATGACTGAGCTCGTTGTGCTCGCCACTGCGCCTGAACCCGTGATTTTAAGGAGGACATCTTCACAGCCTCTCGGGTCGCACTTCGGGTACATTGGGCATTACAGAAAAGTCGTACAGAAGACAATAATAAGTATCACAAAGCTGTACACAGCATAGCAATAATGTATACATATGAACCATGGCCTAACCAAAAAAAAACACGCAATTGCGTGTGGAATAAAACAACTTCATCACCCACAATGCATAAACCCTTTGTTGAGTAAGTCCTGCCGCTTCACTTTGCCCCCCTCCTTTTCTTCAGAGCCGGAGCATGAACAGCCGCTGGCGCAGGCGCAGGCGTGGGCGCGGGCGCGGGTTTCGTTTTCGCTCTTTTCGGAGCTGGCGGGGGAGCTGGTGTTTCTTCTTCTTCGTCATCACTGCTGTCCTCGTCACTCTCGTCTTTCAAAGGCTTTCCTTTCTTGTCTTTTGGTGGTTCTTCATCCCCGGAACTGTCGCTATCTGATGACTCTGACGACTCGGGGGTCGGTGATATATGAGCGGGAACGACGGGCACCACTGCAGCTTCATCGACAATAGCGGGTGTCTTTGGAGCTCGTGTGCGGGGCTTGGCCTTCTTGGCCTGCCATTTTTATCAGCATCTATCAAGCGCGTGCATGGCATGAATTAGCTTACAGCAGCAGCGGCCGCGGTGGCCTCGTTGGCAGCTGCGACTTCCTCCGGAGAACGTGCCGCATATGCCTGTTTTTCTTGCGAGTATTGTTCCTTAGCATTAGCTGCGGCGCTATTGTAGATCTGAACGCGACTGGTAAGAACCTCACGTGAAAGACGCGTGAAAACGACGCGACTTACCGCCTTATCTGCTTCTGACATGTCTTGCCACATTTTACCGATCATGCTCATGAGCTCATGGTGGCTAGTGCCGGGGTTTTTCTCCTTCAAATCCTTGCGGATTTCGTTCTGGAACATGAGATAAGACGACGCCGGGCGCTTCGGCGCGTTCGGGTCCTTAGGCTTGCGCTTCCGCTTGATGCCCTTGTCGCCGCTATCTAGAGAGACGGACGCTTTAGGTTGTGTACCTTTTCTGGTGGCCGCAATTAACGTACCTGCTCCGCAGGGTTAGAGATGTTTCTAAAACGCGGAAAGATGAGGACGCGTGCATACCTTGGGTTGTAAAATTGCCAGACGAGAAGTTGGAATTCTGGACCCTGTTGGCAAAAGCGTCCGCGACATCTGCAGCGGAACGCATAGAGTCTGCGACGGCCTTGAGACTGGCGGCGAGCTAGCGGAAGTGAGTGAGGAACATGCGTGTGGTGAACAGTGAAGACAAGAACCTGCATGCGGTGGACTTCAAATTTTGTAAGGTCGTCTGACATGATTTTGAAGGGCGTTGTTACAATTTTTGAAACGTACACTTTATAAAATTGTTTCCCCAACCAATGTTACTCAATGTCTCAGGATGACCGTGGGAGAATGCGGAGCCTGAAGCGGAGAACTAAAATGACGAAGGCGGTAATATGGGTGATTCCGTCTTTACGCACACTCCTCAACAACGACATAAAGGCCGCACAGACCATTGAACAGCGTAGGGGATCCTCTAAAGCACTTGTTGTGCGTGCTCAGAACAGTCGTGCACACCGGCTGCCCCAGCTTTCGCCAAATAAGCCGTTTTTAGTTGCCTATACAAACGCTTAAGCCTCCCAGAAAAAAAAAGACAATTAAAAGATTCAGGATGGATCCCGCTTTGTACACGCAATGGCCACCACAATCCGTGCCAGAGCCCTCCCACCAGCACGAGTCCCGCCCATCGACACTCGTCGATGACTGGACAAAGGATCGTACGACGGTGACGGCCCAATCGGGCTCTCCTTTGTCCGCTCCGAACGGTTTGGATATCAGTGATTTCACGTTGACGGATATGGGTTTGTCGTCCAACTTGCTGCTCCTTCCGCTTAATCTCAGGCATTGAACAGGTTCGCCGCCATCAACATCCACCCTCGGGTCGTCTGCCACATCGTATTTCTCGCCATATCAGCACTCGAGTTACTTCCTTCCTTCATACCCGACAATGGCGTATGGCTCTGCGTGGTCGACCCAAAGTCCAGTTCCCTTATCCAACTACTCCAGTTTGAATGGTGCGACGGCAAACACGACCACAACGGCGGCGTCCTCGTCCTCGTCCTCTTCCTCGTCATCACAGGTGCAACAGCACCAGCAGCAGACACCCGCACAAGAGCAACCGCCCAACCCACCCTCTCAAGCACAGTCTCCACCTGTACAGCAGCCTTCCACCACGCAACCCATGAACATTGAGTACGTCGCCGCGGTATTCGCCAGATCCGTCTGAGTTTATCCTTGTAGCCCTGCTCTGATCACAATAAACGGTTCTCGTGCCGTCAATATGCAACACTATCCCACCGCTAATTATAATGGACAAACCGCCTCAACTCTTTCTCCACAACAGGCCATGTCACATTATCCGTACTCGTACCTTTCTGGACTTTATCGCTCTGCAGCACCATATTACCACAACCTTCAATCACAAACCCCTCAAGGCACTCTGTCCCCACAGGCCCTTCATTCTCCCTCCAATTCAATGCTGTCAACCATCATGCCGACTTCCTTCTATTCTACCCTCACCCCCGCAGCCGTAATTTCCGCAGCACAGAAAACCCCAACTCCTGCTCCTGTTCCAGAACCACAAATTTCTCCCGAGGAGCGTAAACGACAATTCCAAGCAGGCATCAAACCTCTTCTTCTCGCCAGCCAGTTTACAGGGGCTTCTGCCGTTCTCAATCTCGTTTCCAGAATAGCAGATTATGGCCCGCAGGAGGTGGAAGCCGCAACCCGACTAGAAATCTTGACAAAGATTAGGGATGGGGCTGGTAATCATTATTTTCGGGCTTGGTCCGAGAATCTTACGGCAGTAGAGATTACGCGTGATTGGCTGAAAGCGGCTTTCGTTGCAGACATTGACAGTCCGCTGGTCGAGACTTTGATGCCACTGTTACATGTGAGTGGACCCCACGAATCACCGCAAATACTAAATACTTACGGAAGCGTAACGTAATTTTCTCCTTCCCCTTCTCTCAATGTTGGACATGGGCAGCTTATCGATCGATTGCCAATGACTGTCGACTCTTTGAAGGCTTCAAAACTGGGCAAGCTCGTAGTGAAACTGGTAAAGGAGCCGCCGTCTTCGGGTGAGTTGATCTTCATTTCATCTCGTCGACGTCACACTCGACGAAGAGCGTCTGCGTCTGCTCCTGTTGTTGCTCCTGTAGAGCTTGAGATGAACTATCATCATCCCTGTATAAATCTTACAGACGCCGTGAGACACGTACTACAATACATGTATCTAACTTCTTTTTCCATGTTTTTTTTTCTTTGGCTTGGCGAAACGCAGCGATCAAGGACATGGCTTCCAATGTGGAACGAAAATGGCGCACACTGGTTAGCAGTGCTGAAGGGCCACCCAAGTCCTCTGAAAACAATCCAACCGAGGGTCAGTCACGTCACTCCGTTTCCCTGAACGTCACAAACCCCTGATGTCCCTCTATCTGCGATAGACGTCAAAACGAAAAAGCGCAAGCTGAGCGATGTTCCCGCCCTCAAAGGCATTCCTCCGGCAAAGAAGTCGGCTGTTGGAATCGCGTCCTCGACAAAGCCAGTGGTTGTTAAGAAGGAGCCAGCGAAGCCCTCGGCGCCAACCGTCAAGGATGCCAAATCGGATTCTTCATTTTTCTCTGCACCTAAACCCAAACCGAGACTCCCGAGCTTCAAGAAGGCACCTCCCGCACCTCCGGCGGCCAGGCAGCAAACGACGGATAATGTTGCTCAGCCCTCCTCAATTGATCCCTTCCAAGAAGCGCTCAAGTCGATGGCCAAAGGGCGCAAGGAATCACCCGCAGTATCGACGCCACCTGCGACCAACACACCCGTCCAGCAGCCTGTCACTGTAAAGAATGGTAAGAAGAAGAAGACGGTTACATGGGCCGCCGATGACAAGCTTGAGGCTATTCGTCTCATTGAGAAGGCTATCTATGACGACGATCCTGTAGATGTCAGCTTCTTATCCTTATTTCTGGATTTGTACGATACATTAATGACTTGTTCCGTTTTTTTTTGCGGTTGTTCGTTTTCTCTATCCAGGGTTTTCATGTGTCACACAGCCTGCGCGACTTGGATCGAGGAGAAGGAGCTGCATTGCATGCACATCTATTTGAAGAGACCGTTGATTGGTCTGAATCACCACGTAAGCAAATGATAATTTCATGCTGTGTTGATCTCTTCTAAAGGGGATTGAACTATTTGAACAGTAATCGAAATTCCGATAGACATCGATCTGCGGCCAAGAGGAGAAGGGAGTGAGGAGAAATCGAAGCAGGAGCTACGAGAACAAACGGCGCTCGGAGCATTATACATGTCACCAGCACATATTCCTGACACGCCTGCAGAGCCAACACACGTGATAACAGACGAGGAAACGGACAGGGAAGTCCAGGTGATGACCTGCGGGAACGAAGCAGATGCCGTGTTCTGGAGTGGAGGTCCGGTATCATCTGCACAATCCGTCGCCGATCTCGTTGGGCAGCTAGCGGCGGGAAATATGCAAATAGACCCCGCGTTGGGCGGAGCATCATTCAATTCACAGGGTCTTGATCTTTCAGCAATCGGTCTCGACAACAACCCCACCGTTTCTGCGATACAAGCACTCCCGCAAGACCAGATCCAGCAGCTCCTCCACCAGTTGGCGACCCCGGGGATGTTTTCCCAGATGGATCAACAGCAATCGTCATACAATGTTTCCGGCGATCAGTCGGGCTGGTCCGGTTACTCAGCCGAATATGGACAACAGTTCCAGGACGAATCAGAACGCGGCTGGAGAGGCCGAGGGCGAGGGCGGGGACGAGGGCGAGGAGGTGACATGGGCTTTAGACAACACAGTAAAAGCAGACCATGCAGTTTCTTTATGGCAGGAAGGCGAGCATTTGCAACATTCCCACAACAATGTTTCTAAACTGAGCGAAAACTGATGATTGGCTTCTGAAATTAACAGATGCAAATATGGCGATCAATGCGACTTTGCCCATGAAATCCCCTCCTAACGGCGTTAGTGCTTTTTAGCGCCTTATGACATCCGTACATGGGACCCGTGGCTTTTGACATTCATATCGATAGGCTGGTACTGGGTATCGTTTTTTTCTTAATTATGTACATCGTTGCATTACATATTTTTTCTGATCACACGCAATATAATGTCATGAGGGAGGGTGCATTTTCAGTTCAGAAATAATATGGTGGAAGAGTTGCGGTGAGAGAAACTGGAGCAATGACTCACGCGGCCTGCGGCGTGCTGCGTTTGCCAGAAGGAAAGGCCCCCCCCCCCTTTTACACGCACGATATCCTTAGGCCTCGAATTTCGATGAATTGTTGCTGTACTTTAGTATACTATACAAGAGACGAGTACAAGGGATATAAATAGGTGGAGCAAATGGACAGAGGGGGATCCATGCACAAAGCGTAAGGTAGAGAGGGGGACAACAAGTATGATACAATCTAAGTGCAAAAAAAAAAAAAAAAAGGGTAAAGAAAGGTGGGGAAGGGGATGGAATTCATGAGAAGGAGAGATGATGATATCCGAACATTTGAGATGAGCATTGAGAAACAGATGAATAAAGGTCCAAAACAAAGACGACGACAGGCAGTCAAAAGCAGTAGGAGGAAGAAGAAGAACCCGCTTGTTTTGGCAGGGGTTTTTTTTTCTCATTCTACAGGTTTCATCCTGCATTTCCGGCCGGATTCGTCGTGCGTCGTTTCCGCGCTGGGCGTTTCGATGCGGGCTCGTTAGTAGTTGTGGTAGGCGAGGTTGAACCGGGGCCTTGCTTCCGTTTCAGCGACGCACTGGAGAGTGCTGGAGTGTTAGTAGTAGCACCAGATGACACCGTGGGAGACGTGACGACTGTCGACGACGAAGAGGGTGTAGCCTGCGCTTGCTGCTGCTGCTGCGTGGGTATCGTTTTGTGCTGCTTTTGAGGGGAGTTGCTCGCAGAAGCTGGTGCATTTTTGGGTGAGCTGGTCATTGGGGTGGAAGTGGAGGCGGAGTTCGGGGGCGGGTTAGTGACGGAGGCGGGCGCACTTGAGTACAGTGTGACTGCGGGAGTTGGAGGAACACTGGAATTGCTGTGGATGGAGGTGAAGGGGTGGATGGATGGATTGCTGAGGTTGGGGTGAGCACCGTTGACGAGGCTGTTGGGGGGCGGCATAGGGGGCAGTGGGTTTACCGCGTGGATTTCCTTGATTTTTGCTGCGTACTTCTTAAGGGCCTCTAATTCGCTCGAATGAGTTGACCGTTCAAATCATATACAGCCGTTGCTTACCCAATGGCCCGAGAGATGAGTCGGTGGAGAAGGTGATCAATTCCCCCATTTGGGCAACGCTCTCTGCAAGCTGCCCAAGTCTCTCGTCAGTAAATCCGTCTGGGGAGACTTCAGACAAACGATTACTAACCTCAAGACACCGCATTGTAGCCTGCGGAATTCCAAACGCATTGACAGGCTCGCCAGGCATCGACGCCCTTTCAATTGTGATCCTGGGCTCCTCCCACCTCTTGTCATCTTCCAACTGCTGTTGGTGCTGCGACTGTTGGTTCGTATTGCCGTTTGGTGTCGGCGTAGATGCGCCCCGCACTCTGAGGTTCGGTGATACCGTCACTCGTGTTCCCATGATAGATTCCAACGAGATGTATTTTTCGTGGGAGTTGGCGTCAAACTGGAAGTCCTCAAAGCGAAACATCATCCCAGATGATGATGGCGTCGACTGGGATGTCCCGGGGGGAAATGGTGCGGTGAGGACGACGTGGGCTGTAAGCGGGCCGCGTAGAACGACTGTGTAGCCGTTGTTGTACTTGTATGTCCATACAGCACCAACACATTCGACGATCGTATGGCCAGAGGAGTAAACCCGTTCCCGAGCGCCATCGAGTGACAGTGTCATTGACTTGACGCCGGATTGGGTGGTGACCAGGAAGAAACGGGGAAGGATTGGAACACCAATGTCTGACCGATGAACTGTCAAAAGCTTGCTTTTTTAGGGAGAAGAGGTTGTGTTGAACGTACCAAATACTTTCGCTTCACCTCGTTGACTGTCTTTCCAGAAGGTGAACTTCATTATAGCCCTTGGTGTGAAATACTCCGTTATTATATCGTTCCAATAAGAAAGCTGTAGTTTTTGCTGCTCCCATGCATTAGCTTAATCTTCACGTCCGAAGGAGACGGATAATAGTCACTTGGTTTTCGCTGGAAAGAACTCCGCTAAATTGAAGTAAACGAGTCAAGCCTTGTCCTGTTCCGCTGCTCATAGGTTGGCTGCTTGATATTGATTGTCATCTTGTCTTCGTGAACTATGATTAAAATGCCACTTACGTATTCGGTGGGCGTTGTATGGGCCCAGGAGCAGGTGGTTGTGCATCTGAGGGTCCTAGCCCATCCGTTAATGATGATGGTGGAACATTGGAAGGTCCAGCAGTCGGAGGATGCAGCTGGGGGGCTGGGGGTGGCCGTGAAGCCATGGACATTGGCTGGTTAGGTCCTGACACGGGCATCTGTTGTCCAGGCTGAGGCGGACCATGCGACTGCATTCCGCCCCTGTTGCCGGAAGGTGGTGGGGGTCCAGGCTGTATTTGTGGATGCGCAGAACGTGGGGTATGCGGCCGTTGTTGGGATGGCGGCCGGGGTATCGCCTGGGGTTGTGAATGTGGCCTCGGTGGCTGAGGGGCCATATGCGGGTCTGGAGGGTGAGGGGAGTGGCGAACGGGGTGTTGTTGTGGTAGTGGAGGGTGAGCTGAGCCGTGCGAAGGGGGTCGCGGAGGGACATGGGATGGCGGCGGCATGGAGAAGTGGGAGGGGTAGCTTTCTAGTGAGGCATTCATCTGCTCGAACTGTTGTGCGGGCGTTAAATGAAAACCCGGGCGGCTGGGGTTGCCAGATGCGGCGAGACCAGCTGACATGGGTTGGGATATGTCGGACATGGGAATAGGGGAGCCAGATGGTGCAACAAATGGAGGGAATTGACCATTTGATTGAGGCATGCGAGAAGGGTTATGGGATTGAGGAAATTGAGGGTTCGAAAAGTTCATGAACGCCATCGGGCTGTCCTCTGGGTTCATTTGAGGGCGATTCGCTGGCGTTTGAGAGGGTCCTGGGGTGGCCATTGACATGTTCGGTGTATGCGAGCCAGCCCGAGGAGAAGGTATTTGAGGGGGGTGATGCTGTGAAGAAATCTGCATAGAGTTCTGAAATTGATTTTGGTGAAGTCCCATCTGTTGTGGCATTGATGTCGGTTGGGACAGACTGTTCATCGGCTGAGGCCCAGTACGACCAGGGGGCATGGGGGGGTTTCCAACGGGCCGATTCATGGTCAAAGGCATGTCGGCACCCAGCTGGCTCTGTAGTTGCGCTTGATGCTGCATTCGGAGCTGGTGTTGCATTTGTGGCGTGATCTGTCGGATTTGCGGCTGGGCCATGTTGGCTGGGGGGTTTATGCCCATGCTCAAGCTATTGTTGGCGAGGTTGGGAGAGATGCCCCCAAGAGATCCAGGGCCGGGGTTCATGGAAGGCTGAGAGGACACTCGTCTGACTACATTGCTTCCAGGGGGTTGACTCATCATGCTCGGGTTGAACGACATGCCTTGATTGTGTGCTAACGCGGCAATATGAGGAGGGGCGCCGCCGCCTGCGGACATGGAAGACCCCGCCGGACCCATCATGTGCTGGTTTGCTGCGGCTTGGCGCATCTGTTGCATTTGACGCTGCCGTGCCTCTTGATGTTGTTGTTGAAGGGCTTGGTATCGCTGCTGCTGGGCGGCACTGATGGGGGCGGGATTATTGTTGTGCATCATTGCAGAATTTGGCCCATTGGGGTTCGAAGGAAGACCCAGATGTGTCGAAGGGAGTTGTTGCTGGCCAGCTGGCGGCATACCCTGCATGAATGGAGGGCCAACACCAAGCATTCCTGGAGGCGCTCCACCTTGTCGTAACATGTCGGGACGAACGTTTACGTTCATCTGGAGAGAAGGAAGGACGACATTAGTACTGACATGGCGAGAAGAAGCGAGGGAAGAAAAGGAAGGGCCGGGGGGAAAGTTCGGGGTATTCACCAAAGAGTGAACAGATGGATATCTCCGACGATCGGCAGTGACGGTTCGTCAAAAGATTGGCCGATGGGGGGGACGAGGGAGAAAAACAGGGGGGAATGGAATTAGGTCGCGGAGAACGTCCAGAACAGCGAGCAAGGAGGAAAAAAGACAGAGCGTAAGGAGGTGTGTGTGAGCGCTTCTGTTGAATGTCCCACACGTGGCGAACCCGCCCATCTTCCCCGATGGGGTTATCATCCGACTTTCGGTCAGCAAAATATTTAATTAATATTATCATAATAACTCACCACCATGGTCAGAAAATTGAAATATCATGAGCAGAAGCTTTTAAAAAAGGTCGACTTCCTCAACGTAAGATTCCCTTCCCCGCACATCTACATCCTTTCTCAAAACCTCATATTAGTGGAAGCAAGATGCAAATCTTCGAGAGATCAAGGTCATGCGTCGCTATCATATCCAAGACAGAGAGGACTATCACAAGTGCCTCTGTTATTCGCCTCTTTTTCAACGGTTTTCTTATCTTAAGCTTAGGTTTAATAAACTATGTGGATCCCTGCGATCGTTTTCCCATCGTGTTTCTCTCCTTCCGGCTCAAGATCCGTTTCGCGCTCGAATGGAAGGTCAACTCTTGTCAAAATTGTACGACATGGGCGTATTGAATTCTTCAGCAAAACTCAGCGATGTGGACAACAAGCTGACTGTCGCAGCGTTTTGCCGAAGACGGTTGGCTGTCTTCATGTGTATGTCAAAGATGGCAGAGACGGTCAGCGCGGTATGTCATCATTCGTGTTTCTTCTTTCTGTGTGTTAACCTCCCACACAACTCTCTAGGCAGTAAAATTCATTGAGCAAGGCCACGTTCGTGTAGGACCCGACACTATCACTGACCCAGCATTCCTGGTCACCAGGCGAGTTATACGAGAGTTGAAACGGAATGGGCTTTCTAACCATCTTGCTTTAGACACATGGAAGACTTCGTCACCTGGGTGGACACCTCGAAGCTAAAGAGGACGATTATGGCGTACAACGATGAGGTGAGGTGGAAATCTGTAGCGCTTTCTTTGATCAGCTTACCGCGTTCTTGCCTTAGCTCGACGACTTTGATCTACTCTGATACACATTTACCACCCAAGTTTGGTATCAAATACTCCGCGAGCCGTGTCTGCCTGGGTATCAACATGGGGTCGCAGCGGCTGTTGGTGCATAAAGAAGAGGATTCTTCATATACTTGAACCATTTACAAATGCAATTGGACATGAAGAATCAAGATAGAATTTGTCCCGTCCATGTAATAATTCATAGTGCCAAATGCCATCGTTTTTTCGGATGCGACCACTCCAAATTATGTGTTGTTCAGGGTGGCGATCATCATTGGTTTCCCCATTAGAGCACGCGCAGTGTGTGCGCTTGAAACTTTCTTGACAACCACGACCTCGTACTGGCTATTTTTTTCTCAAGATATCCCTTCTACTGGATTAACGCCCCTCTAGAGCGGGTCTCCCATCGCTCGAGAGTAATCACTTAAACAATGGCCGAGGCAGGGGAAGGAAACATCAAAGTCGTCGTCCGATGTCGGCCTCTCAACTCCCGGGGTGCGTGCCACTCTTCAATCTCTGGATCGCCCCTATGCTAAAGGGTGGGCTGTTCTGGGATGACACAGAGCTTGCGAGAGGCGCAAAACCACTTATTCGTATGCAGGGGAACCAGACAATCCTCGACCCACCGGAAGCGGGGTCTGCTCAGGACTCGAAGCGCGCGACGGAGCGACGAACTTTGGCCTTCAGCTTCGACAAGAGCTACTGGTCCGCTGGGCCGCGGGATGAACCCCAGTATTGCTCGCAGCAGACTTTGTACGATGATTTAGGGAAGGAGCTTTTAGATCATGGGTTTTCGGGCTTTAATGCGTGTATTTTGGCTTGTGAGTCGTAAACTACTTCTTCAATGCCGAGGGTGCCGTCTCTGATATAAATGGGCCGGTAGATGGACAGACTGGTATGACTTCATTCTAAGGCTTGTTGGTGCATAAGGATTGACAGCCTATGGTGGTGGTGGTGCAGGGTCAGGGAAATCTTATAGGTGAGTTACCCACCCCATGGTGCCAATATTGCGAGCTGAGGAGCTGAACCAGTATGATGGGCTGTACGTACTCGCCGAGCGCTTTCTACCCATTGCCTGACGGCCTAGCGTAGACGGCCCGGACAAGGGGATAATACCTCTCACTTGTCAGGAACTTTTCGATCGTGTGGAATCAAAGAAGGCAGCGGACCCCAACCTGAACTTCACCGTTGAAGTCTCTTACATCGAGGTAAGCGGCCCGCCCCCCCTATCACGGTCCAACCCGCAAATTACGCGTTTCCAGATATACAATGAAAAAGTGCGGGACCTGCTGAATCCCAAGAACACAGGGAATCTCAGGGTTCGAGAACATCCAAGCTTGGGACCTTACGTGGAGGATTTATCCAAGCTGGTTGTAAATAGTTACCATGAAATGATGACCCTCATGGACGAAGGAAACAAAGCAAGGACGGTTGCGGCCACGAATATGAATGAAACGTACGTTCTTGCCCAGAGTCGCGCAGTATCTTACTCTTCAACTGTCTACCGATCGTCTTTCTAGATCATCTCGTTCACATGCCGTCTTTACCCTCCTTCTAACCATGAAACGGCACGATGTTGACACGAATATGGATACTGAAAAGGTCTCCCGAATTAGGTGCGCTCCCAGCTGCTCCCCCGAGACACCCGTCCCTTTCATGCTCATCTTGTCTTCTATTCACTTAGTTTGGTCGATTTGGCCGGATCAGAGAGAGCAAATTCCACGGGAGCGACGGGTCAGAGGTTGAAAGAAGGAGCAAACATCAACAAGTCACTCACAACGCTCGGCAAAGTCATTTCGGCACTAGCTACGGCTAGTCAAGTAGATCATGGGAAGAAGGGGAAGAAGGGAAAGGCAGATGAATTCGTTCCATACCGCGATTCGGTGCGCTTCCGAATTGCTCTTCATGATTTTCATCCCCCCCTAACGATGGCTCTTATCTGACATTCCCCCATCCAGGTGCTCACATGGCTGCTCAAGGACAGTTTAGGTGGAAACTCAAAAACTGCTATGATTGCAGCGATCTCGCCCGCTGACTATGAAGAGACGCTGAGTACGCTGAGGTACGCCGATCAGGCGAAGAAGATTAAGAACAAGGCCGTGGTGAACGAGGATCCCAACGCGAAGTTGGTACGGGAACTCAAGGAAGAGTTGGAGATGCTTAGAGGTGCGATCAAACCGCTGTTTCATCTTCTTTTTAATGTTCTCTTTGGAATTTGTGGATTAACGATGACATCCGCCTCCTCGTCCTGTTCCAGCTCGTGTGACAGGGACGAATAGCGAAGAAGTGTTCGATCCCAAGGTTCCCCCAGAGAAGCAAAAAGTCACGTACCAGACGAAAGATGGACGAATCAAGACAGTGACCAAGGCGGAGCTCCAGGAACAGATGGAGGCGAGCGAGAAACTGATGCAGAGTCTGAACGAGACTTGGGAGGAGAAGATGACGAGAACACAGGAGGTACAGAAGGAGAGGGAGAAGGCGCTGGAGGAATTGGGCATCACAGTGGAAAAGAATCTCGTTGGTGTTCATACCCCAAAGAAGGTGTGTCATGGGGCCTCTTCCCGCTTTGGATTTACTGACAATTACATGATCAGATGCCACATCTTGTGAATCTGGTATGTTTTTGTGTTAAAGTTCTGGCGCGTCCGCCCGATTTACGGTATTTCCTCTTTAGAACGAAGGTGCGCTCTTCAATCTGCAGGTGTGGAACCGAGCTTCCAATACTTCTCTTCGCAGATCCTCTCATGAGCGAATGTCTGATCTACCAGATCAAACCTGGAAAGACAATTGTGCGTACTTCAATATCACGTTCACAACCACTTTCCTAAAGGACTCGATCCTTGGCTCTGTACCTCCCAAGGTTGGTCGTTTGGATAGTGAAAAACCGGCTGCGATACGGCTTAGTGGTGATAAAATTTTAGAAGAGCATTGTTATCTCGAAAATATGGATGGAAAAGTTGTCATACAATGTTCACCTGACAGCATAACGGTGAGTGACGGATTGATTTCGTATGTGGCAGGTAGCAAGTAACACATTTTTTTTCCTAACAGTTCCTCAACGGGAAACAATTATCCGCTGGACAGGTGGGTTTCTCTACGGTGACATCTTAACAATCCCAATGTTG
This sequence comes from Entoloma clypeatum, assembly GCA_963565915.1. Lineage (NCBI taxonomy): Eukaryota > Fungi > Basidiomycota > Agaricomycetes > Agaricales > Entolomataceae > Entoloma > Entoloma clypeatum. The sequence continues at coordinate 1,336,319 of OY751494.1, forward strand.
AACACTTTGAAAGACTTATAAACTTCGTTCTGGATATCGCATCATTCTTGGTAACTCTCTTTCTTATTCCCTCGGTCTTTGCTCTAATCTATGTCAAGGGGATCATCATGTTTTCCGATTTAACAACCCAGAAGAGGTTCGCAGACAGCGGGATCGGGCAACTGCAAAATCGAATCTCCACCTAAGCATCACGGCCACCGATCTCGAGGCCGAGGCATCGACAAGACCAGATTCTCCGACTTCGTCAGCAGACGAAGCTGACGCTGACTGGGATTTTGCGAAAAGAGAAGCTGCTCTTGCCCGCCTTGGCCTAGACCCAACACTTGACAATCTACCGGACGAAGACCTGAACAAGCTTTTTGAGAAGATCACGAAGGTCAAAACGATGCGCGATCATAACTCCAAAACCTCGCGCCCGGAGAGCAGTCTTAGCCATAGCCATGCGGACGATATCTGGAGCGAAACGGGCAGAGATGCAACGACAGATGACACGAGTATACAAGGAAGCCCTATCGTCGACGGTTCCCTGAAAGACGTGCAGCACCAGCTGATGTACAGGCTTCAGGAGATGACAGGCTCATCCGCCGAGGCGGAAGACCTGAAGGTTGAGAAGGAACATATGGAGCATCAACTGAGACTTGTTCGCATGCAGATGAAGCGCCTCGTTGATGCTCGCTCACGAGGCGAGATTGACCCGGAGGCAGCAGCTTTTGAGCCAGTCATATACTCTGCCAAGCAGCTAAGGTTAATTCGCAAGGTGCTTGATAGGTGGAGGGCCCATCGCTCGTTTTCGATGGCGGAAGTTGTCTTGTCCAGTGCCGTTTTGATCAAAGAGGCTAACATTATCAGGTACGTGGTCTCCTTCCATATCACACGTGGGGAAAGCTCAAAATAAGGTTGATACACAGCAAGGAGCTCGGAAAGGAAGTGTCATACAACTTTTCGATCGCAGCAGGTGGTTCCCTTAGTGCTCCAGCCTCTGCTGTGGACACTATCGCGGGTTTGGATCAATTTGGCGATGTCGGCGATCCCATCCTGGCTTCCTCCACCCAGCCTTCTGTGGCCGTTAAAGTCCTCGATTATCGGCACAGTGCTATTTACTCGTGGTCCCTAGATCGCATGCAACAGCAACTACAGCGCATGCGGAATTTGACAACGTACATTGATCGCCCATCTTACACCCAGCATTTTTCATCAGACGAACCCTTTTACGACTCGCCCCCTCCGGAATACTCTTTCATTGGCAATGCTCTAGTCTCGCTTGCCCCACTTGCTCGTCGACTGTCTTCAAATTGCACTGCTCCCATATTCTGCCGGTATACTGCCGAGGCTATCGGTTCATGTCGAATAGACATCAAGATCGTCAATGTTGTTCCGTCCGCGAAGCACTTGAATGGATCCGGCCCGTCCGCTCGTTCGTCGTCGCCTATTCCCGGTACAATTCTTTCTGGGAGTAAGATTATCTTCTTTCTGACAGTGGATTCTGTCAAGGGTTTATCATCCCATGACTTTTCAAGTCTGCACCTGCAGATCCGATTGTCGTCCATTGTGGGGCCGAACCTATCATCCGAAGAGGTCTTCCCTTCACCTGCTCTTGACATGGACGCATCCTCCCTTTCAGAATTGAAATTTCGTCGTAACTTTTCCATTGTTGCTACTGCCAAGGTGTTGAATCATCTGCGGCAAGGCTATGCCCCTATTGAGTTCTTCGCAGCAGTCCGACCGACTTATCTGGAGAGACTCGAGCGGTGGGACGAACTACGAGAGCAGAAACATTATCCCTCGCCAAGCTCGTCTAGCTCCAACGATGATACGCCCGAAAGTCGACCTGCAGTTCTGCCACCCATGCGGAGGTCCGAAACTGATTTTATGGTAGAGCAGGCACATGATGTAGTTGCATGGTTGCACATATGCGAACTTGGTCCTGATGGATCGTATGTTCCTGTTCCTGTCATTGCTCAAGGGAGTATTGACCCTGGGAGTTTCCTGCTACACCAAGGACTTCAAAGGCGGATCGTTTTGTCTCTGTCCTCTAATTCTGGTCAACAACTACCTTGGTTAGAGTTCACCAAGGTGCGGATTGGGAACGTCCGGCTTCTGGACGCCAAAGGCCGAATACATGGATCAACATCCAAAGCCCTTGTGACTTTGCCGATCATGAAGGAGCAGACGGCGGACTTCAAACCAGATGGGACGGGTTCTCTAGAAGGGATCGCCCTCTGGGACTCGAGTGTTCACGACTCTGTTCTTTTGAATACAGTCACGGCAGCCAATCAGCGAGTCTTATTGCAGGTCAATTTCGCGGTTGCAGTGGAGACATGTGGTGAACCCATTCAATTCAATATCGACATTGCAATCACCATGCGAACTCGGGATGCCAGCCCTCCATCGCGATTCATGACATTTTTTGGATCCATCAAAATACTTTCCAAGACGAGCACTTTGTTCAATGTTCGCTTATCGCCACCTCTTACCCGTTCGCCCAAAGACCTTTGGAGACTTGACACATCAGAAAAGTATGTTCGAGGCGAGGAAGTGTTGGGGGTATGGAAACCACGAGGGATATCTGTCGTGGAGGACTATTCTCGACTTCTCGTGACCGAAAGGCGAGCGGCCGATGTCCAAGCCATCCGTGTCATTCTTTCAAACACTCCTCCTCGTCCAATATCAACTGAGGCATTGGCTTGGCGTGCAGATGATCTGCTTGCCAAATGTCTCGTTTTGTGGCAAAGGCAATTTGGACATCGTGGCAAGGTATATTTGTCCTGTTTCTGATCGACTGTTACATCTCATATTATTGATAGATCTTATTGACACAAGAACCGTCTGAGTTTGACGCCCCCTCAAATAAGCAACGCGTTGCTGATTTTGAGAGTCTAAAGCTTATTTCTGAGACCAAACTAGTACCTCGGAGGTATGCATCATTCAATTACCTTGGGTCCTCCAGTTGACTCCTGACAGCGATGGCGCTACCAAAAAGGGCCATTTAATGATCCTCATCGACGCAAGCCAAAATAAATGGGAAAAGCGGTGGTTTGTTCTCAAGCGGTATGTATGATTCTTTAACTAGATATTTACAAAGCACCCTGAAAGAAAGCCGCTTTCACAGACCGTATCTCCATATCTATACCCATTCCAACGAGCTTGAGGAAGTCGGGATTGTCAGTCTTAGCGGAGTTAACGTGGAAAGCGATCCATATAAGGAAACACTGCTTGGGGTACGTCGTTACTCAAGTTCAGCGTTTCTTCGGCTCGCTGATTGTTCTGCGGCTGCAGAAATCATTCTCATTTACTCTTTTCACTGCCTCCAATTCGCACGCACTCGCTGCCCCGAATGCGAAAGAACTGCAGTCATGGATAACAAAGCTAGATCCCACTCGTTTACCCGCTTGACCGATTGAATTCAGATCGCACATCTTCCTATCTCGCGCCTGGGATCATCCATGATAATTTACAGCATAGATTTTTACGACCCATACCCAATTTTCACTACTCCTTTCGAATCTTCTCCCTGTCGTCGACTCGTTTCTTATAGATATAACACTAAATGACCTATGTATGTTCCATTATTGCAATCCTTGTCAATCGCTCCCTTTATATACCTTATGGATATAATGACAACTTATTCCTCGGCCATGGATCCTCCTGAAGCGTCTATTTTGAAGATTTGGAGGTCCTCCTTGGAACCCGCAGCGAGTGTTGAATTATATGGCGACGATCCCGAGGCTTTAACATGACTTCAAGTTATAGTACACTCTTAGCATATATGTGCCTAACCCCAGTGACGGTGAGTGGACGGTCCAGCATATCAAATCTAATGGGTTGGTTACCAGTGCGTGATGTCATATGTCCATTGCCGCGGGTATGTCCAGAGTCCGCGTTCCGAGAGGGACCTTCTCGTCACGGAGGTTCGCAAACTACCATCGGCGTATTAATATTAACTGAACCCCAGTTTTTTCATGACAAGGTCGGAACCGCGTCGTGCATTGTCCTGATCTCACGCGAAGATGAAAAAAATAAGATCGGAGTTGCCGACGAGGTCACACTTTTTCCACTCTGTAAACTCTTATGCGGAATGCACCGCCATCTAAAAGTATACTGAATTTTGAAGATTCAGGATTATTAGAACAGAAGAAAATCACACATGTATATTTCCGATGTCAAAAAATTGATTTACCTGTTCAACGACTCGGGAAATCATCCAATCTGCGGCAGAGGAGGTTGGCATATCGATCAGCTGGGACTTGCATCACGATGTCACAAGGATGTGTCGGGAAGAGGGCCTTGGATAAAACTGCATGAGGAAGTCATATTATGATTGGAAGTGACCCTAGCTAACCTCGTGTTCAAGGACCTGTATTCTTTGCCAGTTTTTTGACAGATACGGGATGCCCTCAGGATCTAGGGATTTCGTGCTGATGGTCCATAGTCGGCTGCGTACCCGGATTTCACCGTAGTCGAAGACACGACGAGCGATGGATACTATCGTGAGGTGGTCCATCGAGAGTTGAAGGTATAGCCACAAAGTGCTCCAAAAATAGTAGATTGAACTAGAAATCGAACTGAAATGTCCATGTTGAGGTTGGACAGTTTCTCTATCTTGCTTGATATCATCCGGGATTCGACCGACGATCCGCTGATGCTTAAAAATTCTGGAAAGCAAGGGGGGGCGCTACAAGAGCGATATTTGTCACCGTTTTCGGAGGGTTCAAGCAGATTTCTTGTCAGTACTAGGGAGTCATCAGCCGAAAGGAGTTTCAAACTGCATTTTCCCAGGCGTGATTACAATCCAAGGATGCGGCTGCAGCGGCTGTTGACGATGGACAAGCCCTTCCCACAGGGTAGCTAGCGTAGAGCCAAGATGACGAACAGGGACGGGAGACTTTGGCAGCCTTTTGGAAAGATTCCGCGTGAGAGAAAAAAAAAGGGATCGAGCAAGACTACTGGCAGAGCAAGAGACCGGAGAACCTGCATAGGGTGGATTTGCGGTGGATTGATGTCGAATGAGAATGAACTTGAAATCCTCCCGAGTCTTCAGGGTAAGTGAGCAGATCGAACTGGTACATAGTTCGAGGGTATATCTGGCTCCGACTCGGAGATGATACTGACGAAAGAATGGAAGGATAGATCCCTGAAAGACCGATTAAGCATGCATCAGGGTTTGGCTGGACGGTGAGGTTAGTGAGTCCCAAACGTCAGGGTAAGGAATATGGGGAAGGCCCACGCCCTGCTGATCCACAGTTGCGAGGGAAATGTGGGATAAGATGTCGAAGATGAAACTTCACTTGCACTCGCCAGATGGGATGTGGCCCGACGTCACCAGGAGTCCAGACAACAACCCCAGGAGAGGAGTATACGCGATGTCACGGATGTCGAGGACTCGACTCGGACGAGGATCGGACCAGTAGCAAGTATAGAGTGAAGTGACGATAGAAGCTCCGGCTGCAGTTTGGAAAGTATTCCGGCTTTCAACCTTACCCCGAGTCGAAGATTGAATGAATTTAGATCATGAGGATCAGGGATAAGGCCCCTTTGGGTGCTGACGCTGATCGTCGATATGCCACTGCTTTGCGAGTAAGCATAGAAGCTGTTCATCAGTGGTGCCATGAATGTGGCGATTAAGTACAGATCCATCATCATCATCATCATGGCCACCAGAGTGTCCAGACCATCGATGGTTCCGATATAAGATGATAAGATGTCACACCGTGACTGTCAACCACTGATATACCACCATCATGCCGAAACCCACTAAACGAGCCCCGAAATGCCAAGTGTGTCTAAATAACGAGTTCAAGTACACCTGCGCCACATGCATGATAACATAGTGCGCCATAATGCAAAATTTAAATCAATCTTTGTCAACACATACCGATCACAGTTGCTCAGTCCCATGCTATAAACAACACAAAAGTACGTCAGGCCAGACGCGTCACCCATGTCTATAATCGAGTTCGAAAAGAAAATAAATGAATTCGCTCTTAGAAATATGTGACGGAGACTCGGCCCGTAGGACAGGATCTTCTCAGGTTTCCCCAGAGGACGCATTGCCGTCCGATATAGTTCCAGCTACCCCAAATCCCGGTAGATTATATTCCCGTTTCCCCATAGACACTGACCTTCAGTCGATCTTCATGAGGCTTGCCGCGAGATACCGACGACCCCCCTCTTGCGGACCCCAAACAACTCAGACCACTGACGTCTCTAAAATGGCCTTATATTCCCGAAGAACCTGCATACCTGGATCCCTTGAAACGAGATGATCCTAAAACACTACAGTTACACCATTATGAAGCAATAGGTCCGGTCGAATGCTTCTGTCTCAATTCGTGGGGGACTAAACTCTCGCCCTTCCCTACCCCCGGCATGATCTTTTATAGCCACTTCTTCTGCTATTCGAAGAATCATCGCTGAAAATCCAAGTTTACGGCAGCTCCTGACTTCGATAGATGCGGCGCGCGGTTCAGAACGGGAGGAGGCACTGCAGCGCGCACTTGGAGTGAGCGGGGGGTGTCTGCTTGACTTTTCGACATCAGGTGAGGTAGGCGAGGATGCATCAGCATTAAGGAAGCTCGCAGAGGCCGTTGAAGCTTGCGTTCGAGGCGAGCAGGAGGAAGCCTTGGGCCTTGATTGGGATTAATCGTGCAAGGATGCGGCAACCACCTATTTGCTTTCCTCGCCCCGCTCGATGGAATTAAAGTTTTCATCCTATGATTCCGAGTATCATCATGTAATGCAAGGGGGTTTGCTTGACCTAGGTATGATGAATAAGAACACGAAAGCGAGAGAAACAATAAGTGACATTGCGGCCCATAATAATGATACAGCAATAGTTTGTAACTTTGAGATGGCTTAGACCTTTTTTATCCAGTACGACATGCTTATCGGATGAGGAAATATAAGTAAAGTCCATAGCTTGCACAAGAGGTTGATAAAGTGGATGAGGGGGGTATTTATGATGTGGGCGTCCCGAACGAGTGTGCAAATGATACTCTATGATAATTAAATATGATCTAGCATTAGAATTTCAAAAGATGAATAAAGATGATACACGGCCTAAGGACAGCATGGTGCGTGAATGAATCGTCGACTGACGGCGCGCGGTTTTCGTTCGGTCGTGTGAGAGAGATGTCTTGTGCAGCTTCAACAGGAATAGTGGTAAATGGTATGCGCGGTAAGTGGGCTGAGCGAAGTTGGGAACGAATGGATGAGGGGTAGGCTACACGTCGAGTTTTACTCCTCAATCCGACCTCAGCGCCGGTGTGTCGTTCTGAAAAAATCACGAACGATATAGTTAGCGACTATATCCCTATATTTGATCAAGTAGCAGGAAACTTACAGGTCGGATAAATGTCAACATATGACATGTAATGTACCCCTTCGAGAACCCAGCGCCAGCATAGGCGAAAAGATAATGCCATTTTCGCTTGAATGCTTCATAATCTGCGCGATTGCGCAGTGCGGGGTAATCTTTCGCGATGATGTCTTGTGTGAGATTCGCGTCAAGGCGATATCCCCATTCACGGAGCGTGCGCGGGTAGTCTATAACGAACACAAATCAATTAAACTAAGGGGATTGAGATGAATGTGGGGAAAACGTACGAGCAGCGTGGTTCTCGACACCCTCGAGCGTGAACTGGTTATGTGAACCAGCCTGCGCGGCAGTGATAAGGGCTGTCGCGCTCGGAAGGCACGAATTCGGCCACATGTAACGGCGCATGAAGTCTTCTGCTCTAAGAAAGTTATTCAACACCTGTTATCAAAGTAGGTAGAGGTTGATAGACGCACTGATACCCAGTATATCGAGATTCGGGAAACGTTGATGCGGAGACGACGGCCGTCGCCCCATGTGCTTTTAGAGCAAAGTTAACGAGCTTGAAGTATGTGGCATAGTGTTTTGCGCCGACGTGCTGGTTTGAATGTTATTATGATACCGGGGAACGAGGGGCGCCGATCTCACCTCGAGCATTTCGATGCTCACAAAAGCATCAAAAGCTTTTTCAAACTCTTGCGGTATCTCGCGGTAGTCCATTAAATGCACGCGTATCCGGTCTTGCAGACCAGCTGCCCGTATCCTCTCCTCTGCGAGAGTTTTTTGCTCTATCGACAGTGTCAATGTGTCGACTTCACATCCATAACTCTTGGCGGCCTAAAATTGAAGCCACGTGGAGGTCAGTTCTAAATTTAGCAGGCCAGGTTGGGAATGAAATCGTACCTCGATGGCAAGTCCACCCCAGCCTGATCCAAACTCTAGTATCCTATGTCCAGGCTTGACGCGTGCCTTGTCTAGTACGTGCCTGATTTTGCGAAGCTGGGCTGCTTCGAGGTCGTTTGGCCTCGGAACTTTTTCTGTCTCCAGGTCACCGCGCACACCACCTTCGGCATCAGACCAAAGTGCACATGAGTACATCATTTCGCGGCTCAAAAAGGCCTGTTCCCGAGAAGGGGCATCAGTTAAGTTATATGATATCAGATTACAGTAATCTGAGCCCACCTTGAAGAGTTGATTTGATTGGTCGTAGCTGGCGATGGCGTTCAGGCGGGCCTGTGAGCGCGTTTGGCCGAGGAAAGAGTTGTAGAGACCGGAGATAGCCGAGGAGACACGAGCGACTGCAGAGGACAGGGTCTGTTCCATACCTGCTTGATTGTCGAGCCATAGCTGTAACGTGGATCAGTCTTAACTCAAGCTATAGGATGGGAAGTAGCGCGCCACGTACATTCATGCAGGACTTGAGGGATGAAACATCGATATCGCCGATCATGTAAGCTTCACTGACTGGAGAAAGTGTTAGAGCAGTGCCTAGGACCCTGGGATCTGAGTGGACGCGTACATCCTAGATCGCCAGACAGGAGGAGGCGCAGCCAGAAGTTGTCGTTGACGACGGTGAGGTGGACGTTGGTACATCCGTTTTGGTAGCGGCCGAAGGAGCGCGTTCCATCAGAGTCGGAAATAGTGAGGTGACCGATGTCTATTGCGTCTTGGAGGACAGCCAATATTGAGCTGCGCGCTGGGGAGACAGGGTTAGATATCGGGTGGTGGAACGATAATCGGACGGGGTACCGAAAGAGAGGATCCATGAGCGGGGACTGAGAAGTGAAGACAAGGCAGACGATGTCTGGATGGACTTCCGAGAGGATGATGGGCCGGGAAAGGCTACGCAGGGGGGCTGAGAATGGGAAGACATTGAGTGAACTGGGGAAATCGTGAATGGGAGTTACCTGACTTTATAGTAAATCGCGAGTTGGTTGCAGAGACGCTACTACTTTGGATCTCACACAGTAGATCTGTCCTCCCACGTGTCGTTCGTCCAATCCCGGGAATCCCAGGAATCGTGGGTGAATCCTACGTGTAGATAGCCTTTTGACTTCTTTCCTTTCCAGAACGATCGTAGATGGTCATGTTTTGCGAGTGCGGCAGTCATGCGCTTACTCCGGATAGATAACTCGCGTCAGGGCAGCAATCACTTGTATTTTTTTCACCAGCCATCCGAGGAGCATTCGACGACACTTCACTCCCGCCGCGGTACGTTCCCGACCTTGCCAAACCAGTTGCAACAGTCCGACGATTCCTCATACCATGATCAGAATTCTGGAACCTTTGGGCCAACATTCAAGACCTTGACATCCGAGTCCCTACCTCGGACACATATATAGATCTCTACGACCGCCCTCCCATCGCCTCGGAATTTTCTCCGCGTACTTCTCCAGATATCTATCATCATCCGGTTAGAGATCAGCATCGCCGCCTTAATGAGCCTTGTCGTCGACAGTGGCTTGCAGTGCCTTATTTTTCGTCATCCATACCTTTGATCTACGCCCAAGGAGGTTTCAGGACGACTGGCGGATGCCGTGCGGATCTCGTTTCGCTCAGCAGATCCCCTCGGCAAATCAATTCTATTGGGCCGCCGTGGTGATCACCAGTGCGTTCTGACTTATCATTTCGCCACATGTTTGTCCAGCGAGTTTTCAAAACCACCTCCAATCCGAACCTGTGATTTTCACTCTCACCGCTAACCCCAAGTTATTAGCCCAAGGTACGTTTCGTTCGATTTACAAAGTTCACTCCGTCAATAACATGAAGAGATATATCATCAAGGTGTATAACGCAGAAAGACATATGGTTGCTAAATCTGAATAGGATAGTTGATAATTTTAGGAAACCCGCCAGGACTGAAAGGTACCGACCTCGAGCATGATGCATTCCCGGTCACTGACTTCCATTCCTAAGAACTCTGAAGGAGTGCAATATAATTCACAGCTGCTCGTGTGCCCAGAGTGAGGGCACGCCCGACGACACTGCTCTCGGTTCAATAGCCTCCGTTTACCCATGGAAACGAACAGGCAAAGTATCCCAAATTTACCTTACCCGTATGGGTCCGTCTTGGACGCCCGAAGTTGTCAGCATCGGGTCAGCCGTTTAGATGATCTGCCGTTATTTTCTCACCTGTTGCTACAGGCCGTATCTGCCCACTCTATAGTATCTCTGGATTGGCTCAGGCAATAACATGACCGATTGGGAACCCCTGTGCTGCAACATCCTTGATCGACCCTCGATCAAAACCTTGACTACATAGTAACCCCGGGGTTTCGACAGGATATGTTTGATTGGCTCAGGTTCCGGGACTTCCTCGAAGTTGGGATGGGCCAGAGCCGATCACTCTATTTGGTTTCGCTCGCAGTTGGAGGGAAAAGTGGACTTGGCTGAAGCTAAAAAGCCAGATCGAACACTCACGACGGTGTTCTGGGCCACAATATGTATACTTGTACTTGGTCCACGCTTGGAAGGATATCGCGGACTCCGATTTCACATCTCTGGGGGGAAAGCGCGCTTCACCGTCACTTCTTGGATAGTCGATCATTCGCACCGAGCATCGCCCCGACAATCAAACTCAAGGAATAGTATAAGAAAATAGAAAATACTATATACACATGAGTCTAGCCAAATTTGGCCATACCACATAGTAAAATGACAAAACGCCGCGACCCTGGACCTTTGATCGTTGACGGTGACAGTTTCCGTCAAATGGAACCTTTTGAGTCTTGAGTTTTGAGTGCCTGCTTCCAATTCTTCGTCTTGATATTTCGACTTTGGGTTCTTCTTTTCCATATTCAAGCGCCGCCTTTGAGAGTTACCCTCGATCTCGAGACACTGTCACCGATGCGCTCCCGTCAAATGGTATGAGAATCTGATTGCACAGTAGACGGCCGCAGATGTGAAAGGTAAATAAACAAAACTCCTGCCTGCGATCTGGAACCGGGGAGGTGACGCTGGCACGGAGATATGCGCGCTTTCATGTCAACATTGCCGTTATACCTTTTGTCTTTCGAAGTTTTCCACAACCCAAGTTGGCATGCCTATCATCGGGGAGAGTTTATCACTCTGTAGGCATCGCCTAGCTATAGGGTTTTGTTCTGTCACTCGAACATTTGCCAGCATACAGTACGGTTTGCAGTTGGCATTTCGTTTTACGTGTGGCGACGCACTGGCGGTGCGGGGCGATTCTCGAGCTTTAAAGCAGCTCGAATCTACATCCGCTCCTCATCCTTTTCTTCTGCCTGTCAGCAATGTTGACCGTCCTGCCTTACACTATTCGGATCCTCCCGTGTACAACCTCGATCGAAGGCGCACTCTGTAAGTTTGCGTAAAGGGGCAGATAGGGTAGATGCCTGCTAATACCCATCGAGCAGTGTGTACTTATTCCTCCGTTCGGTTGTTTTTATGGGCGCATCAGATTGGTAACTATTGTAGAATACGCTTTGACGTATTCATCCCTGTGAAGATGTAAGATGTTGCAGAATCCAGGTGTGAGAAGGTCGCTTCAACTTGCGTGATTTGCCGTTTGTGTCCTTTCCTGAATGCTGTGTAGGTATAGATGCCGGAGGAACGTAAGGCTGGTTGCTGCAGGAGTGTGAAAGTGAAGATCCGCATGGTGCATCAAGCGGGGCATCGCGGGGAACTGATAGCTGGAATCAGTGCATTTTGCATGGCGAAAGATTGAGTTCTTGAAAACAAATAGCACTGACACACACGGATAACAAATGAACGGGGGGAAGTCACCGTTATCCCTTCACAGATAAGCTGTACGTCAATATGAAGACCGCACAACGTAAGAACAGTTCTGAAGGAAAACAACAACTGGGGAAGCCAAGGTAGAATGCGACAGGACGGGGGACCAGGCATGAGACCTCGATTCGATTTTCCTTGGACAATCAATGAAGAGCTTGAGTATCAGGATGCAAATGAAAAGGAAGTTCCCGCCTTGCGCGTTCCTCACAGATTGAAAATTTTCTTCCTATTTCGTGCTTTGTTCAAGGAGATCGGAGGCAGAGCGGAATTACTTGACAATAGAAAAGCAGAAAGGTCTCCGCTGATGCGAGTTCAGAACAAAATAACATTCGCCTTTCGCGGGTGACGACGATTGATCTGTTGATTGATTGATATAGGCAGAGGGAATGGATGCCGGGTCGTTGACCAAAAGCTGGTCATAAGAAGCTCAAACTCGACAGCAGAGCTCAGGAAGTTAAAGGGGGAGGTTATGATTCGAAACCAAGAGTTTTTTGAATTGCCTGTCGAAACTTCTATCCTTTGGTTCGGCACGCAGGTTATCAATCGATTCATAAGTAAGATCGTCACACTGTTCAAAAATGACACGACCTTCACCTCGCAACTCATATGATCTGCTTGCCGTACATGACCCATGTTGATTGGCCCAGCCTGCTGTTTGCCTCCGATGCGATTTTCTGACTAGAAGAACATTTGCACAATTCAGAAGGAACCTCAGCTACGCATGACAACTTACACAATACGCAGGAACCAGCGCTCTTGGTTTTAAGACCCCGGGACTGGCGTTGTGTGTCTCTCGCGCGGAGATCGGGGTGTTGTGGTGCTATAGTACAATCTGTTCGCCACGTCGCCGACTACCCAATCTAAGCCATCCACTAGGTTGATCCCAGTCATAGCACTGCAAGGATAGATCTTCCAATTGTGAGTTGTGATAGCATGGAGGTCCAAAATCTAAGGGAGAAGCAAACCGCATTAGCAGGGAGTCATATTGGTGGCAAGAACCGAAAAGACATGTCAAAGACGGGACATGAAAAACGATAATCATAGGGAGAAAACACACACATCTTCGATCTCGGCGTCTGTCATTGAGCCGTGCAGATCTTGCTTATTGGCAAAAACGAGTAGCGAAGCGCCGGACAGTCGCTATAATCATGATCGACAGTGACCCAATTCCAACACGACGGCGTTGTCAGTAGCAGTATTTGTTTGACTGGGACGAATTTGTCACTTACGTCCTCGGTTAGAAGACTGTGGAGTTCGTCTTTGCAGTCTGCCATGCGCATTTTATCCCCGGAATCGACAACCCACACAAGCGCGTCTGTTTGCTCAAAATAGTTACGCCAATACGGTCGCAGCGTGCGTTGGCCGCCGACGTCCCCTGGCAGAGTTTCGACATGGGTAGTGCGTGTTGTAAAGAGTAGACGCACAAATGTTCAAGGTATATCTCAAACGTGAAGCTGTCAAAGGGAACCAGCCCTGGGCCTTCTTGATCACTTACTTGCCATGCGCAAATGTCTTGATGTTGAACCCGAGAGTAGGACTGACGCTTTTGATGTCTTCACCGTTGAGCTTCTTTAGGATCGTCGTTTTCCCCGCATTGTCCAAGCCGCTGATGGCAGATTTGAAATCCAAAATCCACAAGGTTCTGCGGTTTATGAAACTTACAGAAAGAGAATGCGCATTTCTCTTTCTTTCTGGCGATTTTTGCGGATGATGGTGAGCAGACCCATGGTGCTCACGTGACAGTACCCTAGTCGCAACCACCAAAACCTCCTTGACGCGATAAACTGATAATGCCCCCGAAAAACAAAGCCAAGAAAGCCAAGAAGGGGGACGACGATTACTGGTGCGCTTTCAATATCCTTCGATCAGTGAAGATCTCATCGTATCGGTAGGGACAAGGCTGGTGAAGCTGTACAAACAAACAACCTCTCCTCATTGCCCGTTATTGATGTCGACGAAACTCCAAGTCATCAGAGCGGGTCATCAGGGTTTGCAGCTCTGGGTATGATGGATGGCACGGGTGGAGGGGGAGAGGAGGAAGAGGATTTTGGTGGGCTCATGGTCCGTGGCTTTGCAATTTGGCCATTCTTATGATATCCCTCTCATTTTAGCATTCAGTCGACCCTCAAAGCGACAGCGGCAAAAGGCCAGAAAGAGAAGAAAAAAATCAAGAAACCTGAACTGGCGCCTGGTGATGGATCAGATACTGAGAATGCTACCGTGAACAACGCTCCTGTCCAAGTAACGGCCGATGATCTTGCAGATGAGGAGTGGGGACCAGTGAAGCAGAAAAAGAAGAAGGAGAAGAAGGGTAAAGGAACGAAGGGCAAGGGCGAAGACAGTGATCAGGAAGGCGCCAACGAGGAGCCAGGTGAGCTTGAGAGTCTGAGAACGTTCGCTCTTGCCTAAAACAAGGAAAAGCTGCAGCACCTGCGCCTGGAACTATTGTACTTCCAGACCGTGATGTCCC